>KZ308389.1:1009715-1072216 GCA_000376725.2 Ladona fulva | reverse complement strand
AATTCAATTCAATTCAATTCAATTCAATTTATTTTCATTCAAAGATCAATACATTGATATAGAATACGTCAAGAATACAATATATACAGGTCACTTATACATACAAAATTCGTTAACCGAATAAAATACATGCTTCTTTAAAAAATCAATTACTGACTGACTGACTTTCTGAGTAAAGAATTTTGTTAATGGAGCTGTAATGAGTTCAACATACTGAGAATGTTAATGGCAACCTAGATATTCATCATCACAATTAATCATTCTATCCTGTTAAATACATTTGAATTTTCTTTTAAAAGAAGAAAGTGACATTTTAGTTTATTCAGAATATTATCAAAAACGAGGATGCTAGATATCTTGCTCTTAGATAATTAAATTAGTATGTTTGTATGGTAGTTTTTTGTTATGCAAAATGGAAGTTTTGTGATTGTAAACCTCTGCATTTGTTAAATAATGTTTCAGATTATTTAGGCAGAAACAACCTCAACATGAAAAGACTGGATACAGGCACTAATCTGAGGTACATACATTCAAAGAGGAGGACTGGGAATCATGTCTTGCTCATCATTGATCTGAGGACTTTTTCTAAAGGTAAATAATTTATATAAATTTCTATTTTTTCAATAAAGTGAAATTTCAACATCTTGGAAAGATAATTCCCACAAAATTATTTGATATTTGAATAGAATAAGTGTAAATTGGTAGACAAGATTTTAGTGAGATTGTTAAAGTGAATTTTTCTTGCAATAAAGGGCTAAGTTTGCTAGCATACATATTGGTAGGTTTACTCAATTACTTATATTATTAATTATAATAATGATAAGCCATGTTCAAATGTTGTGTGCTTGGAAAATCCGAGGAAATATATCAAAGATTGAAGTTGTACTAACCCACTAGAAAACCCAGATCTTTCAAACATATGCTACAATTCAGGGGTTCCTTACCTGTTGGTTTCCCTTTCTTCCTTGACCTTGAGTTCCCTTTTTCTTTTTTATTTTATTTTCTTTGAAAATGTGCATATTTGCCCCTGTTTGTTATTAACAATGAGTATTGTCATTGGATAATTTGGGAATTTTGCCACACATCTGCTTTTTAAATACTTCAATAGCATAACATACATATTTGGCAACTTAAGATGCCACCAAAAATTTTAATAGGACTTTAAAAATGTATGGTTGAGTTCTGTTTAATCTTTAAGTTTCTGTTTCCTCTATAGACTTTATAATAATTAGATATTCCAATGGAACAAGTTTGTTTGATACCTCCTTCAATATCACAGAAACAAGCTAAACAATAACAAACCTTCACTTATAAGATGTAGCAGTCATTTTCTGAGCCATGATCTTGGGAAAAAGATGTGTACGTCATGTCAAGTACAATAATTATTTACCAACTGTTACCATACTTAGAAAAATTATTGGATACCCCTACCCCAAAGTGGCATGGGTACCCCAAGTTGAGAGACCCTGAGTCCGCTAACCTGGTAATCCTGGAAAACTCAAGGAATTTGGTTCTTCTGGAAAACTCAGAGAATTTGGCAGATAACATGGAAAAATCTGTTTTACACTCTTTACAAATGATTGCTCCATGGCTTTTTGGATTTCGACTGGTTATTAGTTAAGTAAAAATTCTCTGAGAGGAAGATAGGTTACAATGATAGCGTTGCCATGACCAATTTAAAGCTTACAAGACATATATGTGCACTTTCTTTCTACATTTAACGTTTTGGAAATATAGCAAATATGCAGCGTGGGATTGTACAAACTCACTGTTACCTGGGTACCTGATTTCTGTTTTATTGTGTAGAGGAACTATTTTGTTTTTTTTTTCTGCCTTCTAATTTCAAGAAATGGCTTTCCTTGCTTTTGAGGTATTTTAAAGCTTAATGGTGATCAATGAGAATAGTAAGCGTTCATGCAACTGAAATGATGAATATTTTTAATGTTAAGTGAAATCTAACTTTAATAGATCTCAAAACTTAGCACCCCCGGCAACTTTCCTGCTTGTCCGTGTTTAGGGCTGGCTTTGACTCCTAAACAATATCATAATGAGCCTATTAACACTTCGTCGCCATTTTTGGTAATTTAATCTTTTTGTTTTCTCAATAATCACCATATGTCTAATATTTGGACAAAATTATACTTGTTTGCGGATATGGAACACCCTGGAAAACAGAAAATATTTCCCTGGAAAACTCAGAAAATTTCTTAATGGCTGGATGGTGGATACCCTGATAATAGTAGTTCTGGATTGCGTTCTCTTTTTATTTCCTCCCTGCCTTCTAGTTGTAAGGGCTTAGACCTAACTCCTCCTATCCTTTCTCTATGTCTTCTTTGGCTCCACCTTCCTATCTTTCTATTTGGGCAGCGTGATTTCTAATACCTCTCTTTTCTCTAATGCTACCCTATATACCCTATCATTCTTCTTACATCCCTCCTATGTAACCGTACGACAAAATTCTCATATATAGCTCCGATATTTTCCTATTTAATTACCTTTTCTCTTGTTTTTCCATCCGCCTTACTTGGTTACCCCAAATACACCACTTAGGAAAATCAGTTTTCTTTCTCTTGAATTCTTTACATCCATTGTGTAAGGAAATTTGCGTGAAATGGCTTTAATAAATCATTTCCTTGAACTTCCCTTTGTATTTCTTGACTGCGTATCGTGTGTGTGTAAATAACAATTGACAATGGACAATGATAATTTTTATCTAAACTTTGTGTTTTAATATATTTAATGACAAAATTAGTGGATTTGTACAAGTTTCGTCATTCAATATATTAAAATATATAAATGATGAAATTCCACCAAGTGTCGCTTGATACCATTCATTTTATCTACAACTTTGTTTTGCTACTTTATCCCCGGAGCTTTTTATCATCAATGTATTATCGTAAGTATTATTAAAAATGTTTTTATTTTAATATATCATATGTATGTATCACAATCAGCCTACTTTTTTGGTCCTACCAAAAAAGTAGGCTGATTGTGGTACATACTCATAACATCCTCCGTCAAGATTGATCGAACTTAGTTTTTAATTGGTCATGAAGCTTATAATTTTAATTTAATTCATTACTTATTCATCCTATAAAGTTTTAAAAATATGGATTAAGCTAAAATGTACTGCTGTGTAAGCGGAATTCCCAAAAGATTTTTCATAAAATGTTATTGAGTATTATGGGTATAATGAGACTGAAGAAGGGCGAAACTTGAAAACGTCATTCTGTCATTCTTATCACAAAATTTCATTTAAATTTTCGCAATTTCCAATCGTAAACAGGATTCAACGAACAGTGTAAGAATCTCTATTAATAGAGAACCTCTCTTCCCCTCTTTCGGCAAAATCCACGATTTCCAATATTTCTAATTTAATTTTGTAAATGGAATGAAACCTATAACGGTAAAACAAACCTTGCACGAACACCTTGTGGGAATTAATATTCCTTAATCTGAATTGTTTGTTCGTTACAATGGAAACGAGCCGCTTAAACTTGATATAATGTGCGTAGAATCTTGATGGATGTAGGCCTTTGCATGTTTCTTCCAATTAATCGTACCCAATGACTCTCCTCTCCATCTTTCTCGAAGGTATTACAACATATCCCTATTGCTTTTATCTTTCGGCCTTCTTCTCGGCCGTTTGATGCCCATATTCATTCCATCACATTGAATATCCACCTTTGGTCACTTGTTCTTTCAGATGTGACCCAGCTCATTGCCATTTCATCGATCTTACCTTCTTGATTATGACAGTCTTCTATCTTAACCAGGTTTTTCTTTTCCAGCCTCAACTCATTATTTTCAACATGTACTTCTTAATGCGTTCCCACAAAAAGTGCTACCCCCTCCTCCAAATGTGTCACGGCAGATGTTTCATTTCACAGAAAAATCGATGTTCAATAATCTATTCTTTGTAATCTCTTTCTTCACTTTATTATTTCGACTGTGGTCGATTATAATTACGTGTTAATAAATTAAAAGACGTCTTATTTCGTCTTCAATTCAACGGAAGAATGACTCGACTCGCCTTGAGCATACGCGCGTGTGTTTTTGTTTACGGATTAAACATTTTAGCATTATTCAAATATTTATGACCCATTATAAATAAATCCAGAATGTTTAAGGGGGTTTAAGGATAAATTTGTTGAGATCAAAAGCCAAAAATTAATATCCGACTCTTTGCAATCCGAGCAAATCCTTCCTTTCATCTGTGAAGCGTGAAACGGTACCATTCTCTTGCTTTTATCTTTACAAAATCTGGATTCGGAAATGTATACTCTCTTCAGTATTCTATCAAGTTTAGACCTATTGGGATGACAAAGACTCAAATTTCCACCACAAGTACTGCTGCGCCAACATTTTTGTATCCCTACGTGTCTATACGTATCATTGTGCCTAAAATCGTCCAAGATTCTTGAACATCGCTGCTACCAGCGCTTTTTTTAAGATGGCAATCTCTCCGAAAAATATAAGACCTTGCGAGAATCTTGAAGATTCCATCGAGGCCATTGAAGTTACGCCTTTCCTTGAGATAAGCTGTTGATGAAAACGATACGCTTGGGAAAGGGTTTCAATTTAGAAGAATCAGCGATATTCAAGAGTTCCGGAAAATAGAGGTTCCTCAGTGAGAGAGAGAATGGCCGTTGAGGGAGCGAAAGAACCCGTCGGCGCTGCTGTCAGTCATCCACAAGGCCTCTGCGAAGGTCCCGCCTAATCGTCTTCCGAGAAAATATTACGGTAGACGTGACGCAGGCCGTGAAGAAAGGGAATTTCTGCAGCTGAATCATTGGCGCCCAATTGGCTTTTTCCGTCCTGCCGGAGATACTTGTCTGAAATTTTTCGCCGAATTTGTCGAAATTTTTTAGTCCCAGTCGCCTGAATGCAGCTTCCGTAAAATATCTGGGGAATTTTTTTTCCCGTTCTGTGACTTTTCATAACGCTCTCCTTTCATCCTTCAATCTTTTCAGGCCTTCTCATTTCTCATTCGTTCCTCCCAGGGTGTCTTCTCCCTAGTGTTTCTCGTCCAATTATCAAACAAATTTGTTTTGTTAATTAAATGTAAACATTTCTCAACGTTCGCATAAAGCAACATGATATGACAATAAGCTCGATATGCGAAAGCGTTACTTCGTGGAAGGCCATAGTAATGGAAAACAAATATCTCGTACACCTCCTCAGATTTTATTAATGCGACATGTTTCGCTATCGAGCTAGCATCATCATGATGCTTCATTTCCCATTATTGATGTGACAATTATAATTATTTACGTATTGATCTATTGCAAATTTATGAGCAACGTATTATAAATAGTGATCCTTTAGGTTAGAGTCTGTCCAAGATATGTTCAGCCCGAAGGCCGGTTAGGAACCCATCCCCTTCAACTACGAAGTGCTAGGAGAGGGTAATGAGGCTTACTAGGCATGATGAGGAGTGAGGTAGTTTGCCTTATAAGGAGATGTCCATGATATGTTCAGCCCGAAGGCCGGTTAGGAACTCATCCCCTTCAACTACGAAGTGCTAGGAGAGGGTAATGAGGCTTACTAGGCATGATGAGGAGTGAGGTAGTTTGCCCCTGCTTTCATCACTTAGCCAGAATGGTATAAGCAGAACAAGTCCACGTTAGTGAAGCACGATGACTCCACTAGTAACAGTTTTCGTCACATTGCATAAGGAGAAACCTTAATTAATGCATTCAACATACTCATATCATAAGATATAAAAGATACATTTTTTCTCTATCCCGTACCAAAAGACAAATGATAAATATTTCATTCATCAAGATATGGTAGCAGGACCTTGGTTGGAGTACCGGGGTAAATTACGGATCTACGGCTATTACGGTCCATATGAAAATGTGGGGTTTAGGACTTTTATTATAGATAGAGAATATTGAAAATTGTCTAAAAAGTTTACCGGACGGTAACATTAAATGGACTTAGCCTTTTTTCTTTGAAATCGAAGTGATAAGATTAGTGAAAATAAACAATTTTCGTGCTATGAGAAAAGTTTCCCCCTCTGCGTTTTATAGCATCCCCCTAACGTCATTTTTCTATTTCCTGTCCTATATTACGGCTAATGAATCCACGGAGAACCACATAATGCTCTTTTAACCAAATTTGTGCAAAATTTGTTTTGCTGTTTAAGGAAATCCTCTAGTTTATAATTGTGCCATTTGATCGCTTTTTCGAGTTTTTCGTTAGCTTATTATTGTAGGGGTGGATCCAGAAAATTGCTCATGGTCGATGTAGGTCCTTAAAACCTTAAACACCGTAGAATTATTAAAGTATTGGTGCCTCAGTTTTCTCTGGTTGACATTAGAGTTATGAGAAAAGCTCCCAAAATCCGTAGCTTGAAGGCAAACTAATTCTAATCCTAAGCTAACTAATCCTTGAGAAATTGCGACCAGCGGGGGGTTCTCCGTGGTCGCGCTTTACGCATTATGTAACATGTACTTAATATGTATATCGACTACCTTTCCATCTTCAAAAGAGAACATAGTAGTTATCTTCTCTCCTGAAGATGGCAACTTAGTTGCCGAAATACGTATTGTGAACAAAACTTGCAAAGCGCGACCACGGACCCCCGCTTTTCTGACTGAAGCTTTTCTCATAACTCTAACATATAATCACAGCCGTGTTCCTTTTCCTTATAGATTCTCATGTTATCTTTAAAAGGCGTACTTGCTGTGATTAATTTAATAGGTGTCAAGTTATGATAGACTTCTATTGCTTTTATTACATGTGAGCCTATGGTCATGCCATATTCAAATCGCTTAATTGCAAAATCATTAAGCTTTCCCTGGATCCACAGTTGTATTTATTGATTTTTACATTTCTTAAACCTTTTCTCTCTCTCTCTCTGCAATTTTTTTCCTAACCCTTTCCTTCCGTTCAGTTGGCTTTTCCAAACATTTCTTCATCCCTATTTCAAACGCTTAGTTAGTTCGTAAATCGAACGAAAGAATCACTGGAACTCGATAACTGCATCCAGTCGGAGTTATTCATTGTCAGCCGAACCTTACTTCCTTGGGATACTATTGTGTCAGTTGAGACGTGACAGGAATATCGACCATCCTTTTAAAGGATTCAATTATTTTTCTTTTCAAATGTCGGCTTCATATTCAGACAGCGGCGTTAACGGATTACGCGTACTAAGTGACTTTTAAAAAGTCCGTTCATTCAAACTCGTAGAACCGGAAACGCCTTCGTCGAACGTTCTTTAAACATACGAACGAATGGTTTGAAATTTAAATGTCCCTTCTGTAACGGAACGTAACACTTCTGAGAACGTCATACGTTTTACGTAAATCTGAAATTCTTAATGTATCCGGAGATCGAAAAAGATCGCGTTTATTTCTGTCTCTCGGGGCGTGCAAACACGGTTTAGAACGTTGTATTTCCTATTGGTGGCGTAAAAGAGCTTATAAAAGTAATGAATCTGGTTTCGCCGCGGATGAGTTGCTTTATATTTGGTCATGTCCTCTGCAGTAATGAGGCGTAGAATCCTGTAATTAAAACTTTGGAAACCGTGAAATGGAAGGTCATGCAGATGTCCTTCAACTGCTCCAATGATTGACTTTGTGTAGAAATACTGAATTAAAAGTAATGACTGTCAAATGCTTTAAACCGCATTTAATTAATGCGTGAATGTCTTCCTCATTATTATATTAAAGTATTCGAATTCGCAAGCAAGGGCTATCAGTTTTTAATTTTATAATATTCCAGGGTCAATTTTTAAGAATTATAGGTAGTCCATTTCAATGCACGTACTATGTAATACGTAATAATCCCATCATATTGCTCATTTATTACATTTTTACCTCATTATATTTTAACCAAATTGTCATCCATTCTTCAATCCATCCTTATTCCATGAAATTTTATCAATATTTGTTTACCACGATGTATTATTACGATATTAAATTTTCATTTTGTATCGCTAATCCATTTTATGCTCGTATAATCTCACTTGAGATCACATTACCTTGTTCTCATATTACTGTTGCGATGTTTATTTCAGTTTAAGCACTGCCGTAAACAGATTAATGCTACAGTTATTATTTTTTGCTGACTTTGCTTAATAAGCTATAATTGCAAAATTTTCATTTTATATTGTTTCACATATCTTAGCTACCATGATGCTTTCGAATAAATTAACATTCGCCTCCAAAAATGTTTATTTTCGAGTTTAGTTTCGAGGTATGCTTAGTTGTAATGTAATAGGTAATGTTTAGTTTCGAGGTATGAACATGGTAACTATGATTGTTTTAATTTTACTCGGGGAAAATTATGCTGAAAATATTCGTGAAGTATTCCATTTTTTGACCTAGTTGAAAATTGGAATTTGAAAATTTTTCGGTTAATGTCCCCCAGAAGAGCGACATTAACCAATTTTTCTTTTTCCGTTTACCAGCATTGACACATATTATTTTTATATTAAGGTATTTTATTATTAAGGTACCAACATAGCAGTAGATACCCCCGAGGAAGATTCTGATTTGGGGTTACAGTTATATTTCTTATTGAACTCGACAGAAAGACGTCGACATTTTGCTGGTATCGAGTGCCGAGTAAAAAGTTTCGCTTATTTCGATCTTATTGTTAGTTCTTTTTGCTTGCCCTCCAGCTGTTAGTCGAAAATGTAAAATTGTATGATATTTTTATAAGAAGGTTTGACTGACAAGGGCCATACAAAGTTGCTGCAAGGGACGCATATGGTTCGCGGACTACGGGTCCTGGGGGTCCTATCTATGCAAGATTGTACAGTGGTCTCCAAAATTAAAGTAACACTTAGTGACGTGATATAGTGGCCAGAAATCAAACTATTTTGAGGAATGCACTCAGAGCTACTCCGGTAAAATTGGCAAGGAAGGAAGAAAGGAATAAGTCCCCAGACACACGACCATTTCCTAATCAAAAGAATCCGATTAGCCGAGATTCGAACCCGGGACCTTGTGGTTGGAGCGCTAACCATTAGTAGTTTGCCCCTGCTTTCATCACTTAGCCAGAATGGTATAAGCAGAACAAGTCCACGTTAGTGAAGCACGATGACTCCACTAGTAACAGTTTTCGTCACATTGCATAAGGAGAAACCTTAATTAATGCATTCAACATACTCATATCATAAGATATAAAAGATACATTTTTTCTCTATCCCGTACCAAAAGACAAATGATAAATATTTCATTCATCAAGATATGGTAGCAGGACCTTGGTTGGAGTACCGGGGTACATTACGGATCTACGGCTATTACGGTCCATATGAAAATGTGGGGTTTAGGACTTTTATTATAGATAGAGAATATTGAAAATTGTCTAAAAAGTTTACCGGACGGTAACATTAAATGGACTTAGCCTTTTTTCTTTGAAATCGAAGTGATAAGATTAGTGAAAATAAACAATTTTCGTGCTATGAGAAAAGTTTCCCCCTCTGCGTTTTATAGCATCCCCCTAACGTCATTTTTCTATTTCCTGTCCTATATTACGGCTAATGAATCCACGGAGAACCACATAATGCTCTTTTAACCAAATTTGTGCAAAATTTGTTTTGCTGTTTAAGGAAATCCTCTAGTTTATAATTGTGCCATTTGATCGCTTTTTCGAGTTTTTCGTTAGCTTATTATTGTAGGGGTGGATCCAGAAAATTGCTCATGGTCGATGTAGGTCCTTAAAACCTTAAACACCCTAGAATTATTAAAGTATTGGTGCCTCAGTTTTCTCTGGTTGACATTAGAGTTATGAGAAAAGCTCCCAAAATCCGTAGCTTGAAGGCAAACTAATTCTAATCCTAAGCTAACTAATCCTTGAGAAATTGCGACCAGCGGGGGGTTCTCCGTGGTCGCGCTTTACGCATTATGTAACATGTACTTAATATGTATATCGACTACCTTTCCATCTTCAAAAGAGAACATAGTAGTTATCTTCTCTCCTGAAGATGGCAACTTAGTTGCCGAAATACGTATTGTGAACAAAACTTGCAAAGCGCGACCACGGACCCCCGCTTTTCTGACTGAAGCTTTTCTCATAACTCTAACATATTATCACAGCCGTGTTCCTTTTCCTTATAAATTCTCATGTTATCTTTAAAAGGCGTACTTGCTGTGATTAATTTAATAGGTGTAAAGTTATGATAGACTTCTATTGCTTTTATTACATGAGAGCCTATGGTCATGCCATATTCAAATCGCTTAATTGCAAAATCATTAAGCTTTCCCTGGATCCACAGTTGTATTTATTGATTTTTACATTTCTTAAACCTTTTCTCTCTCTCTCTCTGCAATTTTTTTCCTAACCCTTTCCTTCCGTTCAGTTGGCTTTTCCAAACATTTCTTCATCCCTATTTCAAACGCTTAGTTAGTTCGTAAATCGAACGAAAGAATCACTGGAACTCGATAACTGCATCCAGTTATTCATTGTCAGCCGAACCTTACTTCCTTAGGATACTATTGTGTCAGTTGAGACGTGACAGGAATATCGACCATCCTTTTAAAGGATTCAATTATTTTTCTTTTCAAATGTCGGCTTCATATTCAGACAGCGGCGTTAACGGATTACGCGTACTAAGTGACTTTTAAAAAGTCCGTTCATTCAAACTCGTAGAACCGGAAACGCCTTCGTCGAACGTTCTTTAAACATACGAACGAATGGTTTGAAATTTAAATGTCCCTTCTGTAACGGAACGTAACACTTCTGAGAACGTCATACGTTTTACGTAAATCTGAAATTCTTAATGTATCCGGAGATCGAAAAAGATCGAGGTTATTTCTGTCTCTCGAGGCGTGCAAACACGGTTTAGAACGTTGAATTTCCTATTGGTGGCGTAAAAGAGCTTATAAAAGTAATGAATCTGGTTTCGCCGCGGATGAGTTGCTTTATATTTGGTCATGTCCTCTGCAGTAATGAGGCGTAGAATCCTGTAATTAAAACTTTGGAAACCGTGAAATGGAAGGTCATGCAGATGTCCTTCAACTGCTCCAACGATTGACTTTGTATAGAAATACTGAATTAAAAGTAATGACTGGCAAGTGCTTTAAATTTAAATAATGCGTGAATGTCTTGGATAAATTTGTNAAATTTTCATTTTATATTGTTTCACATATCTTAGCTACCATGATGCTTTCGAATAAATTAACATTCGCCTCCAAAAATGTTTATTTTCGAGTTTAGTTTCGAGGTATGCTTAGTTGTAATGTAATAGGTAATGTTTAGTTTCGAGGTATGAACATGGTAACTATGATTGTTTTAATTTTACTCGGGGAAAATTATGCTGAAAATATTCGTGAAGTATTCCATTTTTTGACCTAGTTGAAAATTGGAATTTGAAAATTTTTCGGTTAATGTCCCCCAGAAGAGCGACATTAACCAATTTTTCTTTTTCCGTTTACCAGCATTGACACATATTATTTTTATATTAAGGTATTTTATTATTAAGGTACCAACATAGCAGTAGATACCCCCGAGGAAGATTCTGATTTGGGGTTACAGTTATATTTCTTATTGAACTCGACAGAAAGACATCGACATTTTGCTGGTATCGAGTGCCAAGTAAAAAGTTTCGCATATTTCGATCTTAGTTCTTTTTGCTCGCCCTCCAGCTGTTAGTCGGAAATGTAAAATTGTATGATATTCATAAGAAGGTTTAACTGACAAGGGCTATACAAAATTGCTGCAAGGGACGCATATGGTTCGCGGACTACGGGTCCTGGGGGTCCTATCTATGCAAGATTGTACAGTGGTCTCCAAAATTAAAGTAACACTTAGTGACGTGATATAGTGGCCAGAAATCAAACTATTTGAGGAATGCACTCAGAGCTACTCCGGTAAAATTGGCAAGGAAGGAAGAAAGGAATAAATCCCCAGACACACGACCATTTCCTTATCAAAAGAATCCGATTAGCCGAGATTCGAACCCGGGACCTTGTGGTTGGAGCGCTAACCATTACGCCACCCCTGACGGTACATCTTTTATAAATTCTGTTATGGATAGAATGATATTGAAAAAAAAGGTTCTGTTTTTTGTGATAATGGAGCTCCTTTGCGTATTCGAAAGACAAACCACGTATGGGGCGATCGCAGGGTCTCCTCTCATGTTTTTAGGACCCCCTCGAACCTTCCTCTTATACTGAATTCTCACGCAAGCAAAGTATTTTATTTGGAAGATATTACATTTGATTAGCCTTTATTTTGAAAATTACCCTTTCTTTCCCTTCAAGTTTTCCCAATTGATCTAATGTTTAGGAAAAAGCGTAGTATTTTGATCTATGAGCCACGTGTGTTTATTTTATTAATACCTTATAGTTTACGTCGCAGTAGTACCAGTTATCCAGTAAAAACGTCAAAGCTTTATTACTATTATTATAACAGAATACGTCGTTGAAAGGAAATCGTAATTATTATGAGTCATCTTTCTGTAGGTTATGTTTCCTTAAGTTCTAACCCCTTCTTCTATTTTATTTTATTTCCTGGTGATTGTTGATAGAGAAGATAACACAAAAAAATTTGAAAATTTATCAGAAATAGATGTGTATTAATGGCGTTCCTAAATCCTGCGTATAAGCGGCTCCACGTATAGAATCCATGTAATTCATTCCATTCTTTTATGGTCCTCATAAGGAGTGAATATTTTTCCTTTTCGGTTCAGCGTAACAGCGGATCTGTATATAATTCACAAGTATAATCATTCTTATGCCCTTCCGATATGTAATCTACCTCTCGCGACCCTCTGGTGGAGAACTAGAGAACTTTGCTGTTGTGAAGTTGTTTACTCTGCTTTGTTTACTTGTGTACTGAAATGAGTAGATTTTGAAGTAATTTACCCTAACCCAGTCGAAATCTTACTTTGATTACTGATCAGAGTCCGGTGGTAGTAAATACAATTATGGCAGTGAATCACATACTGGGAGAGTGCTGCATTTTTACTTACGTTTCCCCGCTCGATTTTCATCGGCTCTCCCATGCTCGGAAGAGCGAAAGTTTGCGCAAATCCAGGGCGACCGCCCAATCCTCCCATGGATCTGCCCCCGTCATTCATTCGTCGGAAAGATAGTCCATCGCAATTCCCTCGAATAAATCGCAGATATAGCGCGTTTTACGGGCATTCGATTCGGATTGATTCTCGTGGAGGAAGCCGGCGACTAACAAAAGGGCCGCCTGGCCTCGGAAGCCACGGGCTTCTCCCCCTTCTCCCGCCGCCCCCCTCCTCAACTCTTACCTCCCACCATCCAGAACACGCGATGTCGAGAACGTCTGAACCGCAGTCTCTGTTCGACATCGGTGGAAGACGTGCGCCGTAACAGCCTCCCTCGTCGAAATCCCCGCTTTTCGGAAGCGAACCCTCCCGATTATCCGTGAATTTTCCCCTTTCGGAGCGCCGTCCGCATTCCAGTTTAGGAGCACTCTCCTTTTTTAACGGCGCCGTAAAAGCCGGAGTGAATAATTAAGGAGTGAAAGAAGACGTGTGTGTGTGAGTGTGAGCCCGCTCGTGTCGGAACGTATGGGAAGTAACTCCGGGTGTTGGAGCGACGCCGACGGCGGTGGTGCCATAAGTGGGTGAGACCCCTGACCATAACATACCTTCCGTTTGCGGAGGCCACCGTGAGGGATATACCAATCGAGGGGTTCCGATTCTGTTTAAGGAGTCGCGGGGGAATGTGTCTGTTGCGTGGGTGAAGGAGGGAGAGCTTGGCCGCGATGGCGCCGGGGGCAGGGGTCGGGGGCGGCGGGGGCAGGGAGGAGGAGGTATTGTGAGGCCTGCCGAAGGACACAGATCCGTCTAACGGACGATTGTTCTGCGCCGACGAAATTTGGAGAAGGTAAAGGCAAAAAATTACCCCTTCTTTCGAGTGGGGGGACCGATCTGTCGGTGGTGGTTTTTTTCTTTTTTCCTCCCGGAGACCCACAAATGCGTTAATAATTGCGTCTTTGTCTCGTGGTCTCGATCGCCTTGGCGGTTTTTTTCGACCGAAATTCTAACGTTACACTGTTGTTTGTCTTGAATAGTGGGCTGGCGTTCGATGTTTTTTGCGTGTTGTGTAGCGAGGTCCGAAATTGCGGCCCAATCGTCCATTTCGGTTTGCTTTGGTCGAGGCGATCAAATAAGGTGTGGAGGTTTTCAGGGTAACCTAGCAACACATTTTCCTGTTCGGAGTCCTGTTTATGACATCAATGATTTTTTATATAGATTATTAGTGAAAATAACTCTAATAAAGAATAATTTTTCGGTTAAAATTGGACTCACCTGAGGGGTGTCATAAGGTTTTGCTGATGCAAGATCACAAGAGCAGTTACGGGTGGATGCAGAAAATTGCCAAAGGGAGCGGGCGGCATTAAGAAATACGTTATTTACCTATCGTAAAATAACAAACATATTAGATCCTTAATTCTTTCCAGTTAAAATTGGATATTGTCGTGAAACTCTAAAACTTATAAAGTTATTATAAAAAACATATGCTATTCTTTTAGCTAATTGTTCTGCCCTTACAAAATTTGCTTTGCAATATCGTTAGGCGGGTTGACCTCCCTCCCTGGATGCTCTTTTCCTCTAGCATTCCCTCCTGGATCTGCCCTCGCTAGCAATCAAAGTAGCAAGAGGAAAATAGTTAGTAGAATGTCTTAAGCGAAGACGGAGACCAGAAAAAATTGTTGACAGGAAATAACGCAAGCGTGGATGGAAGGAAGAGGTTCGTAAAAAAATGTACGTTAATTGTCTTTTTTTATTGTTTCGAGTGTAGACAACAACAGCATTTGAGAAGTGAAGGTCAGAGCCAATTGAGATATGGTGCTACAGACAAATGATGACATTAAAGTAGAAAGATCGAGTTAAAGAAGAAGTAATTTAAGTCGTAAGTAGGTAGTAGCAGTTTGCAAAAACAGCGAATGAAGAGAAGACAAAAACGTTGTAGAAGATAGGAATTATAATTGGGCTTATGCTAAGGAAAATTGTCTCTTTAGAACAGTGAAAGGTATGGTGGAAGGATGGACTTAGATAGGAATACTTTGGTTAAACCGCGTGAGACACGGAGAAATTATGCGAGAAAATGTATCTTTATTTTTTGTGTGAAAAGAGCTGTAAGATGTATGGAGAGGGCAAATTATTACACAGACCTAATATGAACCCGTGATAAAACCGAATTCACTCAGATACTAAGGAGCACGATTACTGTAGCCTGTTTAATTTAATGACTACATCTAAGGGCGTTGTCTTTTCCCAGGGTACATTCCGGGAGCTACTGAAAACATACCTTCTTATACAGCGTGTCCCAAATTCGTGTAACGATTCGTGCAATATTCCCACGGCTAAAATTTTTAGGGAAATAGGTAACCCTTTAGGGTAGTATGGTAACCCATACAANATTATCATATTTTCAAATTTATCATTTCAATCGTTGGAATGTTTTTTGACCTTTGAATAATTTTTCCTTAATCCAAGAGTTTCTAAGGATTGAAAAAGGACCTTCCCCTTCCAATTTTGACATTTTCGGACGACCGGAGCAGTTTGAAGTTTACTCAAAAGAACATTGTATTTTCTCTTTGCTAGAAACGCGAATTTCTATAATAATATGATTAAATGTGTTATGTAAACGAACAATTGCAAAAATATATTTTTCTATTAAGTTAATCCATGAATGTGAACCGCAAAAGAAGCTGAAATGTTTGAGCCTTTCAGTTAAGCGCACGAACAAACAAATCTCCCCTTACTGATTAATAATCAAAACGATTACTAAACTAGCCGATGACATAAACTGGTCAAATAAAAAGGAGAATAGCGCCATGCACTGCTCTACCATTGTTTGCATTAATTACGTAGAAAAATGTTTTGAATTCGGGATTACATGGGCGTCTAATTTTTTTGTATTTCCTCCCTCCTTGCGACAGTAACGGTAAATCTGGAAGATTTTTTTTTTCTCTTGTCACATTATGACAGCTTTCCACAAAGTTGAACTTCAACACGTATCAAATTCATAGTGCTGACAAGGGTGTAACGGGGCTGGACCAAGAATTTCGGCCGATGCATACCTCTGCCATCATTCCCCAAGATCGTGACTCTATGCGATTGCCAACAATTCGCCACGCTTTAATTCGTTCACGCGCGTGATCCTGGTCACTATTCTTGCCCATGTTTTCGAAAAAAGTTGAGCCGATTTTGCCCAATTGTAGGTGTCGTATGCGAGCCTTCGTAGGTTTCGAAACTGTAGCACGTGAAAGAATGTGTTCAACCACCTTTCCTTATGTTGTCATACTTTGAAAGTTTTATCGATTTCCTTCTTGAAGAGGACAGTTATGGGTTTCTAGTCATTTACTACCATTAGAAATTGGGATTTTAGTTTACGATTCCACCGATATTTATCCCCGAATATATCATTGAAGTGCATGTGTTCATTGGACAGCGTTACATCCGAAGAATTTCACTATCTCAGTGTGGGTTTTCATATCATATGCTTATAGTCTTTCGACAAAGACATTTGAATTCCGAAAATATCATGAATCTTGCTGTAATTCAGCAATTTTTCAAAACTTACTCGATTCAATGTATATTAGTGTCACCAGCATGTAGCATCTGAGACAATCTTTTTTTAGAAGGAGATGGTACAAGTCGATGCCTGTGAATTAAGACTTTTATGGTAGGAACACTTTCGTTTATGTCGATCCTTGTGATTTCCTATTGGGGGTTAACTTCATAAGACCGCTTCTGTGAGTTGATGGGTCTTTGTGAAAACCATCTAGCTGTGGTATTTGCCACTAAGTGGAGACTACCCGCTATGCCAACAAAGCATGGTAGGTCAATGGTTAGAAAACATGTCCGGGAAGTGGCAGACGTGGGTTTGAGTCCCAGTCAAGTCGCTATTTTTCACACCTGTTATCTCTTGATTTTCATAATGATTTGATATTCACAATGGCGTCTTTGTCTCGTGGTCTCGATCGCCTTGGCGGTTTTTTTTCGACCGAAATTCTAACGTTACACTGTTGTTTGTCTTGAATAGTGGGCTGGCGTTCGATGTTTTTTGCGTGTTGTGTAGCGAGGTCCGAAATTGCGGCCCAATCTTCCATATCGGTTTGCTTTGGTCGAGGCGATCAAATAAGGTGTGGAGGTTTTCAGGGTAACCTAGCAACACATTTTCCTGTTCGGAGTCCTGTTTATGATATCAATGATTTTTTATATAGATTATTAGTGAAAATAACTCTAATAAAGAATAATTTTTCAGTTAAAATTGGACTCACCTGAGGGGTGTCATAAGGTTTTGCTGATGCAAGATCACAAGAGCAGTTACGGGTGGATGCAGAAAATTGCCAAAGGGAGCGGGCGGCATTAAGAAATACGTTATTTACCTATCGTAAAATAACAAACATATTAGATCCTTAATTCTTTCCAGTTAAAATTGGATATTGTCGTGAAACTCTAAAACTTATAAAGTTATTATAAAAAACATATGCTATTCTTTTAGCTAATTGTTCTGCCCTTACAAAATTTGCTTTGCAATATCGTTAGGCGGGTTGACCTCCCTCCCTGGATGCTCTTTTCCTCTAGCATTCCCTCCTGGATCTGCCCTCGCTAGCAATCAAAGTAGCAAGAGGAAAATAGTTAGTAGAATGTCTTAAGCGAAGACGGAGACCAGAAAAAATTGTTGACAGGAAATAACGCAAGCGTGGATGGAAGGAAGAGGTTCGTAAAAAAATGTACGTTAATTGTCTTTTTTTATTGTTTCGAGTGTAGACAACAACAGCATTTGAGAAGTGAAGGTCAGAGCCAATTGAGATATGGTGCTACAGACAAATGATGACATTAAAGTAGAAAGATCGAGTTAAAGAAGAAGTAATTTAAGTCGTAAGTAGGTAGTAGCAGTTTGCAAAAACAGCGAATGAAGAGAAGACAAAAACGTTGTAGAAGATAGGAATTATAATTGGGCTTATGCTAAGGAAAATTGTCTCTTTAGAACAGTGAAAGGTATGGTGGAAGGATGGACTTAGATAGGAATACTTTGGTTAAACCGCGTGAGACACGGAGAAATTATGCGAGAAAATGTATCTTTATTTTTTGTGTGAAAAGAGCTGTAAGATGTATGGAGAGGGCAAATTATTACACAGACCTAATATGAACCCGTGATAAAACCGAATTCACTCAGATACTAAGGAGCACGATTACTGTAGCCTGTTTAATTTAATGACTACATCTAAGGGCGTTGTCTTTTCCCAGGGTACATTCCGGGAGCTACTGAAAACATACCTTCTTATACAGCGTGTCCCAAATTCGTGTAACGATTCGTGCAATATTCCCACGGCTAAAATTTTTAGGGAAATAGGTAACCCTTTAGGGTAGTATGGTAACCCATACAACCAAGGTTGAAGTATAACTTGGAGCCATGTATCCTGCAAAATACCTGAATAATTACAGTTCGATCGCTATTGAAAAGTTGTTACACGAATTTTGGGTCTACCTGANTCTCAATTTCGCCCAAAAGACGTTATTTATTTATTTATATGTAATCTACCTCTCGCAACCCTCTGGTGGAGAACTAGAGAACTTTGCTGTTGTGATGTTGTTTACTCTGCTTTGGTTACTTGTGTACTGAAATGAGTAGATTTTGAAGTAATTTACCCTAACCCAGTCGAAATCTTACTTTGATTGCTGATCAGAGTCCGGTGGTGGTAAATACAATTATGGCAGTGAATCACATACTGGGAGAGTGCTGCATTTTTACTTACGTTTCCCCGCTCGATTTTCATCGGCTCTCCCATGCTCGGAAGAGCGAAAGTTTGCGCAAATCCAGGGCGACCGCCCAATCCTCCCATGGATCTGCCCCCGTCATTCATTCGTCGGAAAGATAGTCCATCGCAATTCCCTCGAATAAATCGCAGATATAGCGCGTTTTACGGGCATTCGATTCGGATTGATTCTCGTGGAGGAAGCCGGCGACTAACAAAAGGGCCGCCTGGCCTCGGAAGCCACGGGCTTCTCCCCCTTCTCCCGCCGCCCCCCTCCTCAACTCTTACCTCCCACCATCCAGAACACGCGATGTCGAGAACGTCTGAACCGCAGTCTCTGTTCGACATCGGTGGAAGACGTGCGCCGTAACAGCCTCCCTCGTCGAAATCCCCGCTTTTCGGAAGCGAACCCTCCCGATTATCCGTGAATTTTCCCCTTTCGGAGCGCCGTCCGCATTCCAGTTTAGGAGCACTCTCCTTTTTTAACGGCGCCGTAAAAGCCCGAGTGAATAATTAAGGAGTGAAAGAAGACGTGTGTGTGTGAGTGTGAGCCCGCTCGTGTCGGAACGTATGGGAAGTAACTCCGGGTGTTGGAGCGACGCCGACGGCGGTGGTGCCATAAGTGGGTGAGACCCCTGACCATAACATACCTTCCGTTTGCGGAGGCCACCGTGAGGGATATACCAATCGAGGGGTTCCGATTCTGTTTAAGGAGTCGCGGGGGAATGTGTCTGTTGCGTGGGTGAAGGAGGGAGAGCTTGGCCGCGATGGCGCCGGGGGCAGGGGTCGGGGGCGGCGGGGGCAGGGAGGAGGAGGTATTGTGAGGCCTGCCGAAGGACACAGATCCGTCTAACGGACGATTGTTCTGCGCCGACGAAATTTGGAGAAGGTAAAGGCAAAAAATTACCCCTTCTTTCGAGTGGGGGGACCGATCTGTCGGTGGTGGTTTTTTTCTTTTTTCCTCCCGGAGACCCACAAATGCGTTAATAATTGCGTCTTTGTCTCGTGGTCTCGATCGCCTTGGCGGTTTTTTTCGACCGAAATTCTAACGTTACACTGTTGTTTGTCTTGAATAGTGGGCTGGCGTTCGATGTTTTTTGCGTGTTGTGTAGCGAGGTCCGAAATTGCGGCCCAATCGTCCATTTCGGTTTGCTTTGGTCGAGGCGATCAAATAAGGTGTGGAGGTTTTCAGGGTAACCTAGCAACACATTTTCCTGTTCGGAGTCCTGTTTATGACATCAATGATTTTTTATATAGATTATTAGTGAAAATAACTCTAATAAAGAATAATTTTTCGGTTAAAATTGGACTCACCTGAGGGGTGTCATAAGGTTTTGCTGATGCAAGATCACAAGAGCAGTTACGGGTGGATGCAGAAAATTGCCAAAGGGAGCGGGCGGCATTAAGAAATACGTTATTTACCTATCGTAAAATAACAAACATATTAGATCCTTAATTCTTTCCAGTTAAAATTGGATATTGTCGTGAAACTCTAAAACTTATAAAGTTATTATAAAAAACATATGCTATTCTTTTAGCTAATTGTTCTGCCCTTACAAAATTTGCTTTGCAATATCGTTAGGCGGGTTGACCTCCCTCCCTGGATGCTCCTTTCCTCTAGCATTCCCTCCTGGATCTGCCCTCGCTAGCAATCAAAGTAGCAAGAGGAAAATAGTTAGTAGAATGTCTTAAGCGAAGACGGAGACCAGAAAAAATTGTTGACAGGAAATAACGCAAGCGTGGATGGAAGGAAGAGGTTCGTAAAAAAATGTACGTTAATTGTCTTTTTTTATTGTTTCGAGTGTAGACAACAACAGCATTTGAGAAGTGAAGGTCAGAGCCAATTGAGATATGGTGCTACAGACAAATGATGACATTAAAGTAGAAAGATCGAGTTAAAGAAGAAGTAATTTAAGTCGTAAGTAGGTAGTAGCAGTTTGCAAAAACAGCGAATGAAGAGAAGACAAAAACGTTGTAGAAGATAGGAATAAGAATTGGGCTTATGCTAAGGAAAATTGTCTCTTTAGAACAGTGAAAGGTATGGTGGAGGGATTGACTTAGATAGGAATACTTTGGTTAAACCGCGTGAGACACGGAGAAATTATGCGAGAAAATGTATCTTTATTTTTTGTGTGAAACGAGCTGTAAGATGTATGGAGAGGGCAAATTATTACACAGACCTAATATGAACCCGTGATAAAACCGAATTCACTCAGATACTAAGGAGCACGATTACTGTAGCCTGTTTAATTTAATGACTACATCTAAGGGCGTTGTCTTTTCCCAGGGTACATTCCGGGAGCTACTGAAAACATACCTTCTTATACAGCGTGTCCCAAATTCGTGTAACGATTCGTGCAATATTCCCACGGCTAAAATTTTTAGGGAAATAGGTAACCCTTTAGGGTAGTATGGTAACCCATACAACCAAGGTTGAAGTATAACTTGGAGCCATGTATCCTGCAAAATACCTGAATAATTACAGTTCGATCGCTATTGAAAAGTTGTTACACGAATTTTGGGTCTACCTGAAGTACAGGACGTCTGACAACTCTTGGACAAGCACGTTTTAAAATTGTCCGATCAACCCCTTAGCGATTTTAATATCCGCACCTTCCTACATGCCTTCTTTCCACCCCGTTGTTGCTCCGAATTTCACGGTGATTTTTTCAGATGCCCGAAAATCTCCCACAGATTTCTTCTCAGCCGCATGGGATCTCCTGGGGCGCGGTCATCTTTTCTTTATTGGATCTTTCCGTGTCTTTAGCTCGGCAAATCGGTGTGCGATTAACTGAAATGAGGAGGATTTCTCCGCAAAAAAGGACGTTTATAGTGATCGCCCAAAGTTTTTTTCTTCGATCCTCAACGATTGATACAGAGTCCGAGGTTTCGCCAGCAAGCAGAATTTCGTGCCTTGTGTCCCGTGGAAGAGATCCCGGCGTCGAAGGACGCGTTTAATTCAGTTATTTTCTGCTTCGGAAAATGGCTCAATCCTCGTAGAATGCATTCGGAATCTGTATAAGGTCTTCCAGTCGGGAGGGATGAGCCGACCATGAGATAGTTTCGTGCGGGGTTTTTTTTGGGTGGTTCATCCTGACAGTTATGCAACTCGCAGAACGCTTTCCGTGTCGACCTTTACTCCAATTTCTGTGATACTTAGGGTGACTTATTGTTATATAATTTTATTACTATATTGTTTTATTATGGTATTATTATATTATTTGTATCATCCTAATTTATTATTATTATATTTTATTATCATATTAATTTATCATTATTATNATTTATCATTATTATATTTTATTGTTATATTATTTTATTATCATATTTTCAAATTTATCATTTCAATCGTTGGAATGTTTTTTGACCTTTGAATAATTTTTCCTTAATCCAAGAGTTTCTAAGGATTGAAAAAGGACCTTCCCCTTCCAATTTTGACATTTTCGGACGACCGGAGCAGTTTGAAGTTTACTCAAAAGAACATTGTATTTTCTCTTTGCTAGAAACGCGAATTTCTATAATAATATGATTAAATGTGTTATGTAAACGAACAATTGCAAAAATATATTTTTCTATTAAGTTAATCCATGAATGTGAACCGCAAAAGAAGCTGAAATGTTTGAGCCTTTCAGTTAAGCGCACGAACAAACAAATCTACCCTTACTGATTAATAATCAAAACGATTACTAAACTAGCCGATGACATAAACTGGTCAAATAAAAAGGAGAATAGCGCCATGCACTGCTCTACCATTGTTTGCATTAATTACGTAGAAAAATGTTTTGAATTCGGGATTACATGGGCGTCTAATTTTTTTGTATTTCCTCCCTCCTTGCGACAGTAACGGTAAATCTGGAAGATTTTTTTTCTTTTGTCACATTATGACAGCTTTCCACAAAGTTGAACTTCAACACGTATCAAATTCATAGTGTTGACAAGGGTGTAACGGGGCTGGACGAAGAATTTCGGCCGATGCATACCTCTGCCATCATTCCCCAAGATCGTGACTCTATGCGATTGGCAACAATTCGCCACGCTTTAATTCGTTCACGCGCGTGGTCCTGGTCACTATTGTTGCCCATGTTTTCGAAAAAAGTTGAGCCGATTTTGCCCAATTTTAGGTGTCGTATGCGAGCCTTCGTAGGTTTCGAAACTGTAGCACGTGAAAGAATGTGTTCAACCACCTTTCCTTATGTTGTCATACTTTGAAAGTTTTATCGATTTCCTTCTTGAAGAGGACAGTTATGGGTTTCTAGTCATTTACTACCCTTAGAAATTGGGATTTAAGTTTACGATTCCACCGATATTTATCCCCGAATATATCATTGAAGTGCATGTGTTCATTGGATAGCGTTACATCCGAAGGACTTCACTATCTCAGTGCGGGTTTTCATATCATAGCCTTTCGACAAAAACATTTAAATTCCGAAAATATCATGAATCTTGCTGTTAATTCAGCAATTTTTCAAAACTTACTCGATTCAATGTATATTAGTGTCACCAGCATGTAGCATCTGGGACAATCTTTTTTTTAGAAGGAGATGGTACAAGTCGATGCCTGTGAATAAAGACTTGTATGGTAGGAACACTTTCGTTACTGTCGATCCTTGTGATTTCCTATTGGGGGTTAACTTCAGAAGACCGCTTCTGTGAGTTGATGGGTCTTTGTGAAAACCATCTAGCTGTGGTATTTGCCACTAAGTGGAGACTACCCGCTATGCCAACAAAGCATGGTAGGTCAATGGTTAGAAAACATGCCCGGAAAGTGGCAGACGGGGGTTTGAGTCCCAGTCAAGTCGCTATTTTTCACACCTGTTATCTCTTGATTTTCACAATGATTTGATATTCACAATGTCGTTCACATTTTTTATTTTTAGCATTTTTATTTCACACGTTTTCATTAATGATCGATTTTTAGTTTGTACGTATTTAAGTATAAACCCAAATTCACATGCATTCCTTGAATTAAACATTACGAAACACGCCCAGAAATACCAAATCATAGGTCTCAAGCTAGGGAATAGCTGTCGACTGTCCCGACGTAGACGCACTTCGAAATCAATTCCATATCATTATTATTTAACCTAAATTTTATTTTTTTTACTGATTTATTCCTGCTGATAATATTTTGAATGCCGATCTAGGCAAAGAAAATGCCGAAGGCCGGAGAATTTTCTGGCTTTGCCTATATTTCGCAATGCTATTCGATGGATTTTCTTGCGAAGGCTTCTGAATCTTGTAAGGTTTTTTTAGGCGGATGTTTGCGTTTGCTTCGCGATGAAAAATTGTTTTCTTCAGGGAATAAAAGGAGCCGTAAATTGCCTAGGTACATGATACATAAATAAAAAGATTTTTGTGTATTTTTGATGATTACGAATAATTCCTTCTAATAATTATAAATGAGAGCTTTAGTGTGCAATAACAAAATCTAACGTATCTTTTATGAAACTTAAAGTAATCCAAGTGACCGCATAATCTTTGGCTGTCGTAAAATTCAATTTCAACCATTGAGACGATACGTTTAATGTAAAACAGGTTCAATGACACCATTTTAGAAATGGTGTGGAAAAAGGCTTCCAAGATTATGTGATGTTATTTTATTATTTCATAATCAGCGGAGTAGAAAACCATCGAATTCAAATTCGTTATGCCGCCAAAATTATTACTATGGAGACGATGTGGAGATTTAAAAGTTTTTTCCGTATAACCCTGAATACGATACGATAATGAAAAATAATTATTCGGAATTGGATTAAGATAATACATTTTTTACGTCGATAAAACTAGTAATTTCTGGCGTGACTCGTAAAATGCTATTGTAAAGTTTAGTAGTTTTCAACAGTAGAAGAATAAACTTTAATCATGAAACAAACGGTGGAAAATACTAAATTAATTAAGTTCTATTACAACCATATACAAAGTTGACTTGACAAGCGGAACATTTTCAATAAAATTTCAAATATTTTTTATCCATGGCTTGTAATCACATATAATCTTGTAAATGATCTCTTATGATTTCAGAGAATTTTTGTTCCTTATTTAATTATATCCCAATGCCCCCACAAACATCCATTTACTGGACCATTACAGTAGTGGGCTTGAAACATACAAAATACAAACACATACGATCGTTCCCTAAAAGGAAAAAACCGGCTAGCCGGGATTCGAACCCGGGACCTTGTGGTTGGAGCGCTAACCATTACGCCACCCCTGACGGTACATCTTTTATAAATTCTGTTATGGATAGAATGATATTGAAAAAAAAGGTTCTGTTTTTTGTGATAATGGAGCTCCTTTGCGTATTCGAAAGACAAACCACGTATGGGGCGATCGCAGGGTCTCCTCTCATGTTTTTAGGACCCCCTCGATCCATCCTCTTATACTGAATTCTCACGCAAGCAAAGTATTTTATTTGGAAGATATTACATTTGATTAGCCTTTATTATGAAAATTACCCTTTCTTTCCCTTCAAATTTTCCCAAGTGATCTAATGTTTAGGAAAAAGCGTAGTATTTTGATCTATGAGCCACGTGTGTTTATTTTATTAATACCTTATAGTTTACGTCGCAGTAGTACCAGTTATCCAGTAAAAACGTCAAAGCTTTATTACTATTATTATAACAGAATACGTCGTTGAAAGGAAATCGTAATTATTATGAGTCATCTTTCTGTAGGTTATGTTTCCTTAAGTTCTAACCCCTTCTTCTATTTTATTTTATTTCCTGGTGATTGTTGATAGAGAAGATAACACAAAAAAATTTGAAAATTTATCAGAAATAGATGTGTATTAATGGCGTTCCTAAATCCTGCGTATAAGCGGCTCCACGTATAGAATCCATGTAATTCATTCCATTCTTTTATGGTCCTCATNTAAAATGCTATTGTAAAGTTTAGTAGTTTTCAACAGTAGAAGAATAAACTTTAATCATGAAACAAACGGTGGAAAATACTAAATTAATTAAGTTCTATTACAACCATATACAAAGTTGACTTGACAAGCGGAACATTTTCAATAAAATTTCAAATATTTTTTATCCATGGCTTGTAATCACATATAATCTTGTAAATGATCTCTTATGATTTCAGAGAATTTTTGTTCCTTATTTAATTATATCCCAATGCCCCCACAAACATCCATTTACTGGACCATTACAGTAGTGGGCTTGAAACATACAAAATACAAACACATACGATCGTTCCCTAAAAGGAAAAAACCGGCTAGCCGGGATTCGAACCCGGTACCTTGAGTTTGAGCTCTAACTCGCTAGCACGCTAACTACTCCGCGGCCGGTTATATATATTTATTAAAAATTCATGCATCATCATGTCAATATTTTCACTTAAATTATACAAACTGATGCCCCAAACGAATACTCTACGCGAAAAAAAATGCCAGGTACGGGAAATTAAACGTAATTAATAACGGTTGTGGTCATAATAGGATATTTCGGATGCTAGGAAAGCTCAAAATATAACCACTTAAAATGTTTCCTTTCCGTACCTTCGCGAAGCGGTAATTTATCATCGTTTTGAAATCATTTCTCTTGGACCGGAAAATTTCCATCGCTTCCAGCTCGAACGATACGGTGATAAATAACTACTTTCTTTTATCTTCCTCCGAAATGGTTCCCGTGACAAAGCATGTCCGGGAAGAATGGAACATAATGGCCACCGAAGATTGAAGCTCTATTCGAAAAAAAGCGGGAACAATTACCTAAACGCTGCTTTTGATTTCTCTCCTGTTCCGAATCCCTCTCTTCCACTCTTAATTTCCTCCTCGATTAACTCGTTTTTTCGGCTTCTTTTTGCTTGTGTGCCATCGCGGCGTCCTATTTACCAATAGAGGCGGGGACGCTACCGCCACGCTCTCCGACGGTCCCGTAGATTTCCCTCAGGATCGCGGAAGTGGTTCCCTAGGCGATACTTTCACTGTTCACCAATTTGACGCCGTTTTACGCGTTGGACGCGAATGAAATTTTAGTTGTAAAGCGCGTTTCCGGCAGCTTCTTCGCCGCAGCGTTGCCGCATATTTCAAATTTATGTTTTCATTAGCGTATTTGCGCGAATCCTATAGAAAATATTTAATGCAAATATTTTAAGATGTATTAAAGCGAAGAAAAACTAATTTTTACGATGTATGATGTGTTATGTATCGCGTGAATTACAAAGTTTCTCTCCATTTTTTATAATAATAACAAAAATTTTATTGGTCCATAAAAACATATACAAGTGAGTGTTGGACAAGTCAAGCGGGATATAAAAGATTTATACCATCATAAATGAAGGTAAATTTGATATACATTACAAGGAACATATCTACACATATGTAGGAAATACACTAATCAAATACTTGCAAATGCGAATACTTACAAATACAACAAATAATATCGTTCCTCGGAACCCTGCTCAGTACGATAGATTACAAATTAAGGTTTGTGAACAATTTCGTATGATATAGGAAAGTTATTGAAAAATTAATAAGACAAATTAAAATTATCATGATGTCATGATTTTCGAATAAAATTAAATAAATTAATAAAATTTCAATTAAAACAGTTTCCCCCTAGAAAACCATAACCGACCGCGGTGGCGGAGTGTCCCGGGTTCGAGTCCCGGCTATTCGAATTTTTCTGGATAGGGAATAGTCATGTGTGCTTGTCTACCGTTACTCTTCACTCCTCTCCTGTATTTGTCCAGTGAATGGATGTTTGTGAGGACACCATAAAATTAATAAAGCAAATGCTTTCGCTATATAAAGTCTGACGGAACTGCGACTCGAACCCGGGTCTCCCAATTGCCGGTCGGTTGCTCTATCCATTGAGCTATTCCACCAGAACATTTCTACATGCCGTACGACTTATCGTGCCAAGTCACCTAAACCCTTTTCCTTATTTAAGTTATTTTATCCAATTGAAGACGAGGATTTAGCTTATTTTAGCAAGACGAAAACCCTTCATTCGGAATCCCTGAATGAACACATCGTATTTGATTCGTGCAAGTACGGTTTTTTCTTTATAATTCTTCATTTACCTTCTTCGCCGCAGCGTTGCCGCATATTTCAAATTTATGTTTTCATTAGCGTATTTGCGCGAATCCTATAGAAAATATTTAATGCAAATATTTTAAGATGTATTAAAGCGAAGAAAAACTAATTTTCACGATGTATGATGTGTTATGTATCGCGTGAATTACAAAGTTTCTCTCCATTTTTTATAATAATAACAAAAATTTTATTGGTCCATAAAAACATATACAAGTGAGTGTTGGACAAGTCAAGCGGGATATAAAAGATTTATACCATCATAAATGAAGGTAAATTTGATATACATTACAAGGAACATATCTACACATATGTAGGAAATACACTAATCAAATACTTGCAAATGCGAATACTTACAAATACAACAAATAATATCGTTCCTCGGAACCCTGCTCAGTACGATAGATTACAAATTAAGGTTTGTGAACAATTTCGTATGATATAGGAAAGTTATTGAAAAATTAATAAGACAAATTAAAATTATCATGATGTCATGATTTTCGAATAAAATTAAATAAATTAATAAAATTTCAATTAAAACAGTTTCCCCCTAGAAAACCATAACCGACCGCGGTGGCGGAGTGTCCCGGGTTCGAGTCCCGGCTATTCGAATTTTTCTGGATAGGGAATAGTCATGTGTGCTTGTCTACCGTTACTCTTCACTCCTCTCCTGTATTTGTCCAGTGAATGGATGTTTGTGAGGACACCATAAAATTAATAAAGCAAATGCTTTCGCTATATAAAGTCTGACGGAACTGCGACTCGAACCCGGGTCTCCCAATTGCCGGTCGGTTGCTCTATCCATTGAGCTATTCCACCAGAACATTTCTACATGCCGTACGACTTATCGTGCCAAGTCACCTAAACCCTTTTCCTTATTTAAGTTATTTTATCCAATTGAAGACGAAGATTTAGCTTATTTTAGCAAGACGAAAACCCTTCATTCGGAATCCCTGAATGAACACATCGTATTTGATTCGTGCAAGTACGGTTTTTTCTTTATAATTCTTCATTTACCCTCCCTATCCATTATTATCACGAGGTCATGATTTGTCTGTATTTTTCAGTTTCTTATAGTCAATTCTTAATTATTTTGATAACGGTGTTCCTTAGAAAAAACACACAATACTCGATGGCCACGCATTTGCTTTCAATTAGCTAACAAATCGTCCTGACAATACCAAGTGATGAATAAAATTATTCCATATTGATTCGGAACGGAAACAGGTAAATTATTCATCATTAATTACTCGATCGCAACCGAAGATATGCCGGTCTCCACAGATCTTAATTTAATGATTATTGGAGCAACGTTTGAATGTTGTTACCAAAAGATTCAAGGAAGTCTTTAGACTTACCTCGGCAGCGCTTTTTCCGGCCTGTTCAGCCTCGACGTTTTGATACCTCGAAGGGATCGCTTGCAGATAACTTTTCCCCGGACCGAAATCGCCGTAGCGTGAACACCTTCAATTGATTTCGAATTTCCTAAGCGTGTTTTCGCTTTGTCTAAACTTCGCTCCGTTGCGCCCATTCTTACCGAATTCTGCCGATCAGCGGGGTTGCGGATTGATTGAAGTTTACGACGGGGAACTGCTTGCTCGATCAAGCGGACATATTATTCGCGTGAACAACTCGGTATGATTCTTCGTTCTAAATTCAAATATTTTCCCGATTATTTTTCATACCAGTGGATTTAACTTGGTAAAATTTCATCCGCATGTGCGGAAGACGTGCCTGGATGCGGAACTGCTGGATAAGATTCATCATTGTCGTGGTAATAGGTCGCAGGTAGACTTGACCCGGTGGTAATCACGTCCCTTATGCAGATATGGAACAAAGAGCTTCAATCTTGGTTGACCGACACTTAGTAGCCTGAAGCAACTACTGACCGAACACGTTTCACCTGCGCCTCTTTCTGCCAACAACTCAGTTCTTAGTTTCTTCCAAAAAGACGTTGTAATAACGTGTTCAGGTTAAGCAATATCTTCAAATTGGTTCAATGCTGAGGACGTGAGATGAGACATCATGAGATAAGGATAAGGGATATTAGATGTTACATTCTCCTACTGAATAATTCAGTACTTCTTTCACATAGAGCAATACTTCCCCTTCTTCGAAGATAATCGACCAATAGTTCTGCNTAGATATTATGAGACCCCCCTGCTACCTTGGACGATCCGACAATGAGCGCAAAATAAGAGAGATAGATGCTAGGACGAGTCGATTTAAGAATTCATTCTTTCCGCGAACTATACATGATAATAATAGGCTAAAAAAATAGTCCGAACGCCCGGTGTTTTCACCCCCTGCCACACGCCGTAAGGCGGCTTGCAGGGTATTTATGTAGATGTAGATGTAGAATACTCGATGGCCACGCATTTGCTTTCAATTAGCTAACAAATCGTCCTGACAATACCAAGTGATGGATAAAATTATTCCATATTGATTCGGAACGGAAACAGGTAAATTATTCATCATTAATTACTCGATCGCAACCGAAGATAAGCCGGTCTCCACAGATCTTAATTTAATGATTATTGGAGCAACGTTTGAATGTTGTTACCAAAAGATTCAAGGAAGTCTTTAGACTTACCTCGGCAGCGCTTTTTCCGGCCTGTTCAGCCTCGACGTTTTGATACCTCGAAGGGATCGCTTGCAGATAACTTTTCCCCGGACCGAAATCGCCGTAGCGTGAACACCTTCAATTGATTTCGAATTTCCTAAGCGTGTTTTCGCTTTGTCTAAACTTCGCTCCGTTGCGCCCATTCTTACCGAATTCTGCCGATCAGCGGGGTTGCGGATTGATTGAAGTTTACGACGGGGAACTGCTTGCTCGATCAAGCGGACATATTATTCGCGTGAACAACTCGGTATGATTCTTCGTTCTAAATTCAAATATTTTCCCGATTATTTTTCATACCAGTGGATTTAACTTGGTAAAATTTCATCCGCATGTGCGGAAGACGTGCCTGGATGCGGAACTGCTGGATAAGATTCATCATTGTCGTGGTAATAGGTCGCAGGTAGACTTGACCCGGTGGTAATCACGTCCCTTATGCAGATATGGAACAAAGAGCTTCAATCTTGGTTGACCGACACTTAGTAGCCTGAAGCAACTACTGACCGAACACGTTTCACCTGCGCCTCTTTCTGCCAACAACTCAGTTCTTAGTTTCTTCCAAAAAGACGTTGTAATAACGTGTTCAGGTTAAGCAATATCTTCAAATTGGTTCAATGCTGAGGACGTGAGATGAGACATCATGAGATAAGGATAAGGGATATTAGATGTTACATTCTCCTACTGAATAATTCAGTACTTCTTTCACATAGAGTAATACTTCCCCTTCTTCGAAGATAATCGACCAATAGTTCTGCGTTTAAAGGTAAAATCCACGGAAGACTTGTTGACTACTTGTCACAGTTAATTAAATGATTTAAAAGTTATTTCTGCAAAGTAAATGTCTGGATATATTTTTTGACATTTATAATAATCTTCTAAATAACGCTAAAGCGGTCGTCAAGGAATATTAGTGAAGTGGTGTTTAATTAAATATCAATCTATATATATAATTTTAAATATTAGAGGTCAAAGGAAAGGTTCTCCATCAAAATGTACGCATTATTAAGAATTATGTAATAAAATTTGACAAAGTCCACAAATTAGAAATAAAAACACACATGCGACCGGTTTCGAGGTAATAACCTCATCATATGCATGCAGCAACCTCACCATTATTACCTCTAAACCAGTCGCATAAGTTTTTTTTCTAATTTGTGGACTTTGTCAAGTTTTTTTCCATAATTCTTAATAAATTATGGTGATGTTCCTCCGAGTATCGCTTGATATGTTTCGTTTCAAAATGTATGCACTTAACTGGGTCGGTGAACCAATATCACGCGTGTCCAAAGTGACATGGGAACGTTTTTTGGTACGCGGAACTCTAACGACGCTATCTTCTTAATATATTCCTCAGTTAAACGCCGATATGAATAAATGTGAGGTTCCCAATGCCAATAATAGGTTTCTTCATTAAAATCATCTTGACTTTTTAACATAGATAATGTCAGCATTTTACCAATCTTTTCTTTTTATCAGGAAAAGATTGGTAAAAAAATTCTCGTACTTGGGTAGTGTTCTATCTTGGGATGGGAGGTGTGGAGATGAGGTTCGAAAAAGAGTAGCATTGGCCAAGGAAGCTTTTATGAAGCGAAGGGAATTAATGACAAAGGGTCTCGATGAAGGAATCAGGAAAAGATAGGTAAAATCCTTGATATTGAGTGTTTTGCTGTATGGGTGTGAAACGTGGACCTTACGAAAAGAGGACATCAAGAGATTGGAGGCATTTGAGATGTGGGTGTGGCGTAGAATGGAGAAGGTGAGCTGGGTGGATAGAAAAACAAACATAGAGGTGCTAGAAATGGTTGGGGAAGAGAGGGTTTTAATTGAAGTAATTAAACACCGACAAAAGCAATGGGTGGGTCAGATATTGAGAGGAGAGGGATTGCTGAAGTATGTAATTGAGGGTAGAATACAAGGGAAAAGACAGAGGGGAAGGCAGAGGCAAAAGATGTTAGATGACATAAAAGGAGGGGTAAGTTACCAGGTAGCGAAGGAAAGGGCTATGAATAGGGAATATTAGGGCACATGGACCTACCGAAAGGTAAAACACTTATGTATGTATGTAATGTCAGCATCTTACTATGTGGTTTTCGATTGGTACACAGATCTCCATTAAGTATAGCACTCGTCCGACAAAAGGTTCGCCATCCCTGGTATTCACTCATACGTCATATATCCTTCACTTATTGGCTCAGCCATGTGTCCTCGTAGGAGCGATCTTCCAGGGAATGATTCCGCCTGAGCGGCCCTACGACCGTTCAGGTGGATGGTCACGTAATGGAGAAAGGAATTCACGGTGGTGATTCATCGGCTTTGATATTAAAACCCGCCGGTCTCTTTTTTTAACGTTCGCCAACTGTCTCCATGGCATGCACTTTCCATTCGGCACCCCAAAGGTTTCGTTCCATTCCATTTACCGCTGGCTCATAATTTTGGAAATGTGTGTCCCGTTAAGGCATGAGAAATATTTGGGGAAAGAAAAATGTCTCGTAATTTTGATCGATCGGAAAATAATGCCAATGCCTTTATGACTTAACATCTGCTGACTTAGTATCGTTAGTTGTCGCGTATCTTATTGTTAGATACTTGCCCCTGGAATTTCTAATAAGCCAATTGGTACCATAACTTTGACTTGCCGAATGTTATGTCAGTTTATTATCAGTTAAATGCTTTCTTTTCTATATTTTAATATTTGCTACTATGTGTTTGCTGTTTGATGTACGTATATTAATATTTGCTTTTGTGCGTGCATTTAATATTTTTATATTTATGAATCCATTTATCGAAAACTTGCATGATGTATGCGTTATTAGCCTTAAACATCTAATTAATTTTATCAGCTAAAATCCATATTATTTTTATCCATAATCTGTCCATCGTTATCGCTTGCAAGTGCTGTGTTTGAAGATAAGTACTCAGGTATGCAAAGGCTTTAATGGGTTCCTTGGAACAAAGACTTCATTATCGAACAGATAAAATCTGCAAAGCAACATATCGTCCTCTTTCATCGCTCTGCTTCATCCGCAGTCTCGCTTCGTAATCACTTCTCCCAGTCGTCGCAGACTTAAGCAGTTCACTCAGCAAAACTCTCCCTTTCTCCCTCTATCACGTTTGGATAGAAAATACCTCCATCTTGAAAGAAAAACTATAGTTAATAGGCAGTAAACTTCTGCCATGGTCGAGGTTTTATTGCTGGTACGATTTATCGGGTCGTTATGCCAACAGTCACAGAACAGGCAGTTTATGCGCGATTTTCTGGCGTTACAACGACGAACGTCCAAACGACTTTATGTCAGTAAAATCACAATGTACCCTCGGTTGAGGGTCTTCGTTCATTCTGAAGGACTGTGAATTCGTGATGTACCATGCGGATAGTTTCAATTCATAGATTTAAAGAAATAGTGTATCAGCTTAAATCACTAAAATATGAACTTAAAATCCTGTAAAAGTAATATAATTTTGACGGAAAAAATTGATAGACGATGAAAAAAATCAGCATTAAAATAGGCAGGAGTTATCTAGAGATGGGACGAATGGTGAGTTAACGTTCGCAGATGTTTCTAAGTTTCATTTGTAAGAACTATTAAAGAAGGGATACCTTTCTTAGTTTCTGCTTTAATTTTTTGTTTTTTTTTAAATTTAATGATGGATATAAATTTAAATTAATACTATCCAAATCAGTATTTACCTGAGGCGTTATTAGGACGTGAGATATTGAACGTAAACTTTACTGTGAAGTCTTGTTTAAATTCAAAACTGCATTATCCTAAGCAGTATTCCAGGCTTCAGTGGGACAAGTGGAAATCTCTTTTCTATTGAAAAGGTATTCTTGTCAATCAAGGGATAGTGTAATTTCAGATGGAACCAAAATTTACTACAATATACTCTGTCGTGACTCCAAATCAAGGGGTTTCGTATTCTCGTCGTCATATTTCTGGAGTGTTTGTATCGATGGGTGACAAACTAAAGTATCTCTCCTTATATACTTCGCAATAATGCTTGATTGGATCCTTTCTCCCATCAACCGCTCTATATATCAATCAAAAGTCATATTAGCTCCGGTGACTCACCGTGATGTGACGTGCTCCTTATGATGTGTTTCCAGTGACTGAAGTCACAGATCTTATCTCGGAAAAGTCATAACCGATATAGGCGCTGTAAACTTGCAGATTTGGTAGAGTGATTCCGAAAGGGAATTATTGGAAAGGCGTTAGAATCTTCACCACGGACGGCTCGCCGTGTCTGTAACTGTTTCATGCCTAGTCGCCCTCAAACCCGTAGTCCCACTGAGAGAGTATTTATGGATTTTAATTGTTTAATTCTTCAATTTATATTTCGTTTACCACAGGGTTGATTATTACTCACTGCTACCTAATTGTTATTATTGTATAATTGCAGTGAATGTTTTCGACCTATTGACGTCGGTTATTGCTTCGATAATAAGTTGTAAGAATCATGTACTACATTTTATCGATCTCTTGTTCAGTAATGTTGATAGACATTCCATTAATTCCACACACATTCCACTAATTCCACACACATTCCACTAATTCCACACACATTCCACTAATTCCACACACACATTCCACTAATCGCAGCATTCCCAATCGTTTCACTAAGCATACCGTCACTACAGATGAAATGATGAAACAAAAGATGAATTCGAATACCTCTGAATTGTTAACTTTCCTAGTTTGAGCCATTAGTACCGCTTGCCGATAGTTCTAGATGTTCTGTTATTGACTTCTCTTTTATTGCTGCGCCCCCAGGCCTCATTTGCTTATTCTCCGAATCATTGGCCATGGTCTCACGCTTCTCTTAAAGCAAAACCTCTATTCCCTCGCAAGTTACTCTCCTATTTGAATATTTAATCTTGAGATAATATTTACGGAGAAAGGTGAAAACGTTTTTTGTCAAAGCGAGCCTATATTCATCAGAAAGAGTGAGTAGTTGGACATCAGCTATGATAGACGGTGGACTATACCAGATGACGATTTCATTCGCTTGGGCAGATTTTTTTCTATAATGGAAGAATAAAGAGACTAAGGAGAAGAGGACGTTGATAGGAAGGTAGAAATTTTGTGGTAAGTGATAAAACGAGGAATCTGTGGAAGGATTGGAAAGAGGCTGTATTTGGATTAGATTTTATACGAACCTTGTTTACCATCACGCAACTTAAAGACGTCGCAAAATAATTTAATGGCTGAAATCAAGAAATTTTTTACAATGGTTTGCACACGTGCGGTTGTAAGAAAGTCGAACAGCGAAGATTGAATCTATAAAAGAATTGTTAATGTAACAAATACAACAGTAAAATGGGCTCCGTAATTATTGCATCAAAGCAAATAATCTTCGCATTAACAATTTAACAGTAGCTTAAGGTAGAGGTTCTCAGCCTTTCCGTGGCCTTTAGTACGGATATTCTATCCCCCTCGTTCATTATTATTAAAAATAAATTCAAGTTTTTGCGATGTATGTACATTCACTGGCAGGTATGTCTTACTGAAAGTACTAACAAGGATTAGCCTCCAGGTATATGCTACTTACATAAATATGAAATTCCTCAATAAGGTGACAACTATTTACTAATTATTCACCGTACCCGTGGACAAGCTTCCCGGGTTCATTTGGGCACGCGTAACCCAGGTTGGGAACTACTGACTTAAGGTATATGAAATAAAAAAGCTAAAATTAAATGTGTTGAATTGATAAATATTTAAAGTTAGTCATAGATATTTAGTTACACAGTTATTTATAATCTTGTTGTCGACCATTATATCATGATTATTTATTTTGCAATGATTAACAAAGCAAAGGTGGAATTTCCCTGATAATTCTGGTGATACTTAAGCAGCTGTAGGGAATCCTGCATGCGTATCTAATCTTGTGGATATAAATTGGCTGCTCCTATGGAGTATTTTGATCCAATTACGGTGAATAATTTCAGAAGCCATTCACTCGTTAAATATGGTACATTTAACATCGATTATCTTCTTTACGAAAGAGTTAATGTGTTCCGTAGGTTTGCTCCAAATTTCCTCATTTCCTTTCACATGGTTTTTATGTGAGCTCTCTTTCTCTATGCCGGATCCATTTCAGAGTAAGTGGTTTCTTTTATTGTTGTGTTTTCCAAAGTGGAGTATCACTCGCCGCGATTTCAAAAACAGTTTAAGTTTCACCGAAACTGCCTAATTTTCTGACGTTTTCCGAGCTCGTTTCACACTGAATTGTCGCCGACTTTCACAGAACAAAAACGTTGAAAAAGTAGAAAGCATTTTTCATCTCCAAATGACCCTCCTTTCTCTCGAAAATTATGAAAAAACTGTGTACATTCAAAGCCTCATTGCTCCAGTGCATGTCCTCCTTCAGTTATGTCTCGTAAATGTATTTTTTTGATCGATTGTGAAGAATCCACAGAATGTGAAATGGTTGTCTCTCGCGGTTTTTCACGTTGAGCGAATGGAAATGGCAAGAATCTTCGTAATTTATAACTCGAAAGCTTGGCTTAAAGATTGCAGTCAAAGTAATTGATACGCGTTTTCTCATGTCTCTGCCATTCCAGCAATTCACGAAAACGATCTTTTGATGTTGGTATTTCTGCTCGGAATATAACTACACCTAGATATCTAAATAGAAATATCTCCGTGCGTTTTTCTCGAATGTAATTTACAAATACGTAAATACTAATAAATACGAAAAATACATATCCTCGACTTAAAAATTAACACCACTCTCTTGCGTCCATCACGTTGCCTCCGATCAGTTTCCCTATCTATTCCTATATTCAGGCTGAAATTTTCCATGATCATGTATTTAATCCAGTTGAGATATGATGATATAATATTAATATAACTCATTCTTATTCGTAAATCAACAATTAGAAACCAGTCCCAACCCTGTTAAGAGATTCAATTTTAGAAAGTTAGCTAAGGTTGCTGCGGGCAAAGTAACGTAAATGAACGATACGGGAAGTGTGATGAGGTAATGTTTTTGATTTTTGACTTTTTTCACTTGCATAATCACCGACGCAAACAGCTTTAGTTACGAATTAAAAAATCTTTGCTGGAAAAAATCTCGTCGGGAGATCGGAATTCGATAGCTAGCCGTGTTTAGAAAGGAATCGAAAAACCATAAGTTCCTTAAGGTGAAATACTGGCTCCCGTTGTTCAGCCATTGTTGGATGCCCTTTTTCGGCCCCTATATCATCAACTTTGTCGTTGATTATTGTGTTTCGGCGCTGAATTCAGGGCTGAAAACGCTTGCTAATCGATGTTTTCATGATGCTCAATGAATCTCTATTGTTACGTTACTGATGATCATTTCATTTTCTTCGAGAACGAAATCGATTCAGCATGCATCAATTGCTAAGTTTAAATATTGTAATCTTTCAGTTGTCATTGTAGCATCTCTTCGTAACTCTTGCCGACGTTCGATCATTGAGGTATCCCAGTAATTACCCCAGAGGTAACAATGCGTAACCCTTCGTAATCTTGCTGAGATCCTAAGTGAGCGTGCGGTTAGCATAAGGATTTCTGGAGGATCTCTCTCCATAAAAAAATGTCTATGATCATTGAATGGAAATTTCATTGAAATGAGAAATTATAATTTTGTAGGGGACAAAATCGACTCATTTAACATAAAGTTACCTACCTTGAAGAGGAAATTGAAAGTATTATCAANGGACCTGTTCTATATAATATACGTTCTGTAATGTACACAGATTTATGTATTTTATGAAATTCAATGTTACAAAGATAAAATTGAGCTCCTTAAAGCTTTTTTTATCCCAGGAGAAATCCCTCAGAGAAGTGGAGCAGTTGGAGCAGAAGACAGTGGATACAGAGAAGTTTAAGAATTTGCATATGGAAGAGAGAGACTTGGAATCAGTGAGGCGTATTGCTCAACATCATGCGGAGGAGCAGCACTTCTCTTATAATGAAACCTCAGCACTCTATAAGGCATTTGACTGTGAGAAATACAAAATAATGTCTTTTCTAATCCACAAAGGAGCCAAGTTTGTTGGTTCAGAGGACAAAGATGTTTGTTATTTTCATATAGATCTGAATCATTTGAATTACCTCCTATTTGAATAAAACAAAGTCAGAGATGTTGTGCATTTATAGATTGATATCCTTGAGCCAGTCTCCACAGGTCTTACAAGGAGCAGTTGTCAGACTGATGTTCAGAATTGTGATGGGGCCAACTTAATATGGAAGTAGACAGAGTGAATTTAAAAAGTGTGACGGGCTTCTCTCCCATATGCCGGGGTTCGAGAAAAATTGACAAGAAGGAAATGTACGCTGCTGAATGTCATGAAACGAAGAAAAAATGAATTATAATAGTATCATAAGACTGTTTTGTATGCATTCTTTATTTGTATTACTTTGCATTATGCATTTATTCTACTTTTGTTTTATATTTTGTATTATTACAGATGTTTACCTCAAATTATGTAAACGTAATACTTTAAATCTCTTTAATGTTCTCTGTAATATGTAAAAGGGCATTTTCCCGTAGCGAATATTATATTTATTATCATGCGAGATCATCACGTGGGAATCTAACCATCGCAGGAGGCACTTAATGGTAGACGAGTTTCCATTTCCGACCGCTTTCTTGATCTCACCACGAGGACCGATGACAACCTACTTTCTAAAAACCCAAGAAATACCATAAAAACGCAGTAGTCGTTTGTTTCTCCTGGGTCGCCCCAAAGAGGGCAGAATAATATCCTCTTGGTTTTTAAACGGACGTCGAAAAAATCGGAACGGTTGTATTTCGCTCGCAATTATGGTGATTCCGTTGCGGTTTGGTGAGCTATCCACGTATTCTAGACCTTTTCTGTGTTTTTTCCACCCCTCTAACGAGTGGTTTTCCTTTTGCCGTCGTTATGACTCTTCCCGTCGTTCTATGTGAGTTCTTTATCTGAGCAAGATGGCGCCGAAGGTAAAATTGCTATTAGTCCCAGTGACACGTGCAGGAAATACGGCGTGGTATACTCTTTCCGTATCTAAACCCTCTTACGTAAGCTCCCAGACAGTCTCTGTTCTTAACGGAACTCTCTCTCTCTGCTCTAGCTTTCATGATTCGAATATCTGATCAGTTGCGGGTATTTCTCCTCGAATATTCCGTTCGTCCCGTTAAATTTGATTTCAAATTTATCTCACGCCATTATAATCTCTCGATGTGGTTGTATTGAGAAGAATTTTATGTAACAATCGCGCTATTCTTCACTTCATAATAGTGTTACAGGAATATGTTATTAAAATTGACAGTGAATTGATTACGGTAATTTCCATTCATAGCGCTTTCTATCAAATAAAAATAATTCGATTATAATATTGAAAAAAGGATATTAAGGTTGAAGATGTTCACCTGCAGGTGAAGAGGTGACGGTTTTGGTGTAATGTTTTGAAATATTTTATTTCATTAAATAAATTATTCAGGCATCATTTTATCGCTGAGTTTTCGTGAATGGAAACCTGAAATGTTTTCGGTCATCACTCAGTATTCAGAGCTCCCGAAGTATTCTATTAATCAATGTAAGTGGCGGTTGGGATTTCCGAAATTCAATATTGACTACCGAAATTGAAAATAAGGAAGGATATATTGCCAAAGTTATTTCAAGCAACTACCAGACAATGCTGACTTGTGTGGTAGGTACAACAATACTAGAGATGAATAACATTATGATGAATAACATTATGATTTAGATGATTAGACAACTGTAAATAGGGGGAAAATGAAAATCATTCTTACGGTCTGATTGACATTTTTATTGTCTGAAGCCTTACTTGTTTGAGAAATAGTTGAAGACTTGGAAGAGTATCTCAGTATATGGAATGTTGACTAGAGTAAGGAGAATCGAATTGAGAGAATTGATACAAAAAAAGCAAAGTCAGTCAAGTTCTCAATCAGAATTGTACGATTATTCAATGGATGTAGAATTCTCCGCAAAAGCGAACGGAGGCAGCTGACCTACTTCCATTGGGCTTATCTCTAACAAATATATTGTAAACCATCATTGATTCCGTCCAATGGCTTTTCAGTAATTAATCAAACCACGCGTTCGAAGGATCTTAAATGAAATGCTCTTGCCCTTTTCTTATTTACAACGTTTACTAACGACGTTAAATAGCCTGTTGAGATGGAGTAATAACCTTAACGAATGGGTCATCAGAAACAGTAATGGTATTTGGTTCAAATGCGAGAATAGGAAAGGTTTACCAGGTATAAACTTCGAGGTGGTAGAAGAGCTGAAAGAAAACCAAGAGAAATATGGCCTTTAACACGTTCACTGCGAATACCTACATTTCCAATGCATTTATGACTCCAACGGTGGAGTGATCCGTGGTGAAGGTGTTAAACCTAGAATTAATCTATGTATGAATTGAGCAGGCGCTCATCTAGGGTGGTAGCTGACAGGATTAAGGCCCCCCAAAGGTTTCTACTAATATTTCATTCAGAACCAAATACTCAAGGGTCTCATTAACAAATATTTGTACGCTTACAATATATATTTGTAGTCAAAACTTTCTTATGATGAGCTTCAATTATTTCACATTTAGTCGTAAATTGGAAGAAGTTAAAGAGATTATTGGTTACGAAGTTCAGCCTTCTCCAAGCGAAAATTCAGGGTGCCCCCCTGGAATTTAGTAAACAAACTGGAGGAATTGTAAAGAAGAAAATGTTAGCTCATTTTCAAATTAGAATTAATAGAATTTTTCGCGTGTAGTATGTAGTTCGAGGAAGAGGTAGTTTTCTCGCATCATTGAGTATATGTGTGTGGTATTGAATTATCCGTAAAACGTGAAAGAACTCCATGATCGTCTAAGAATCAAGTTCCCGTTATTTCTAACGTGGAAATTAGGTTCGGTCCCACCAACGCCTGGAACCGAATCGAATGCGAGTTTTTTTTTTACTTCTTTATTTTGCATCGCCTATTGTGCCAGGCGCCTCCGTTCCTAAAGGATTTCTTTATCTACTGACGCAGATTTCTAACCAAAAAACTCTTAAGCTTTCGAAGAATCGTTGTAAGAAGAATTGCACAACTGGTCGCCATTCTCTAATGAATGGCGTTTTTTCAATAGGTGATAATTTTAACACAATTTCACCGGAAAATTTGGAACGACGAAAACCGATTTTGTGACTTTTGAAGAAAGGCCGAGTGTAATTATGTCTCGTAAAAGTTTTTAACGACGCTATTGTCCCAGTTACAGGCATTTTCTATGACGAGGATGCTGGCTTTATTATGAAAGTTTCCTACAGAAAATAAATTGCCCCTTAAAAGTAGATATTTCCTTCGAGTATGGTATAAAAACTAAGGAAGTAGACTTACAAAGGTAGGTTGTACTATTTTAACAAAACCCTCTGGCAGATAACCATGTTTTGATACATGCATGGCATCTTAAAGGGTTTTTACGTTAGAAATTATATTTTATTTAGACGAATTAGGAAGAGCTTTTTCTTCAGAATGCCGTGAAGCTATCGAAAGCATGCTTGTCTGATGGAAAATTTTGTGGAAATATCATATTTCAACTTTTAGTTTTGGTGATGAACTTGATTGTCGTCTGATTTCAATTTCTACAAATAAGGAATAGACAAATTAATACTGTTACGTATAATTATAGTGATGATTGTCGTGTGCTATTCACCGTGAAATTTTAACAGTTTTACTGGTTCGCAGAGTTTTATTCTCTTAATAACCAGATTCAACGCAACTGTCATCAAGTATCAGAAGGCTGAACAAAATATTCGATCGTTTACCTTTTCTTGTCAAGATGACAGAAGGATATTTAATACCTAAAATTAAGGAACATAATCGGCTATTCATATCTTATGAGGTCTGCAGTCGAAATAAAGAAGTCGTATGCGGTCTACAAGAAATTCTTAGGGGCTCCGGTTAGCCGTGTGGGCAGCGAGTAATAGTCTTTGGTAACGGCGGTCCCGGGTTTGATCCCAGGTGGTACCCAAATGTGCGAAATGGCCTAAGCTGTCGGAGCAATTTTAACAATACTACTAGAAATTCTTATCTCGTAAATAGAGCGTACGTGTATTTTAATTTCAAGTCAGGGTAAATGCGATTTTATTGTCGTAATGAATGAGCCATTAACTTTGTAATTAACACCGCTTGATTCGATCCGACGAGACGATTGTCGCCTTCTTTAGATAAATGAAATCGATGGAAGGTTGATTGCTGTTTCATGATTACAAATTACCAGTAAGTTATGCATACTCGGTATAGTTTTGGTTGAGTTTGATCAAAAAAATTTAAGTTTTCGAAGCATTCCTGCGAGACTCGCTATCAGTACATGGAAACCAATTCTTATCCAAGGATTTTGTACACTTATCTAATTACTTTATATATAAATAGAGAAATTTTTACGTTTAATCATTTGGTTTTTCTATTCCCGTTTAAGATTTCGTGTTCATTGAATGTGTACGTTAAGTTAAAATATTATTCCTTTTTCGTCGAATCGGTGCGCTGCTGTGGCCATCGAACAATCTGTAGACCACAAATCGCATTAATACCTGATTCATAAGCGTGAATTATGTAAAATATTTGCCAGTTTATTGCAGAGGAATATTTCCTTAAATTGTCCATCAACTTAGCGCAATCCGAAAAATTAGCTATCAAGGGAAATTTACTTTTCAAACCCTTATCAACCGTTATCTTTATTGTCACTGCGAAATTAGGCGTTGTATATTTTATTATCCTTGAGCAGCCTGCTGTCTCATGATATACATGCTCGCGGCATTTTCTTTCATATTCTCCATATAAGTAAGTTTCCAATTTATCTTTGTTTGCCCACGCTAACAGCGGTTATCTGTGAAGGTGAACCGTCGAAATTATTCTTTTTATGTGAGAGCTTTGTAAACTGTTGTGTTCTCCATTAATTTCTTACCTTCACTTGGATTGCGTGGAGAAGATTTTGTGGCTCGCGTAGTTTCCTGACTGCCATTTTTGTCAACCTTTTCTCAGTGCGAATGACTGAAAAGTCGTGACGAATTCCACCTCGAGAATGCTAAGTATTTAAGCGCAGCTCTTTATCTGTTTTTGGAGTTAGAATTCAACTAGCTGCAAGCGACAATAAGCGCACGTAATACTGTAAAGAAAGAAGTCTAATTTGCCGTGACCTTACTTTCATCAATTCACCCATTCTCGTGTTCTATGAAGGAAATATACTTGATGAATATACTCTGTGGAGGAAATATACTTGATGGATATACTCTGTGGAGGAAATATACTTGATGGATATACTCTGTGGAGGAAATATACTTGATGGATATACTCTGTGGAGGAAATATACTTGATGTTATTTCGAAAAATTTATCTTCGAATGTAATTATTAAGAAAGTTCCCAAGGAAAAGTTCGCTGTCAAATAACTTGTAAATGATGCGGGAAATTTTTAAATGTCAGTATTTTTGATGAATAAATATCATTTATAAAGAATTATGCAACCATCTACACCTACTTTTTCACGACATACATTATTAATTGACGGTAATTATGGAGAAACATTTAAAGTCATAGGTCCCTTATGGTGCTTAAAATTATTTGAAATTTTAATGTGAGTGCTGTTGGGTGAATGCAGACGGATTTTTCTCGTGATGTTTAGATTATTTTCCCGTTTTTTCGGGAAAAGTCGCAGCGTGATCGTTTTTGTCTTCTCACGACAAACACCGGGTGAAAGGTGAAACAAGAAATTTTCTATTCTGTCACTTTAGGTATTCAATTAACAGCGAGAGAGAAAGTTAACGGATCTTTCGAGATCTTCATTCAAAGTATATGTGAGAGGTGGAGTCGGAGAGACATTTCATATCCCATCTCATTTTTATGACTTATTATGAACTTTTATCGAAGTCTTTTTTGAGTAGTTCGTTCTAAAAGCAGGAAAATAACAGATTCCGGATTCGAAAGTTAATTGACACTCCATCTTTCCACTCGTGATTTCTTGATTCTATGAGAATGAATGTTTTTAATTTTACCCTGAAATGCTAACTTTATAATCTGAAAAAAAAACTCCCTGTAGAATCTAGACGCTAATGGTAACTTAAATCAAAAATCTCCAGATACAACAGTCTACACGCTAATGTGCATCATTACATCGGTTATCAGCCTTAATATTTCAAGGGTCTCGCCTTTTGGCACAGATTAGAGGAAATGTCCCGTTTAATTTTGTCTCATTCTCGTTCGTCGCTGTGATAAAACAATTGAGGTATGGATGACGCTGAAGAACGGGATTCTATTTGGTATATCCTTATAGCAGCTATAAAAATTGCTACTCGTAGGGTCATTTTGGTGCTCCCCCGTGGATGTTTTCCCTCATAGCATTCTGACTCGGTGAGAAAACAACGTTACTCCTCATCTTACCTCATGTCTCATTCCATCTCCAGACCTTTTGGTTGCTAATGATGGAAGGATGATGTATTAACCCACCTTCGGGCTGATGACTTAAGAGACAGATCTAAGTATCTATGAAGGGTTTAACCTTTCGTTGAACATATTCAGCTGCCTTCAAGAAAGCTGAAATTGAGATAGAAGCAGTTGTATCGTCATGACGAATGTCTGTATCACTATGCCTACAGACACTTCAACTCGTAAAAAGCTTTTAAACAAAGTTCTCCCGGAAACGGTGATTTATATCCGTTATGGAGTTATTGGAAAACAACGGTTAATAAAAGTCATAAAGTAGCAGTCGTTGGATGCGGAACAAGCGCTACAAATATCAGCATGTTATAGATTGGATAAAAGAAATCCATCCAAATAGGCATACAACCGCCTCTCACGTCTGTGGTAATAAATTTGCAACCTTTGACAACGGGGTCAACACGACTGGGAGCATTGCCAATATCCAAACGTGTGGAAAAAATTTACTTTTTTGGTAAAATTAAATTTTCTCCCAGCCCGCTCTTTTATTTCATTTTTGTTATTCATGTCTTGTACTTTAAAATTAATTACTGTGCAAACTTCTTCGCATTTTTCTCTTCTCTGGGAGATACGCATCAAAGTACTCCTGCCTAGGGTGCCTAAATGCATAGGGCATATGCAGAAAGTTATGCGATTTTAATAACTAGGTGATACGACTTTATGCCCCCAAACGGGTCATATATTCTTGCCCTGTTTATTATAGCTCATCAATGTTATGCGATTTTCACGGTTGGGTAATTAATTTGTATTTCAGTGTTTACAATCGAGGGCGTTAGGGATTGAAATTAAATTGGTGTAATCAATACGCCCTCAACGTATCTTAGTTCAATGTATACAGGGGATGGCGAAACTTTTAACACGCGTGCCCAAAGCGGCGCGGGGGATCATTATTCCAGCTCGCGTAAATAATGTGATACTATGTATCCTGTACCTAAGAAATTAAGCTTTCAAGTAAGTAAAGGTAAAGTAAATGATACGTAAGTTTTCAAGCCCATCATTGACGTAATTAAAGTGTTAAAGATCATTTTGATAACCCCTAATCTGCAACGTTCATTGAAGGTTGGTTAAAAGCTTACGTTTCGAGAATAGATCGGATACAAGAAATTATACTGCCATGCATACTTGTGAGTCTCTATGGATCGGAAGGAGACTATTTTAAATTTTAGAACATGTGTCGGAAGTTTATATTATAACAGTTTCTAAATTTTCAATCCGTGGCCATGTTTTCGAATTTCGAGTTCTCGTGTCAAATTTCCATCGGACTGGGGAAATTTGAAGCTGTAAGAAAATTTAAGTTAAGAATTTCAATATTTTTGGAGGATAGAAGTAACTTTTTATTCTTAGAGTCGTCGCCCTCTGATTCTAATCAAATTTGAAGTTAGAATACTGTTGACTTAAAGCTTTCTCTGCACTCCTCTGCCCACTTTCCAATCTGTCTAATTCTCTGCAAAGAGGAAACAAATCCGAAAAGAATTCGATAAAAACTCTGGAATGATATAAATTTAAGAAAAAAAACGACCGCAGTAATGCGGATATCGATTCAGGAATGTTATCAATTACACATTTGGAAATTTTCCAGAGAGAAAACAATCCTTGGGAATCACAATCCTTACGCAGCAGTTCGCTAAATCAACTTTTTTCTGCTAGGAAATCGAGAGAAAGTCCCGATAACATTTACCGAAAATGGTCCTTGGAGTAGGCAAGTGACGTAGTCCTTATAACTTATTGCCGTTCGTCAGCATCGCGGGAATAGTGCTCCAAGGAGGGTGCACAATCGGTAAAAAGTAATACTTGTCTTAGCGGGAGTGTTTAGTATTGTAAATAAGCGATGAAAAACGCGTGGTTCACATGCTTGATTTTAGTTAAAGAAACGAAAGAGAAAAGGTCTGCCGTAATCGGGAATCGAACCCGGGTCTCACACTGTGATATTTTTGTGAGCTCAACCCCGTACGAGATCTCCTAATGGAAAATCGACTCCCTCATAAAAAAAATCGTCCACAGTGCATTCATATGAGCTTTCGCTTTACCATCATATATTAGTTCGAGAAAAGCTCCAAAAATCCATTATTTGCGAGCAAATTAAACGTTGGAAAATTCAAGTAGAGGGGGTTAGGGTTGGATTAGTATAATAATAATAACGAATTTCTTCTCTCCAGAAGATAATATAGTTGCCGAAATATGTACTGAGAACAGTACTTGCGAAGCGCAGCCACGGGGAACCCTAAGCCCCTCTGGTTGGAATTACGTTTAGTTTGCCTCCAAACAACGGCTATTCGGAGCTTTTCTCGAACTCTAATGTATTACCACAGTCGTGTTTCTTTTTCTTATATATCATACGTTAAATTAAGTTTGGTCCGAAATTTAAGGGACAAAAATGCGATCTCTAATCACCCAGAGGACATTATTGCAGTGCAGTAAATAAAAAAAATGTGCTTAGGAGTGAGATTCGTTTCCAGGGAAGTAGCGTGCGAGTATGCAGGATTTACCCAACACATAAGCGCTTCATTAAAGAGGCGCCATGTCTGCGCGATGATCGATTAAATTTGTATCGCAAAAATCAAAATAAATTAACAAGAATAAAATTTAATCGTAAATGCTTGTTTTAAAGTTCAAATTGAAATTTCAGTCTCAAAAGTTCTCCTGAACGAATGGGTTTCGTAATTTACCCTTACACTAAAGGTCCCAGTACAGATACTTCTTTTATTTATAGATAGAAATTGTTTGACTTATTGCATGGTCCGCTAACCAAATAGCCCCTGCTCATTTTTAGGGCCAGATAATGATAATCCAACTATTAATGAGTTTTGCTTTCAAAATAGAAATGCTTTTTCCCATTTATTTTGTCGATTTCATCTGTTAATAGGCTTGTTTGATGCGTCCATTACAAATATCCGATCCTTTTCTAGCTCCTTCAACTTTGAGCAACTGCAGCATCCAGCTGTATCAGTATTTTCAATTTATATTACTTATGTAGTTTCTCTATACCAGTTTTTGCGTGGAACTCTTTCATCAAAAACGAAATTAATGCTTCCTGAATGCCTCAAGATGTGTATGATCTGTGTAACCCCTCATTCATCCAAGTTTCATCATAATTTTCCCTTCTGAGGATCAGTGCCTCTTTTTGTGATCTCATCTACCAACATATCAAATCGAAATATCTCCAGTAACATTAAATTTCAAGCGGCTATACTCTCTGGACTCTCTGGTCTGCTAATGGTCTCGCTTACATGTAGAGAATAGAATACAATAGTTTATTGATACATAAAACTTGCATCACTAACAGAACAAAGGAAATGTCTCTTTAGAAGTTGATATGTCGTATGTTGCTACTTGTTTAAAGCTTATGATTACCTTACAACCCTGCTTTAAAATTTCAGATTTTATGTAGTAAATTTATAAATTTAAAAATATACATCGCTTAATACATAAAAATGGCATGATACATCAAATGTTGTTCAGTACATAAAGTTAACAAATTAAAAGTTGTAATGAGACAAAAACTACAAGGCAGTTCTTCAACTACAACTCTTCTTCCCATATACTGGGTACTGTTTTCCAACAATTTAAGTCTATGTTTAGGATAATGAAGCACATTCTGTCTTCTTGTTTAATATATATGGTCTCCCTGTGCAGTTTTCAGGGTTTAAAGATTTGCACCGACATAACACATCATATCATATAAGTACTCCAAATGAAGTTCCCCAGAATCTTCCTAGCATTAAAACCTGTATTAAAGCTTTATTATCAGTAAATTTCTCTTCTTCAAGAAAGCTCCCTATTCAGTTATCTTGCGGATTAATAACCGTTTGCTCTCTGATCAATTTTTAAGACGTCGAATTCAACCTTAAGCCTTTGATTGGATGATCACTTGGAAGCGATCCATTGACGTCTTCATTCGAAATTTCATCTTCGCTCGTTGGAATCTCCGTATCTCTTTCTTTCGCAGGGACCCCTTTTCAAAATCCTCACCATACCAAATGCTCGCTCCTCACGATGTATCGCAGGAAAAAATAATATCGCGCTTGTTTCTTGTCTCGAGCGGCTGAACATGGATTCTTTCGTTGTTTCTTCTTCCGGGGAAGGCTAGCATTCGGTTGCGGTTAGCGAAGGAAACAGAGCGGAGAGTGGTCAATGCGACGCCCCAACTCCTTCGCAATCTAAGCATTTTTTCATTTATCCTGCTTCTTTCTCCTGATTCACCGCAACTATCCGCCCACGGAGGGAGCACCTATTGTGAATTTCCCTCTAATAAAGATCATTATCCCTGCCTAGATTCTCTTCAGAGCTGCCAAATTACAACTTTGACTTTCCGCTGTAATCAGTCAAAAATAAGTTTAAAATAATCCTTGAACGAAGACAAATATTCCGCTAAAGAAAATAATCGATAATGCCTCTTAAGAAAAATCCATATTGTCAGCGCTAATCCTCAATTTATTTTTTTAGTTTTCGCTTACACGAGGAGCTGATTAAACAAAGAAGGCCTAAATTAAGCGCACTATACACAAGCTGTTGTCCAAAATATCCATTTAAACTTGTGTTTTACTATCCTTTCCACATCAGCGTCCCATATGTGAGTAGTGTAAAAAATTTCAATCTTCACGACCAAACCTGGAACGTAATGAATCGAAATGTAAAAACCCCGATCTATATTTAAAATCACTAAATACCGATTCGCCGATTTATTTATTCCCCGGTTCTCTCACAGACATCCATTTATTGGAAAACTACAGAAGGAACATAATAATAATGGAGGAACAAATATAACCATACCCCTAACAGGCAAAACCCGATCAGCCAGGGCTCGAGCCCGAGACCTTGGTAGGCTAGGCGTACGAAAGTAGGTACACGCCAGTGAATAGAATCCAATATGGCCCAATTATTCATGAAAATAGACTGCCAATAAGATCATATACCCTTGCGTCTAGTGGCCACTTAGAATAGTTCAGGGAATCTTGGTGGGCGGTATTGCCTTTTTTGGAAATCAATGATTTTTCCTTTCACTCCTAATAAAATTATGGGGCCCTAAAATGATGCATTCGGGGCTCAGAACGTGAAAATTCTTCCTTGGTCTAAGTTATACCAAACTGTTTGTAATTCGGTAAACTTTGATCTTACGTTATCTGCGGCACCAAGAGAATCTGAGTCAGGAAGACTGAAAACGTCATATGCGAGAATGGGGATATAAATATATAATCTGAATGAATTGGACCTCAAATTGGTGGCATATTTTCCATGAAAGCAAAGGGGTGGGAAGCCTTTTTTTTTCGTCGGAAGGTCGCATGAGAAACCAAGAAGCTGCACGTGAGTTGCATGTTGCCTCTTTTCCATAAAGGTCTACTTCGAAAATTAAGTCAAGGAGAGTGAATCCCATTCTAATTCCTCCTGACTTAATAGATTAAGCCTATCGCCAAAAAAATTGAAGATTCTGAATTTGTTTGAAAAGAAAAAAGGTCATACTGACATTCGAAAAAGGTCAGTTGTGGGCTGGTTTCTCGCCTTTGAGATAAAATAAGAATGCAAAAGTATGTGTGAGTTTTAAAAAGCTCAACTTTCACTAGGAAATCAAGAATTGTTGACTGCAATCCTCGTATTCTTTATCACAGATATAAATACGGTATATTTCACCCTTTATGGCCAGTCGATATTTTTCTCATTTCGGTTCCTTCCTCAAGACTTTCTCCCTTCTTTGCAGACCATTCCCTCAAGATTCCTTTTTCCTAAATATATCCCTCATGCATCGTTGATTTTTCTCCCTATAATCCAAAGGTATCGCCACGTGCTACCGCTCTCCTTATCCCAGTGCATCATTTTTTCCTCGGTTTGGAAAGCGTATCTTTCATTCGAGCTTTCTTGCAACTCTAATATAATCTTTTTCGTCCAAACGGTTGACCCATATTCACAAAATCCCCGCTGTTGAAGATGAAATATCTTTTATTGGACATCATCAATTTCGTTTCCTTATTGTCTGCCGGATAAATATTTTTGCAACTTCTATTTTATGTCACTCAGTGTTGTATGCACAAAGAACGTGAGTTATTTAGTGTGTTTTGTTTGCTGTAGGGACAAGTACCGTTTGCTGTTTCTCACTATTGCTAAAAGTGATGTCTTAAATAACCAAGTAAAACTGGGTGTCTTTCGTGAATGGATGTTAATTTTTGATCCTCGTCAAAAACGGCATTAAATTCAGTTCACAGCATTACAGTTTTCGATGTTATGGTTCATTACCATAATTTATTGGTCGAATGCATATTTTCACTCACTAATATCGTCTGTTAAAATTTCAATCTAAACAGTGTATCACGTTTGATCTGATCTCAACTATCAGTAGTAGATGTTAATTTTTGATTTGATTCACAATGATAAAGGAATAAAGTTTCATTCAACTTGGAGCTGAATAATGGTAACTCCATTTCCTTATTTGAGGAACAATGTAGCTCAGTTGCCCCCAACTTTCTTTTCGATAGCTGCATTTTACTCTTGCCTATTAAATGCCAAATATTTCCTTTGCCTCACAGAAACATTTTTCCGTCTGTGATTGGTATTTAAAGAGCGAAATAAACGTATTTTGGTCGAAATAAAGCACAGAAAGGGGAACTCGGCTCTCATTTAAGTACCGTACTGAAATTATTAATACATCAGCAACGATTCCAAATGAAATTCTAGCATGTAAAACTGAAATAGGGTTTTTGCGTCCCTCGAAATATTTCCTTAAATAATAAAAAAATAACACGACCACACTGGAACTACAAACATGCGAATCCCTAACTTTGCTCCTAAATGAATGCGTAGGAGATATTTCTTTCTTCGACTAGCAAACAATGTATCGTTATATTAAATATTGTTTTATATTTTTAAGTCACTCAGACTGACTCTGTGGAGTTGGAATCAGAAGTTGCTTTGATAAAAGTCTATTTTTAATATTAGTAGTTGTCTGCTGGTCTTCGGTGGGAACGAAATGGCCAGCCAGGAACGAGCCGGTCTGTTACAAAATATCTCAATCAGATGGAAACTAATCTAAAGTCTCAGCTCTTCTTAAGTCCCTCGTCTGAAACCGGATATGAGAGAACAACGTGGGGTGGAAGGGGCAATTAACCGAGTGACCGTTAATTGGTGTTCGAGGAAGTGGCATTGACCGTGATCTACCAGACTATCTTCCATGCAACTTGAATTCGTAACGCTGCCGTAGCTTCAGAGAATGCACGTTGCTGTAACACGAGGATTGTGATGTGATAGCGTTACTTCGCTACAGTCTTCAAGGTACTTCGTGCAGGGCTACTTTAAATTCAGCTTTGAGATTTATCGGGGCCTATTCAGGGCGAATTTCAGCAATCAGTAGCACTAGGCGCAAGGACCTCGTTGAAGTCCCTATCAAGAGATTATTCACATTAGAAAACGACAAAACGTCCTTTTTTGGTGAGGTGAGGCCCTCAGGTAGTGCACCTATCGGTAAATCCGTCCCTGAACATCTTGGACGATTCGTATCATATCGTACATTCCCTTATGCAGGACGCCGGTATTTCCTAAGCGGGAATGAATATTTTAGAGCTTTTGTTTTAACAATCATTCGCCCTCTTCAAAGTAAAACTTGAGAATTCTTAAAAAAATAGTTTTTGTTTCAGATTTCGGTCTGCCGCAGCCGGAAATCGAACCCGGCTCCCCCCACTTTCCGGGCGGGTGTTCTGTCCTCTAAGCTACCACGACAGAACGATCCTTCCTTGAATTTTTTGGGCTATGATAGTCTTTCAATTTCTCCATCTAAATTCAAAGCATGTGAACCATGCGTTTCTCGTCGTCTTTGTTACGATAGTAGGTAGTAGTATAGTGTAGTGTACTGCATCAACATATCATCTTGCTGCAGATCTCAGGATAGACTCCTGAGGGCCCATATGTTACACTTTAGTGGTCTATAGACCTGCAGACGTATAGTAATTACTCGCCAAGAGGCTTCCTGTCCCTTCTTCCGTCTTTGCCTAACTGTGTCGTTTTCTTAGCATCCTTCCTCTTATCAACGTCTTTGGAAGTCTTAGTGTCCATCCCTGCTTATGTTTTCTATCGATGTATCTCTCTACCCAATCCTCTCGCCCAGCACAATTTTCTTGCATTGTTATCCTTGCACTCCTACTTGCTTTCTGCGAAATATTCCCAGCTTGATTTTCTAAGGTCTCATATTTTTAGAAATATTATTTTCTTTAAGTTCCCAATGCAATTTAAACCCCTTTTTTAACCAAAAATACTCTTAAGTTTAGTTGTTTTCAGTACTACAAACTTACTTTGTCTTCAGATATCTCTGTCGCTTCAAACGCATCCGCATCTCTGCTAGATTTGCCACTTTTTTAGATCTCTTCCCTTCCGCAATTCCTTCCATTAAATCTCTTGACAAGCAATGCCTTCTCAATATGTAGCCTATCCAATTTCCCTTTCTCTTATAGTTTCCATCATCGTTCTTACCTGACGTATTCTTTGCTGCCACTCCTCATTTATTACTTTATCTGAACACTTCATCTTACGCCATATCCACATTCCCGAAGCCTCTATTCTTTCCTCTTCAATTTCCTCTACGTTTCTCATACACCTGCTTCCTTCCTATCTCATTATTCGTCCAAGCTAACGACGGATAACCCTTTGATACTGGTCACGGTAGGCTTCACTTATTACCGCATCAAATCTTTGAAAAAATAATAAACATTTCACCCGTGCATATCTTCGGATCGAACGGTACATATTGTTTAGACTCATACATGGAGCGTGCATTTTTCGGAACGGTATCAACTCCCATGCGATATCTGGATCCATCCTGTGTATCGGACGGTTGCCCGCATAGGTTCCTTCACCCAGTGTCTCTAACGGAAACGCCGGGAGGTCGAAGTCTCCCTTCCCGTTGGGTGCGGGGGTGGCCCCAGCAAAACCACTCGAGCGTTCACGATAAGGAAGGCTAAGAAATGCGCTGCAACTTCACGGCCACCACCCATGCATCGGACACCGTTTCTCATACGAGAAAAGGTCTCTGCAAGCATCTCGAGATATGGAATACAAGTAATTGGGCAGATACCAGCGGAGTAACGATACTTGTACCTGTATCACGTACCTGGTGCGGTTCCCTACAGGATTGTTTTCACTTCGGAGACTTCCTGTCTGCCTGATTTTTATGTGGATGTTGGAGGTTTTGATGTTGTATCGGTAGTGGAAACTGTCTCCCACGTTTTTCTGAGGTGCAACCAAGCCACAAATGTGTTTAGTTTTTCAAGTTTCTGGTGAATGGTTGGAACTTCTGCGAAACTTCCGTTAACTTAAGGTCGATACGTGAGATAGCTCAGTTTTGATCGCCTTTAATGCAATAACTGAAGCGTTTGTTGATCCCTTAGGACGAAATATGCGGTCTTTCAGGTTTAACGGTAGTGGTAACAATTTTTGGCTGCCATTATAAGCAACTTTGGGTCACTAAATCATACAAGGATTCAGCGAACATTACCTTTTCTTCTTAAATAATTTATCAGTACCTACAGTCATTTGCTGTAGTCCCCATGGATATTATACTCAATAGGAAATTTACTCTTGTAAACAATACATCCTAAATTTGCGCAGTAATACAAAATTATTTTATAGAATTAAAGGGCATTTCGAATAGTGAATAAAAATCGTTTCGATTATCACGAAGTTGTTAAAATTTGTATGATTCTGTAAAGGCGATAATACGCTGCCAAACCACATCGACCACAAATTTATTTTGCCTTGAATAGTAGATGTTCTTGGACCAACATTTTACGATTTTACCGTTTATTTGCATTGTCAAATAAGAAATTCAATCGGTGGTAGAGAATCTCATACTTAGCGCAAAACGTTATTATTTTCTTTTTGACGCTCCATTTTTAAATTTAAAGTTTCGCACTCATCAAAATTGCTCGCTATTTTTCGTAGACAATAAATTTATTTTTCGTTTCCCGTTTTGATTCGCCAATTTCTCCCGAAGAAACTGATCATTACCGGATGCTTGCCATACCAGGAGAACAGGAAATTTATGTATTTCAAGAGACGTCCGTTTTTTCATATCCTGTTAACGTTACGTTTCCAAAAAACATAACACCCAAATCGGAAACCCGTTATCTATTATATATATCTTCGATATTTACTCGGGCGAAGAGAAATCTTCGTTCCATCTCATAGAATAACGACGAATGGACAATAAGTTAGTTTTTCTCTAAATATCATGTATGTGCTCATAGTCGTCCATGATAGAGGAGAAACGAGCGTTATCTTTCTAAGAATAATTTGCAGAAATAATTCCATATAGAAAAGTAAGGTAAACTGAATAAAGTAGGTTGAACTCTGTCTGAAGATATATGATATCCTTTAAATGTCCTTTTCCGGAAATGACGTTTATCGAATGAGCCAAGTCCTACATATTACTTACTCTTATAACTGATTCTATTTTGATTGATGATGTGGATAAAGTATGAAAAATGCCTATCACTTCAAAGGTGGACTTGAGGCAATTTGTAGAAGTATGGGAATTCAATTTCTCCAGTTCGAATATCACAATAATCAATAGTATCGGCCTTGAATGGGTATAAATTCATCTTAAACCCAAGATTGATATAATTCCCTGTATATTTTACATGGAAAACACGCTTTATAAAACAGCTGTAAGTTAAAATAAACAATAATAATTATCACAACACACAAAAAGAACAATAATTATGCGTATACATAATATTAACGGTGACTCAGCAACGGATAACAATCCATAATTAATCAAAGTGTCACGTAAAGTAATATTCATTAAACGACAAAATTCTCTTTCAATTTCTCATGTAGGCTTTTTAGTTTTCCGCTTTCTGCAATGTAATTCGGTTCCTTGCGTAAAATCTTACTATTGAAACGTTAAATACTTCCGTTGAATTTGCTTCTACATCCACATACTCTTATGCTCGTATTTATCCCTACGAGCTTTCGCCGTGTGTTGGGGTGGTTTGTTAATCATCATTTATATGTTATCGTTAAGAAGACTAACCTTTGCTCATTGTTTTCTACTCCGCAAAGTCAAATAAATATGTTAGAGATAAAACACATTCTCTGCGCATAGCTGCTGATACTTTCAAAATGCTTGCTCAGTGCGGATCGAATAGAGAAAGCTTTCGACCTCCACCAATAAGTGATTTCGAGAAGTAATGACGGCATTGTTCGTCATCTTACCTGTTGACTCAGCGAAATAACGAGTACGTCATATCCTTGATCTGACGTCACTCACACTTCTCCGGGTGAAGCATAAGAAGAGTGAACACGAATTCTTTTTCCGGGTATGTGCTACCATGCCATCGAAGTCGATTTAGCTGCCCTTCCTCATATAGTGGAAGATTCATTGATTTTTCTCGAATTCCTTCGTATATGGAAGGCCATAATGTATGGGAAACTATCACGTGAAGGAATTTTCTGTTTGAGGGAAGCGCGAACTAGCGGTAGGGGGGTGAATCAACCGTGACCCCGTGAAATGGTGCCAATAATTGCTTTCCATGCAGATGAAAACTCAATTTCCGTCCCCCAAAATTCCCTTCGATTCTCCATCTGACCATCAGAGAACGTGTTTTTCTTACAGGATACGATCAATTAACTCCGCAACTCCAAATGGATTCTTCGTTTTACCATAGGAACAGAGTACGGTGCAGATAGAGACGAAAGCTGTGAGTTGATTAGAAATCCTTTTAAGCAATTTCAGGTGTTACAGACAATTCTCTGAGATTGATTACTCACCTCACTTTCCGTTGGAGGGTAAATGAGGAAATCTTGTCGACTGTAGCTGCTCTGGCAATAATTATATTAAGAAGTATATTGGGTAATCGTCCAGGTCAGCATTTAGAAGAGATGTATGCATTTCGTTAGCCACTCGGTTTTATTTCATGTTTTCATTGATCTTCTTCTAGGACTTCTTTCTGGAAGATATAAAAAGATCAGAACAGGTAACTCTGTAACATACCGCGATGCAGGACTACAGGTAAACGAAAAATATTAATTACATGCAATGATTCTATATACTGTGACGCCGGGCCCAACAAGTAACTGCTTACGGATATTTTACCTAACGAAAACTATTTTGGTTGGTTTTCGGATTCATATAACGAATACTTATTAGGCTGACGAAATTTTTATTTATATTTAACGATTAGGTAACCTGTGGTATATCGCGTTTCGGCTAATGAAGGTTCCTGACGGAGTTCACGTCTTTGTCAGCCGAGTCCCATACTCAAGGTATATTTCTAGGTTGTCACCTGTGCCTTAGCTCGAGAATATATCAATTAGATATGATTCGTTAGAAAATATTCCCAAAATAACAAATTCTTCACTCTCAAAAGAGGTAGTTACGTTTATCTCGAACTCCGCGGAGAAAAATGATTGTCAGGTCCTCACAAATCAACTCCATTTTTAGCTTGATAACTCCGAAAATGTTTCTGCTAGCTGTTTCTCTTTTTATATGTACGATTTATTGCATCGTCAATTTTCAAGGTGTAATATAGTCCGTGACAAATTCAACGCCAGCTATAAAACTCATTGCATTAGATTAGAATTAGGCAATGTCATATTAGTATTGCAGTCTCTCGCAAAAATGTGATACATGGGGATTCATTTGTATGATCAATCGTAAATTTTATAGTGTATTTCCGTATTACGATTCCTCTCCTGCTGGCAATTCCCTATTTTGTAACTCTTTATCATTTGCGAATCTTTTTCACACTCCCCTTCTTTATGGGCCATTCCTGCTATGAATATTGTTTCCGGAACACCACTTAGGGTTTTTATACCCAAATCCTTCTCCCGATCTATATTTTATTGGTGTTCTCTTTTAGGATTCGTGATAAATGCGATGGAATGGTAGAATGGGGAATATTCAATCTCTACCGCACAAATTAATTAATTGCTTGGTGTGGTGTGTATTCCTATATGGCTGTGAGACGTGGACACTCCTTAAAACAGATATAAAAAGGATAGAATCTTTTGAAATGTGGGTTTGGAGTAGAATGATGAACATCGGGTGGAACAAAATTAGAAATGAGGAGGTATTGAGGAGGATAAATGAAGAAAGAGAACTAACAATCTCTAACTCTAACAATCTAACAACTTTTGCTCCGTAATAAATTTTTTCGAAAGAAAACAGTTGCGGCAGAATAAATCGTACAGTATTAGCGGAACAGTAATTAAAGTAGTGGACTCGGTAAAATATCTCGGAATCACTCTTACGAATAACATGAACTGGAGCACGCACATCCGTAACATTTGTGCTAAAGCAACTAGAAAACTCGGTTTCATTAGGCGTATTGTCGGTAAATGTGACGAAAAAGCTAGAGAACGATGTTATTTTGCGTTGGTTAGGCCTCATCTTGAATATGCATCAAGTATATGGGATCCGGCAGACGATACATGCATCCGTGAACTCGAGAAAGTACAACGGAAAGCGATACGTTTTGTTAAGAAGTGCTACGATAAAAAAGCAAGCGTTACCAAAATGCTGTCAGATGCAGGTTGGGAATCCTTAAAAGATAGGAGACTAGAAGCTAGATTGCGATTGCTTGATAAATTTAGGGAAAGTACATTTGCGGAAGATATAGTAGATATTATGAGACCCCCCTGCTACCTTGGACGATCCGACAATGAGCGCAAAATAAGAGAGATAGATGCTAGGACGAGTCGATTTAAGAATTCATTCTTTCCGCGAACTATACATGATAATAATAGGCTAAAAAAATAGTCCGAACGCCCGGTGTTTTCTCCCCCTGCCACAAGCCGTAAGGCGGCTTGCAGGGTATTTATGTAGATGTAGAACAATATTGATACATCAAAGGAAAAGGAATTTGATAGGTCATGCACTAAGACTGCCTACTTAATGATATGCTAGAAGGCACGGTTGAAGGAAGAGTGAAGAGAGGAAGGAGAAGAGTGAAATTATTGGTTTGTTTGAAGAATGGAGAAGGGTACAGAGAGATGAAAAGAAGGGCAGAAGACAGAGAGAACTGGAGAAACAACACCTAGGACCTGCGCGAGCAAACAATCCATGATGATGGCTGCACAAAGACATTATTAGCTAGTTAAATGCGTGAGGCCATATCTTATCCGTCGCCGAATGTTTCAACGAGTGTCGTTTTTTAGTTCTAAGTTCCTTTTGATGTCCTTATGATTTTCTTCTTTATTTGCGAGAAAACAGAACTTGTATATTGATGCATTTACCCTCTAACCAGTTTTGAATCTATCTATCGTTGATATACTTCGTAATTTTTATACCAGAGGCAATCCATTTGGAAGTTTCAAACCTACGTTCTTTTTAGGACACATTATGAAGATCTTTGTTTTTGTGGGAGATCGTTGGTATTAATTTTTTCAATGTATTACAATTCTACCACGCAGCTTGATCTATTTTGTTATAACGTGTTGTGGAGGCTTAGGTCATTAATATTCTTGTTCCCAGCAAAATGTGGCGCATTAACATCTCGCGTCAACGGTGGGTAATCAATCAACGTGTCGCATTTCTGATATGTTGATGGCTGGTGAAGCATTGATGAGGTTAGAAATCATTTTTCCTTTTGATGCCCAATTCTTTTATCTAATCCTTCTTAATTTTGTTTTCTTTTGTTTAATACCACAGTCACCTTCGTTCAATAATACTGGTGATTTTTCCTTAAAAAAATAGCGCTGTTTGTCATATTGAAGTGGTTACAGTAATCAGCTGGTCCATGTTTGCAGGTTTACACTATAATTAATTGCTTTTATCTTATGCAGTTTGAATACTTTTTTATCGAATTTTTTTGAAGCCGCTTAGATTCGAACACAGAATTCTTCGTTAAAATAACAAGGATATTTACAGGCTTGCGCTTTTCGTGCCTATCTGAAGGTCGAATAACCATCCTTGTTGGGATCCTGGACAGCAAAGTGGGCAACGCCTACGACTTCGTTGAAAGCGGTCCTGGGTTCGATTCCTGGTGCGGGCCTACGTGCGAAATTACCTCAGCTATGGAAGCATTTTTTAAAATACTTCTACCACAACTATTCTTGTTTAAATGTTTTCATTAACTACCAATTTTTAACCACAGTACACTATACTTAGAAAAATATTTTTGTTGTGTTGAATTATGTTATTGAAAATGTATTCAATTCGACCCGTAAGGCTTGGACTAATTCAAGAATGGAATATTTTGAGACCCAAGAGTAAGTGAAAGAAAAGAAAGTTGGAACACGACTGTTAGTGAATTAGATGTTTAAAAACACTCTGTAATCCGTATGTCGACAGGTGGAACTCGCGTTTAAAGACAAACGGGAAGCTCCGGATTTCCGATATCTGGGAAGTCCCAATGCTCATTTCAGGGACAATGCCTCCATTATCAAGGGCTTCTGGATAGGAAATGGGGAATTGTGTTTGAAATGCGCATTGGGACTTCCCAGAAATCGGTAATCCGTAGCCTCCCGTTTATCTTTAAACGCGAGTTCCGCCTGCCGACATTCTGCTTACGGAGTGTTTTTAAACCTCTAACCTAAGAGTAAGTTAGATTGTCAAATGGTTTATTTATTGGCTGAGGTATTACTATTTTATTGGTCGCTCTCCATATATGGACTGTTGGTCACTGCCCTTTTACCGCCACAATTACAATATATTTTAAAGTAGATGTCTCAGAGGTATGATTTTATCCTCGCATTCATGTTATTCGAGTTATTTTTTCGCGAGTTCGTTCGTGCGTGTGCGCGTGAATGCGTTGGCTGCGAGGTTGAGTGGAAGGGGAGATCCCGTAAACCAGTTGCTTTTTCGTGTGTGGCTGGAGACATAATCGCCTAAACGGGTGAGTGATTTGTGAGCCATTCCCTCGACTCGTTTGATGGCGCTCGGAAAAGCCCTCGACGAGTCAGGATTTCCTTCTTTTTGCTCCCTTCCCGACGTCTTGGGTCCTCACTGTTTACTGCCTGGCGAATCGTGAAGAGGGACGTACGGGTTTTTGCGGGTGATGTCTGAAAAAGAATCGTTTTCGTACCCCTTTTTTATCGTGCCTCCACTCGATAACGCCCAGAACCCGGGGCATAAAGCATCCGAGGAGGAAAGTCGGAAGGGGGATTCTTGGATTTGAAGGGAGATTTGAGTTTTCGCCTCTTCCTCTGCAGTTGAATCGTATAATTTTGCGCCTATTTCGAGGTCAACGTGACACGAAGAGAAACATTGAAATGCGTGGAAATTGAGTTTTGCCAAGCTGATGAAATTTTCTTTGTCTAGTTCAGTGATGGCGAACCTTTTGTCCGAAGTGTGTCAAATTTCATTGTATTAAGGACTTTCGTGCCAATGAAGTGCCATACTATAGGATGAGACACTGACTTTATCTATGCTGTTACGTCGATGATAAGTTTTAAGTATTTTTACCGACGAAATGAATTATTTATTAGCACTATTAACTAACGACGCCCGCATTTATTTCCTGTAGAGTTTAAATTTTTAGTGAAGATTACATAAAAATTTTATGGAAGTTCTACGTGCCAAAGTATTTGTCTCGCGTGCCTCTTTCGGCACGCGTGGCGTAGGTTCGCCTTCTCCGGTCTAGTTGGTTTTTGAGTAAAAGTTGCTTGTATCATCAAAGTAAGAGTGCCACTAGTACACACTACTTTTTTCTCCTCTATTTTTTCTCCCTTGTTAAGGATGCCAAAATGAATTTTTCCAGATAATGAAGAAGTTTGAAATGTTTTCGGAAAATTTTCCTCGCATTTTAGGAATCTATCTTACCACGGAAAGCCGCCTTGCCCGGTTTTGTTAATAATGAAGGCGTGTTCCAGCTCATCTAACATAACCTTCCATAGAAGATTAAAAGATATATTTCAATTTTATTAGTTAAGTATTTGAGCGAGAGTAAAGCGTCAAGAATCTGAATTTTATCCTAGCCTTAATCGTTTATGGATATGATGAATTTTATATTTCTTTTTGGGTTTGTAATGTAAAAAAATGTTTGGGGTCGCATATTCCCCGTGCGGCTTTTCAGGTAAGCATTTTAGCACAATTACCAAAGGTTGATATCCGAAATATTCTAGCGATTAGTAAAATGAGGACTCGGATTAGGATTCATAAAATTAGATCCAGTATATTTGACATTAAACATTTCAAATATATCGGACATCGGATGTTTGCCACGGTTACTGTTTATTCTATTTCATCTCGATCCCATTTCTCTCGGAACCCAAGTATCCTTCGAAATTCGTAACCCTGTTTATTTTGTGACTGTGACCCAGATGCTCCATAGAGATAAAGTTGCTACAGGTTCTTCTATCGTGCGGCACCTTTCCAGCTCAAAACGGTGAGAAAATCGATCATTTGAGCGCCCCAGCTTATCTTGCATTCGAATCATTATTGTGCTGTGACCGGTATTCATTTATCGTATTCATTGTCGTTTTATTCAAAGTAAATTCAAACTGAATTTTTAAATATTTTGGAATTAAAATAAGCTAGGATAATTGTTAGTAAATATAAATATTTAGAATTAATGTCCCTCTTTTTAATTAACGCCGCAATTCCATTTTATTCTTTGATAAACTGTAACTTTCAACTACCTCGCTCTTAAATAACAATTCGTTCTTTCCTTTTCTCCCCAACAATTGAAAGTGAAGTTGCCGTATCTTTTAGACTTAAATGAATTAAATATGAACGTACTTCGTAGTTTCCCTACGAAGTACGTTCATATTTATTTCATCATGGCGT
>KZ308389.1:747052-1009449 GCA_000376725.2 Ladona fulva | reverse complement strand
AGAGAATTTTACGCTAAATATACGCGCATATTTATATTTTTAAAATAGAGAATTTAAATTTAACTTTTCAGATCTTTCACAGTATAAATTTTTCTTGTCATTCATATTTCAATAGTTATGAAATTATTAAGGGCAAAGTTTTGTACGAAAAGGTAATAAAGGGAAGGATAAGAAGTCCGTTTTTCGATGAGGATCCTGCATCATTTTGAATGGTTAACATCAACCATTTTCTGGAAAGTGTTTTCCTTGCATAATTATTATAATTTCCAATATTTGAATGTGTAAATCATTAAATCCTCATTTTTAATTACATTCATTAAATTTCGGCATTTCGTTTTCGTGTAATAAGTCGTGAAATGTAGTCTTTAATGAAACTACATATTGCGCATGTAGAACTCGTTACTCTTAAACACATAAAGATACCTCATTTAGCACGGTTTCGTATGGCAAAGTTTCGAATAGTACGGAACATTTCAGAAACTTGAAAACCCCGTTTTGTTAGTTATCATTCTATACATGATTTCATTTAGAGGTAACTGAAAGCTAAGCAAGAAATGTCGACGCCCATGGAAGGACACGTGTCCGACAGAATCTAGCTTCTTAAAACACGTCAGGGAGGGTTCTTATCTTCAGGAAAACAGCATCGCTTCGGCTTTCTATACTCAGCTATTGCTTCTGACCGCGACGAAATTTACGATGCGCTCGTTTCATCGTGGATGAATTGAAATAGAATGGAGGTGTAGAGACAATGTGCTGGCAGACGGTCGACTTCCATATCCATTACAAATAAGGCGTCAATTGAAACCGTGGCGTTATTCTCTTATGTAGCGGGGACCACCCTTCCAGACGCCGACGCGCCTTCCCAAGCGACGGGCCACGTCCCCATCTGTGAAGGACTCCTCCATTGTTTCCGGTACTGTCAAAGTGCGACCTTCGTGGCGCTCAAACGTGGGAAGTCATGCAGAGGATGGCTGTAGAGGATGAAACGGGATGGTCCGAGGTCATAGTTGATTCCCTAATGCACATACGCTCGAACACGCGCGTTGCGGAGACTACGCCCGTTGATATCTCCGCCTGTTGAAGTCTCCACCACGCCCATAACTCTTTACCTGTGAGCGTGAGAGTCCCCATCGTTGTAACAATTGATTCCACTTTCCCGCCGTTGCTCTGATACCTTTCCGAGACGCCCGTGCGTCACTTAAATGGTCGTAGGAGGCCAGATCATTTTTGATAGAGTTTGAACGGTAGAAAATCGTCCCTGATTAGAGTTGAATCCGAGAGAGTTTCTGTTCCTGAGAAGTTTATGCAAAAATATTCCGCGAGAATTTTCTTCTTGTCAAATGCTCATCGGAGTCCATCCATTTCAGCTGCGCATTATCAGAACTACTGATTTTTTTGCTACAGCGGATTCATTTTATCTGCCAATGAAATTTGCGACGCAAGATATTCAACTATGCATGAATTTTCAGGTATTAAAAAATAGATCAATTTTTAAAAATTAATTAAATTTGATTTATTAAAAAGCATAGTTGTGATGAAATGTGCCGAAAAAAATAAAGAAAATAATCTTAAGTAATCTCTTAATTATTATACAGCATAAATTGCGCGTATTGGAAGAAATGGTACCAAAGTCAGTAAATTTTATCAAATTATTGGTTTCTAATTTCTTACTACAGCCTAAAATATTGCTGGCTTTTTAGCAAACATCCATGTCGATCTTTAGAAAATATAAAAGAAACCGATGGACCAAAACACCCTAATTTCTATCAGAAATAGCGAATATTCCGGGATGTTTTAATCTCCCGACGGGAGACGGAACCGATTTCCAGCCGAAATCCGGGAGACTCCCTAATTTTCGAGAGTCGTGGTNTTATTAGTCCGAACTTTATCATTGTACTACCTCACTTCGTTTGCTCTATTTCAAACAATTTTATTCTATGCAGTTGGTCTTTTATTTTTCACTTTTCATTTTATCCTAAATGATAATTCATATTCTAATTATTAATTAGTATTCAGTTATTATTTAAATAGTTATACGAGTATACATTCAGTAATCATATATTAGCATGTAGAATTATCTTTTAGATTTTGATTAATTCATAATCTAAATGATAATTCAGATAACTCTTTAGTTCCATTAAGTTTCAGTCAATACATAATTTGCGATATAGTAAGGGGGTAGGGTGTCGGTTGTAAATTAAGGGAACCTCACTGTTGAAAGATAGCTAAGGGAGATACTGAAACTTGTATCGGTTTTCATTTCCACGTTTTGTATTAGTAGCGGTGAAAATACATAAATATCTGTAGCTTTCTTTCCACTGTTTCAGATCAACATCTTGCTACGCTTCTAAATTGAGTCCACTGCAACTTCTAGGGAAATCTCGTTAGCAATAGTTCACCAGATAAGAGTCGAACGTTTCGACTTTATCGCCCAGTCTTTTTAAAGGGTCCATGTGATGGTCTTCCACGCAAAATACACGACTCACTCACCTCTGTGATCGTAAATTATGGGCGAGCACAAAAGAAAGCGTAGTGAGATAAATTTTCCGACGTCGAAGGTCACCTTAAATTGTCAGAAAAATCTTTTAATAGTTTTTTCAACTCAATGGAATTAAACACATTTCTCTGTTGAGCCTCTTCAGTTTTTCATTCTTTTATCAGCGGCAGCGAATAAGAATTTTAGGAAGGTTTGTCCTATTATCAGGTTACTTTACTTTTGAGCTAAAATACTGGATTTCGTTTCGCAAACTCTAAGTGTTACTGAAAGGTGCTAAGGCTGCCTTCCAAGTTACTGGAATAATCTTTCCAATAAGACCTTCGAAAGAAACGTGGGTTGGAAGAGAAAAAGGCACGTGGGAGCTGATGACTTTTTACTGATGGCCAATGTATCACGGGGCAATTTCGCGGGATTACGGGTGGGTCCCATGCAACATTTTGGAAAGATTGACTTCTTAAAGACTTCGCGGTTTTGCTTAGAGTGAACAATCCAAGGAAAGAATGAAGGCTGAATACCAATGAAGTAACTTGAAACATTCACTGTCGATCACTCCACCGTTGGGTGGATCAGAATCAGTTTTTCGCACCCTCTGCCAATCGCTTCATTCCTGAATTATTGAATTTTTAAGATGTTTTTCGCTTCCTATTTTACTTGTACGAGTAAATATATGCTTTTTTATGTCATGCTGATGATTTTCTGTCTAGATGTCTACGTAGGTAGGTTCGTTTGTACCCCTTCGTAACGGAAGCTTTCCTCCGATGGATACTTTCTCCTATCAAACCACGTATCGTAGATTTTCAAGGTATGGTTTTATTTTACCCTTCCGTGGGCTATATGATGAATAAACGTGATCGCCCAGGATCACTCAACGACTTGGAGGAGAATATACCGCGATAGAAGAGCATGAGGATCTATTGGCTCTAATATTTTTGTTTAATTACGTCATTTCGTTTTATTTTGTGATATGATTTACTAAAGCGTTACACGAGCCTCCTAAGTGCGACTTACTCCTAAAATTAAAAACGTGTATAATATTCTCTTCTTCTGTCGTAAGAAGTATCAGAATATCATTTAATATTTTCGGTGAATGATTTTTTTATATATGCAGCAAACGATGTATGTAGTAAAGGAGTAACAAGTGTGAAAAATAGCGACATGACTGGGACTCGAACCCAGGTCTCTATCTTTCTGGGCAGGTATTCTAACCACTGAACCACCATGCCGCGTCTCTCATGTCATGTCGCTATTTTTCACACTTGTTATTCCTTTGGGATCAGCCGCAGGACTTTATCCTGCAAAGTATTCAAACCTTTCCTTAATCCTTGATATATGTAGTCAATTACTCTACTAAACCGATTCACAAACATTTTTTCTATGTATAGTGATACCACGGTTAACTTGACTGTAGCGTACTGATGTAAGAATTTGGTGGTCTTTCGCCGTATTTATGAATAGTTCACCTTTTATTTTATTAGGAAAACTGTATTTTGGCCAACAAGGATGATCTCGAAACGAATTATCCTCGCTAACCGAGGTATCGTAAGGAATTCTCAGAAACCTATCGATCACATAAATGAAGAATGAAATATGTGCCTGTATATACCTTATGAAAGGCTTAGCGTTTAAAAGCAGCTGACCATACTATGAAATAGTTATGAAAGAGAAGACTTGTTTACTTATTCTCAACACGATCCCTTGCTACCTTCCCACTCTGATTTCATAAGCTCGTTGCGATTGCAGGCGGGACGTATCGCATGTTCAGACGATTTCACAACTTTCGTCGTTAATAGAAGTTGCGACAATGTTCCTAGACTTTTTAAACGCGATGGAAGAGGATCAGCGGTAACCCATCCGCGCATCTATATTGACAACAAAGATTTTTCTCTGTTTAGTCAAACCTGGTTTCCACTTGATCTCTTACTCTTAGAATACTGAAAATTCTTCAGAGACGTGATTGCGGAGAAATTTTATCTACATCGATACCCTGCAAGCTACATTTCGGCGTGTGGCAGCGAGGATTTGCTAATTCAAATTCCCAAAGTAGTATTTCTTATCTATTTCAGTAGTGTACAACCTAGGGCCCACCTCATGATTTCCTCCAGTTCAGGAATTTATTTGTAGCTAAAGTTAGAGGTGATTATTAAATATCTATTAAGAAATTTATAAATTGAAAAAAATCATCAACCAGTGCCAAGAATTTCGTTAACGAGCCATCGTTTATCCATCGTCAAATAAGATGCATAACTAAAATTGGAGTTCCCAAGGAAAAACGGACATTCCTTGGGAATATTCCTAGGTGTACGTCTTTACGAACAAAGTTACCTCTACCCTTTTCCTTATAATTGGAATATTGAAATACTTTTTCGTATAATACATCACTTTCCTATCATTTTACGTCATCTTTTACGTATTCTTTATTATCAACTGTGGTCTGCGTACCCCAGAATGAGCCATCCAGCCCGACGAGTGAAAACTAAGGGCACTACTTATACCATTGCAGGGGTCTTTAGTGTTCCGCCTCTGAGAAGATCTTGGTATAACCGAGAGTTGTATATTTATATATATTTTACTTTAAATTCTTACATAAATTTATTAGTCCGAACTTTATCATTGTACTACCTCACTTCGTTTGCTCTATTTCAAACAATTTTATTCTATGCAGTTGGTCTTTTATTTTTCACTTTTCATTTTATCCTAAATGATAATTCATATTCTAATTATTAATTAGTATTCAGTTATTATTTAAATAGTTATACGAGTATACATTCAGTAATCATATATTAGCATGTAGAATTATCTTTTAGATTTTGATTAATTCATAATCTAAATGATAATTCAGATAACTCTTTAGTTCCATTAAGTTTCAGTCAATACATAATTTGCGATATAGTAAGGGGGTAGGGTGTCGGTTGTAAATTAAGGGAACCTCACTGTTGAAAGATAGCTAAGGGAGATACTGAAACTTGTATCGGTTTTCATTTCCACGTTTTGTATTAGTAGCGGTGAAAATACATAAATATCTGTAGCTTTCTTTCCACTGTTTCAGATCAACATCTTGCTACGCTTCTAAATTCTTCCACTGCAACTTCTAGGGAAATCTCGTTAGCAATAGTTCACCAGATAAGAGTCGAACGTTTCGACTTTATCGCCCAGTCTTTTTAAAGGGTCCATGTGATGGTCTTCCACGCAAAATACACGACTCACTCACCTCTGTGATCGTAAATTATGGGCGAGCACAAAAGAAAGCGTAGTGAGATAAATTTTCCGACGTCGAAGGTCACCTGAAATAGTGGCATACCCTCGGGGCTTGAAAAGAACCACAAAACAGGAAGGGGAGTGGGCGGAGGAGTCGAGAAAACCACGCGATATGAAACATGCAGGATGTCAGTAGGAGTCGGATTTGGGAGGCGAGGAAATCGCGCTTGCAAGTGATCAGAGACATCGCTTACGGTTCCGCACCGATGATAAGTCACTCCGCTTAATGTTTGTGGTGATAGACATGAGCCTTGCGGTGTACGTTGAGTCTTCTGCAAGGCGATCAACGTGACCAACAAAAAAGATTCACTTCTCTTGATTTGCGTCTATATATCAGTCTATTTATGGGTTTGGTAGAAGAAGAGGCTGCCTCAGTCACGCCCGGCTGAAAATTTCATTCATTTACGCAAGGGCAAGAAAGGAGGCAGTCGTTAAAAATGAGAAATATAATGTAATATTTATGCATAAAATCCATAATGACAAATCAACAGAACTGTTTCATCTAATTTACCTTTCTCCTAGACTTGAACCTGTTTCCATTTGTATTTCCTTCAGTAATATAACTTTTAGATCGTTCATCTTTCCTATTGTTGGTCATTTTTTACTTACCGAAGCTATTTCTCATGCGATCATGACAATACACCAGATTCCCTCAATTTATGATTTCATTCAATTCTTTTTCTATGTGCTCATTCCGTTTATTCGTACAAGATCCAATTTTTCTAGACGTAATATTTTTAGCAGTAAATGGTGAGGAAAAATATGAAGATTAGCATTTAAGCCTCTTATTCCTCATTGACTTTTTGTTGATGAAAGATCTTTAAGATGTAGATAACGTTGTAGCGAAATTTCCCACACTTCAGCTGTTTCTTTCGTTAATATGAGAAATGAGATACCGCCCAAGATTCCTTATGATATTACTTATGACCCTCTAGGTCAGAGCTTCTTAATCGATGTACCGCGAGAGAGCCTTGGTGTGCCTTATGACTTTCTACTGTCGTATTTCCAATGCAGTTAATGTGGCTGTACGCTCTTCATTTTTTCTATACAGAATTAGTCAGTATTTTTCATCGACTTAATGATGTAATTTTTTGCTATTCAAATAATCTTTGCGTGCATCAAAAAAGATTTAAAAGGTTTATTCAAAAAGTGATTGTTATTTTCTTGCTGAAAATTTGGAAAGAAATTTCCATATTTTGCCGCTATAATTTCCTGCCCTGAAATTAAGTAGAAACTATGTAACGATAGAAATGGTATGAATCCCTGTCTCTTTTGCTTATAATTTTAGGTGATTTGTTAATGCTGTATATTAACGTGACCGCAATTCGCATATGTATGTACTGTATTTTCGCGAGGTACACATGACCATCACAAGTATACGTAGTGGAGAAGTTAGTTTCGGCATGTAAGTGTGACGCGAAGGAAGTATAGGAAGGAAAAGCGCCATTCCATCCATCAAGTAAATAAAAGACAGGTGGATTCATATGGCACCGGTCAATGTCTTCCTCCTTCGTCGACCTAACGTATGAATTTAAGTCGACTGTAAACGAAAAGCCGATGAAGGAATTTTAAAACGACTCACAAGCTCAAGGCTCAGGTCCCCACATGTGTTACACACATGCTACGCTGTCTGGAAATTTCAACGGCAAAGGGCTTTCCTTAAAAAAACAAGCGTCTCCCTCATAATGCTCCTCTTGTAAGCGTTGCTTACTGCGCTGTAATAGAGGGGTGAAAAAGAATCCTGGGTCAAAGGATTACAGGCGTAAAGATACGACGAAAGAAGTTATGCGCAACGAATTAATGGAGTCTTGGAGGTGAAGTTCAAGATCTGTCTGCCCATAGCCTTCCAACAAAATATCCTGTTAGTTTCGGTAGCTTTTGCTCAGACCCCAAGCTACGGGCTACTCGCTTATTCCTGGATCGAAATCAATAATCTGATATTCTCTCTGGGAGCATTCATAGGTGGTCTGATAGGGACAGGTCTAATTGAGATCTACATCTACGTATGTACTATACAAGCCGCCTTTCGGCGTGTGGCAGGGAGTGCATGCATCGTGACTCTACTTTCCTAATCGATTACTTTCGCGTATCGTTCATAGAAAAAATGAATTCTTGAAAATACTGATTCTCTAGCAATTATATTTCTGATTTCTCTGGCAGTATCAGAGCAGCATATAATATCTGTTGCATCTTCTAAAACTTACTTTCTCTGAACATATTAAGTAAATTAAGCCTTTATTTTAAATCATCTATCTTCTAGAGATTCCCTTCCCGGTTCCTGAAGCATCTGAGTGAACATCCTCTCGATACGTTTTACGAAGCGAGAGGAGGGCATGCAACCGATTTAACATAAAGCGGTTAACCGAGTTTTCACGGAATTATTGCTTATTAATAACCTGCAAATACGCTTCGGTTTATCTGCTTTGTTTCATTTTACGACAGTGCATGTAGTATAGCATGAAAATAAGAAAACCGTTCATTTAAACATTCTACAGAGGTAAATTGATGCAAAATTCTAACATATATCCCTCTCTGTAATATAAAACACAGGTCTAGCCATCGAAATTTTTGAAAGTAGCGTATCTATAACTCAACCTTTCAGAGGAGGAACGAACAAAGACGCATTGGCTATGATTATTCACCAATCTTGAATGGGAGTGGACTCAGGAGAGGATCGTAGAGTTCATTTCCTGGAAAAATCGATTTTCATTTCGGAACTTGATCGCTGAAGCTTTTGTAAAACATATTTTCTTTATTTTGAAAGAAAAAGACAGTGCGCCCGCTAACTCCCTTAAGCGAGCTGCCCATCCGCCTCCGCTTACTGTTGGTGTTATTTCATGCGTGCAAAATATTCATAGAAATTTCCTAGGAAAAATATTCAACCTGAAATCACTTCCTTTCTTTATAGAGAGTCGCTGTTTTTTTTTAGTTGGTTGCTTTGCAATGAATTGATGCAGATATGTTACACATAATATATTGTAATGATTATATTGCAATAAGTGCATTGCTAATGATGTTTCTTTCTTGTTTTCCAGGTCCCTGATCGAGGAGGAGTGCAGCCGGCAGGTGCCGATGAGCAGCCACTAGATATGGACGTCCAAATTCGATCGCCGGCGCCTTTCCACTATCTCATCCACGAGCAAGCCAAATCCTTGGTTGTGCTTCAGGTAATTAATAACACATTTGTGTGTTGTAACAAATACACGTTTCTTGGTCACATTAATAATTTTATCATAAATATTTATCACATTAATATTTTATATATTCATAAATATTTTATTTCTTTCCAAATAGTATCAAAGAATCTAATAGGGTAGATTAGATAAGGTGTTAATACACCCCTGCCATACGCCACTGGAGGCTTGCGGGGTACAAATCTAAATTAGATTGTGAAGCACCATTCATGGATACACTCTTCAGTAAATACTAATTAATTTCGAATGTTCTCATTGTCAAGTACAATGAAAAGTGTTCATTTTCCGCTATACTCTGTATTATAAATACCTGAAGGATAATTAAAAATTTAAGGCCACAACGAGGCCTAAATCTTGATCAAAATTAAGTCGCGAGCGTTGCGAGTTGTGTTATTATTGAAAAGTAAGTTCCATTTTAAATCAATTATCTAAGCTTAAAAGCACAGCGGAAAAGATTCAAATTTTATGTTTGAGTTATCATTCGCGTTGCGTTGGAGGTGACATAAATGTTATTGTAATATTAATTTACAATTTTCTTACGTGAAATCATTATCATAAAACCTGGAACTTGCGTAAGGCTTTTGGTTTTCGATTAGAGATTAAATTTTTGCCTAGTAGTTTCCTTCTGTTGACGCTTATTCTAACAATTTTCGATCCATAAAGAATAGAACTTCCAGCAGTCTTTTTAAATCAAGTAACAGCGATGCTTTTGAACCAGAGGGAATGTATACTAATGAATGTGCATTCAAGATGTTATCTTGTTGATTATCAAGTTCAATGATCAGGAGGAAGGCAAGCCGATGAATCAGGTACTTTAATTGCGTAAACTAATAGATTATCAGAAAAGATTTTTAGAAGCCTCTCTCTGCATTGAAGGATGACAAGTATCTTCGGTTTTCGAGAATGATGATTTCGAATAGATAACTTACTTTTCATCTGACTTCTTTGGAAATCTGATAGCGATAAGGTGCAATTAAACTCTTAAGATTATCACTTAACCAATTGTATCCGTCACCAATAATTACACTTACTTTCTGTCATTTTAGCTTTCGATTCGTGTACGAATCAACCTTATGCGAATTAAAGAATCCCGAAGGTAAAGTCGTATTCTATCCACTTATAAATCTATCGCAAGTTGGAATCTTCGGGCTATTCGTTTTTTTACAAAGAGGACTCACTTTTTCGTGGCGTACTTTTTATTAATATGTGTTCATATTGATGCAGTGTTCCAAGAATCAAACAATTATATTTCATCCCGCTGATATTACTTATCAAGGACTGTTACAACATAATCCTCATTAATGAAAGAATGAGTCAATTAATTTGAATTAATTCTTACCAATAATTAATTAATTTTAACCTATAGAAATATATTATGGCAGTATCCCTAAATAAAGGAAGGCCATAAATATGAACGAGCACTTTCGATTTTCATGGCTGAGGAAGTGATTAGTAATTTATATTCAACTGGACTAGTTCTATTCTTTACGTACTGAACTGCAATTAGGTAACTAGGCCAGGTGGAAGTCATAATTGAGGGGAAGTTGTACACGGTGTGGTATTTATCCCAGTCAGAAGTGAAATCTCACCAATGCCTCCCGAAAGCAGCACATACAATACAGTAGTAGTGTCTCATATGAATTATTTACATCAATATATTTAATATTCGTAGGGTTACAAAGTATATAAATAATTCAATTGGTGAAAAAGTCGAAGGAAATTGTTCGGACACTGATTCGTGATAGCTGAAGACTATTGGAAGGAATGGTGGAAGTTACAAATTATAGAGGACGTAGGTTTGATAATGGAAGGCATATGATAACGAAAATTGCGAAATCCATCAAATCGGGAATTTAAATAGCATCTAAAATTTTACTGTATTATTTTGTTTTTTGATGCATTTTTATCACTTTAATGTTTTATATATTTACAGATATTTTAATTCATTCCAAATAGCCTCAGAAAATATAATAGGGTAGATTAGATAAGGTATTAATACACTCGCTGCCATACGCCACTGGCGGATTGCAAATGTAAATCAGATGATGGGGACGTGCTCGGAAATCATATTGCTTGAGCGTTGAAATAATAAATTTTTCAACGAGCGTGGTCTATAATTTCTTCGAAGGAAAAAGATCGGTAGTATTGATACTTCAAATAAATTTAGCCTCATTATCTGCTTTTATTTATTTTACGATACCATAGGTATGCAAGCTGAGTAAGCTCTTTGGAAGTAAAATTTTCAAATTTAAACTGATAGTAGAATTCAAAGTTATGATTCATTTACCGACTCTGCGAATTGTTTACTCTTTCCATCATAAGGGTATGGTATGGTATGTAATGGTGGGTAACAAAACTTCTCTCATGTCGTCGCCATAGCACTTTTACCCTTGAAGTAATGTCTCGGGAATCTAGCCACCAACCGCAGAATGACAACTTTTTCCGCCGAATGACAACTTCCGCCAAGTCTAGCCAAATTGGCAGCACTGCCTATTGGTCGCGCCTCACAGCCTCTATACCTGCAAACTCCATGTTTCTCCGGAAGTAATATTCATGGTAACCATTGATGGGCCCCATGAATAAAATTTCATGTAAATAGGCTGACCCGCCCACAACCATTTTCTCTGTTTTCAGTATGTCTTTATGTTTTCAGCCACACAAAAAATAGGTCGCTCCGCGAGAAGTTTTCCCAAGGCCTCAAACACGGGAGTTCGAAACGTCCTTGCAAATCTCCTAACTGACCGTTACTTTTCCGAGCGATATGCTATGTCTTAAGGTTTATTGGCGTGAGAAAAAGCCGGATGAGTCACCATTCTTTAGTTCCAGTTTGCGGTGCGTACAAGAATAAATGAAACGCGTTTCGGTGTACAAGCGAAGGGTGGAAAAGGGGTTGAAAAATTCTCTGCCTTGGCCCACTTAACATATTTGTGGGTTCACTTTTACAAGGAAGCCAAGGAGAACTTTACCATTGCATTATGTATGTGTAGAGAGGGTGGTGAATGAATGGAAGTAAGTCTGCGTGACCATTTTGAAAGGGATGAGGTTGCGTTGGAAGGATGGACGAGAGCCGAAAGATAAAAATGTGACGAGAGGAAGATTGGGTGGAAATGAAGAGGAAGAATGAGAAGAAATTAGTCCAATGTGATGGTTCATGAGTGGCGTTGAGTCCAAAAAGTGATATTGAGTGTGAAGACTTTTGGATATAGCTAGAGGTATTTGAGAAAGCATGGAGGAGAGTTGCGGACTAAGACTGTTGGCTTGCTTATGGTAAAGGGAATAGCCTGGTTGAAATGTACATTATTTAGGTATTTATATATTCAAAGGAATAGGGTTTGTTGAGCTTTTCAAACATGTACAAATGTTAAAATTTCTATTCACCGATTCACCAGTCAATATTTCTTTCCCAAATCTTCTTTTCTGTTTTCTGTCTGTAAAGAATTCAGCCCAAAGGCCTATTGGGACCTCATCCCCTCTACCATTAGCTGTGAATAGCTAGGAAATGGAAATGAGGCCTGCTATGCAAGATGAGGATTGAGGTAGTTTGCCCTTGCTTTCCTCATTGAGCCAGAATGGTATAAGAAGAACAAGCCCACGTTAGTGAAGCACTATTACTCTATGAGTAACACTTTTCATAACATTGCATAAGGAGAAACCTTAATTAATGCTATTATTCGGCATAACTCATACCTCAGTAGCTTTCATATCATCACAGAATGAGATAAAAGTATATAAAACATACATTTTTCTCTCTAAATATTTTCCAGTCTTTATATTTTATTCTACATTTTCTTTGTATCTTCCATTATAAATTTTCTGTTCTGCATTATCTGATCTATAATTTATGTTCTACTTTTACTTTTCTATATTTTCTGCTGACAATTTTCTGCTCTATATCTTATACTGAATTTTCTCTATTATCTACTGCACATATTCTACGCCGTAGTTTACATTCTGTTTTAATACGTACATTTTCTTTTCTGTACGTTATCAATGAAGTGGATTCTGCTAAAATTCATGACTTTATATTTTAAAATTTCGCTCAACTTTCGCCTTCGTATGTAGAATAATTGTTCCGCGATCCTTCGGCTGCAAACTTCTAAAATGGGTTACGCACTGGTTTCAGTGGTTTCATATAAAACATTTCAGATCCTCGGACTGCTTAAAATTGTGCGTATTAAAGTGAATAGATTTGTTCCAACTTCATTTCCGTCTTAATGTGGCGGCACTTAAACTTAATGATGCGGAAAACGACCTGGAAAAATTAAGTTTCGGCGGTGTTTTCAATTTTTAGATTGATACGGGAAAGCGGTAATGGTTATGATGGCCGTAAATCCGTAAGCTATTTAGCATTCCGAAAATAAAAGATTCGTAAAGTTTTAGCCCACTTTCCCGAAAATGGAAAAGTTCTCTTATTTGAGGCCTTCGAGTTGGTCGTGTGTACGCACTACTTTCTGTAAGATTCCTTCGCATAGCTCTGCCTTCGTAAATTTATTCTGAGGAAATTGAATCTTAGTCATGGAAAATGAAAGTCTGAGAGGTATGAGTGATGCTGATTTTTTGTTTTCACATTCCCTCATTGAATGCTGTGAAGTGTTATTCCTTAGGTTATGGTGCAGCACTTTCATAGGCCCACTCCTCAAAACGTATCCCGGTCAGTAGTCCTGGTATCCTTCTTCCAAATGGGTACTTGTTTAAATTTAACCAAGGAGAGAACTCCTAGAGAAAAAAAACAAAATGAGCGTGTTGTTTGACTCATTCATTGTCCACCATATCAAGGGCATGTGATTATGAGAACTTCGAAGTTAGGCGTGTTTTTGAGATATCATTGTTGTAACGCCATTTGCAATTCAAAGTGAGACCAAAGATTACAAAAGTAATTTACATATAGTCAGTAGTTTTGAAATTTAAAAACCAGGGGTCTGTCAACGGTCCGCTAATGGTGTCCCACGAGCGTATTGGATACGATGAATTGGCATTCAAATTAATATCCCATAATAATGAGTGCTTTTCTATCCTATTTTTTGAGTCATAGAAATGAATGGTGAACAAGTGAATACCTATCAGTTTGAAGGAAAAGAGACTACTTTTTCCACAGGGCTTTATAATAAATAGGATAAATCCTGCGGAAAAAGTACAAAGTCTCTTTTCCGTCAAACATTGAGTATTTCCACAAAACATCGCTGATATCAGTGAATTTTATTTAACCTATCAGTTTGTTTAAAATGTTGAATGAATTCTATTTGTTAGAAGTAGTCTAGTAAGTAAGTAATTCTAAATTCCGGCCTGTTCAATTTATTCTTACAAATAAAAAATCCTTATCCGAAGTCAGTACGAAGTTGCGGTGAATGTTCGTAAGTTCTTCACTCTGAACGCTCGGTGAAAATCCGAGCATTTCATTTAGAATCCAGCTTTTAAGTTTTCCCAAGAGATTGCTGTGTTATTTTCATGGTTCTTTTCGGCCACATATGCGGTTGCATATAGTTTGAGCAGGGCGAGAAATCCTCATCATCATTGCTGATATCTTACATAAAGACCTTTCATCGGTCAGCTCCTTGAGTCGCGGTTTCAACGTACTCACAAGAAATAATTTTCCTAGCCCAGTTCATCCCGGCAGATGCATAATATCTCGAACTGTTAAGTTTAATCCGATACCCAATGCAACGCTATCGCTATAGGGACAGTACCAAAAACACTGGGAGCCTGTTTAGAAAAATTAAACGTTGAAATTAACTTATATTTAATTCAAAAATCAGTTATCCTGGATACCTGCCGCGTAATTAGAACATTTGAAAATTAAGACTAATAATCTTTGTAATCGTATAGAACTTGAAATCAGTCCGTTCCCATAACACCGTCACACTGTGGAGAGAACGAAGTAAAAGAAGTAAAAAATAATAACAGTAGTAACAATAATAACAATATTAACAATAATAACATTAGTAACAATAATAACAATAGTAACAATAATAACAATAGTCATAATAATAACGATGATAATAATTTATTAATCACAAACTGTTTAATGAAGAACCCATTGACGTAACAATCCGAACCATGCTAAATAGAAAACAAATTGAAAAATTAGACTGAAAAAAGTGAAGACAAGAAGAGAATTCTTTCGAATAATGGGGTTAGTGTCGCGAACCGGACAAGGGAAATTAAGTTTAAACCAGCGACCTTGCCTTATGGCTTCGCAATCAAACAAAATGATCGGGACCACTCTACCACTTTATGGGTAAATAGGTTACCTTGATCGTTGATTTCAGCAGGAGGGAGAATGTTTAACGAATGACTTCCTCTCGGCGACGATAACCAGCAAAAGTTTCGAGTGAAACCGCGGGGAATATTTTCAAATATCCTTCAGAGATGCGGAGGAAACGATAGCGGATTCTTTCGAGGGAGATGCGAGATTAAAAACGAAATCCTGCTCTCGACTTGTTTCTGAAAATATCCTTCGAAGACTTGAGCAACGGAGGGGATCAATTCCTGTGATATCGAGACCTCCGACGCAGAAATTGGCAATTTTAATCGTCCGGTAGTTGTGGTAAGTCCAGGATGAAGAACTCAGCTAGAAGAAGAAATTGCGAATGAAAGAACTGATGATAGATCTTCCATGAAAGGAAACTTTCCTCATCAGATGAATTTCCGCGGCTTATCTTCAGCCAAGGAAGATGGCCACGTACGAAATTTTTCGCGCGGGAAGCCTCTAGTCCGGAATTAAACCCGAAGTTTGCATAAGAGGCGGAATTTATGATGGTTGCCTAGCACAAATGAGAAAACTTTTCGAAAGGCCGCGAGAAAGCCGACGTTAAAGGTGCGCTCACTGAGGTAAAGAGATTAAAGCCTCAGACAAGGGGGACATGATTGGAGAGGAAGCGATTCCTCGTAGAGTGTTTCTTTGAAAAGCTAAGATAGCAGTTGTCAACAGAAAACACAATTTCATTCTAGTTTATTTCAAGCATGAGACGAGAGATGAAGAGAACGATGAATCATGTGCCTTCCTAGAAGCATCGCACAAGGGAATTACCCAAGAAGATAAAAACAGAAAAATGTATCAAAACCCTTATATGTGCGCGCGGGACTTCAGTTACGTGCTCTGGAGTGATGTTTACTCGCCATAAAAGTGCCGCTGATTGCAGACCTTTAAGATTCAACTCTTATATCAACAATATCGGGACATATTTCTGTACATACTAACTTTAATAGTTCATAAATATTTGGAACATAATATTTTATGAATATACCCTTCAGTATATAAAAATAACTAGCTGAAGTGGCCGTTGATTCTCAACGAGGAAAAATATGAAAATTCATGAGCTCGGATTCAACAATGGGATTAGTCGTCTGGGTTTGTTTACATCCTCAAAATTTTAGAAAAATTCTCCCAATTTTGAATTGAAAGTAATTTTCATTGAATTTGCCTTCTTTTGGTGCTTGTCTCGATTTCGTATGACTATTCTTTCTCATTTAATATTTCAAAGAAAATGCAGCCTGCAAGCGGTGAATTTGAGGTTTACGTGCATTTCTTATGGAAACTTCTGGAGATGAACCGGGGACAGTTAGGTGAATAAAAAATAGCCTATTTTCTAATCTGGGAAGACATTTATAAACCTCGAAAGTTTGAAAGTCGTGCGAGTTCTGGTTCTTGAGTTTCAGGCGAATAAACACACACTACTTTATGATATAACATTCCTAAATATTCTCATTGTTAGGTATATAGGTTTAAAGGCGTTGAGTTTTCGATTTCATTGCTGGAAAAATGCGTAAATCTTTCCGGGATTGAAGTATAGTACTGTCACCCAACGGTTTTTGTTGTGTTCGGTTAGGAAGCACTTCGGTTGGAACAATAGCTGGAATTGTATCATTTTTCTAGAGTTAAACCCAGACACTCGGGTATAAGAAATCTTCGAATTCTATCTATGAATTTTAAATCTGATAAATTTATCGTGGAATTATTATTATGATCTAGTAAAAATAAATATGTTTAGTATAGCGCATAAGTTTTCTTAAACAGAAGATGTAATCCCACCTCTAAAATTCGGAAAGGATGCATTTTGTGTTCCTTTCCCTTTACTTTTACTGATTTTTCCTAAAACTCTGCTTTTATAAACGGGAACGGTTATTTCTAAACTTTTTGGGGCACTTCCTTAAGATATGTGATTCTAATTGCTATCCCCAGTAACTTTCAAATTAATTATGGTAAATAGACATCCGTTAAATTGCAGATTATAGAAAATCTAGGAATTTTAAGAACTTTAAGACCCTACGGATCTACGTATTTCTTAAGAGCACTTTTTCTTGAAGCTCAGTTGGAATTCAGTCGCGCAACTCTGAAAGAAACTGCTTTTTTCCATTTGTACCGTTCTTGATATTGTTTGTCTTCTAATTTGCGTTCTAAAGCTCTCATTCCTTTCTAAAAGCTACGTCTCACTCGTATTTAATGTACGCATTGTTGTTTTGTGTGCATGAATACTCACAAGTCCGTGAGATCCAAGTCTTTCTGCAATATTTCATTAAATCGGAATGATGCTCGATAAGGCTGTATCCTCCCAAGGTCGAACAAATGGCGCCAATTAGACTGAATTGGGCCCTAAATCATTTCCTTGTAATCTCTTCCCAATGCCAATTGGCCTTCACTCCGACTGAGTCAATATTTATGTCGAGTTTAAGTGGGAAAAAATTTTAAATTCTACAACCCACTTCCGGGTTAAGAAAGGTTTTGCCTCCTTTAGCTTGTTAGCGATGTCATTTTCTCCGCGCGCTAATTTATGAACGCTGTTGCGAGGTGCGCGAAATTCTTCGCTCCGTCGTCAGTTTCCTTTCTTAAAAATTTAGGGAAATGAGGAATGGAATATTTATGTATCTTCGGCGGGTTACTTTCCTCGGAGTGACCACTTCTATGTCGTCAGCACTTCGTGAGAATGAAACTGAGGCGAGATCGGAACCCCCATTGTTTTTATTTCCATTGTTGCGGAAATTTTTCGTAACGTAGTACCTCGCTTTATTTTCATTATTACGATTTCGGTTGCCGTTCCTTGCTTTATTTTTAGCTTGTATCGAAAAACAACTTCATTTGACGTTTGCTCAATTGTTCCTTCAAAACTTTCCTTGTGCGTTATCGAAAAATTAATGTGCATTACTGATTAAAGGTTTCCTGCTTTAAGTTTACGTATTGATATATTAATGTATTTTTGGAAGATACTTAGGTAGATGTTATCCTATGGTCAAAATATTATCTCTTTAGTGTTTGCTCCGGTATGATACTTCTCAGAAACTAATAAAATTTGTACTAATACTTTAAGCGCTTTGTAATTTTAAAAAATGTTCAGAAAAGTGTTTATTTATTTGCTCTTATAATTTCCTTTTTTCGATTTTTATTTATGGACTAATATATACATCAAGTAATCGATTTACTATAGATCTCATTTTGGATTATTGGTATGCAACATACTTTCGATAAGACAACAACTGTACCAAAAACATGCACAATCATCCGACCTATAACACAGACTTGTCCTTCAGCCTATGGCATGTTAAAGAGAATGTTCTTATGTATCTATTTGAAGGAATTTAAAAATTAGCCTTGTGCCTCTTCTTGCGTTTCAAAATAATGAAATCCCTTTTTTCGTTGCGCTCTGATGAATACACGAAATGAATATATGAGCAGAATTGCCTCCTTCTCCGGCATACATAGTCAAACCAATCAATGATTATTCGTCCGAATTAGCCTTCTTTAATCCATTTACAAATATCTCCCCCATTTATGATGATACTCGAGCAAGCTTCCTCGATTTTACCCCTCCAAGTTGAACTTATCTTTGATTGGTGCTTCATAATGATGTTAGATTTTGTCTATTGGCGGTTTAAGGCTCTAATATAGAAACTTATTCAAGGAGAAAGCTCAGAATTGTCTACCAACCTGTAGCATGGACCAGAAATTGCTAATTACTGGAGAAGGCATGAACTAAAGCGATATCGGAGTGGCTTTCCTCGTTCAATTTTTGTAGAGTCAAGTACGTTTCAAACTCGTATTAATTCTTATATTAAAAAATAGATTTATTAAAAATACACGAATATATTGCAAAGCTTTATTTGCTTTTGGGACGGGCCAATAGCCCAGTGCTATGCCGCCAGATCTCTGGAGATCATTCTTGTCTCTTTAGCATCATTCTGCTCACTATATCAATAAAAATAACAATAATAAACGACTTCTGTTACAAATTTGATGTGCTTTGGATAGTATAGTATAAGTATCGCAGTCTTTTTCGTCGATCTAACAAAATTCAGTCTTCGTTTGGTAATTAAAATGTTGTTAAACCGTAGGGAAGCTGCTGAAAGAAATAAGAAGGAGAAGTTATAATGGATGCCATCATAGTCTTTTGCGAACCTTCATTTAGCTTTGTCTTCGTATCTACGAATACAAATATTATACATTAGTATTCATCTTCGGCCTGTTGCGCTGGACGCATGCATTTGTTTGCCTAATTTCGACGTCTATTTTACTTTATGCTTTAAATAACCTTACGTAACGGAACCTTTGCATCCCCATCACGTATCGTTCCCCGAAAAAAATTGCTATTAAACCAACTGATATTACCTTCTATTACACTGGTAATTCCAGCGCTGTCGGATCGTCAAATGTTGGAGGGAATACCGTTCTTTTGTCAGCTTATGAATTTTCTCAAGAATTTTTCTTCATCTCATCTTTTTTCCTTCCAGGAACTCCAGAATGAGGTGGGAGCTCTTCTGGAATTCCGTGACGTGGTCATGGAAACTTTCCCCCACCTCCGTAATAAGATGGTTGCCACCTCGGAGCCCGCCAGGGTGCACACCCCACCAACCGGAGCTACCGCACCCCGAATAAAAGCTAAGCCACGGGTTCCTTCTTCCTCCGCCCCCGCGGCCGCTTCTCCTCCCGCCGCGGTCGCGGGGGCGGGATGGCGCGACTGGGGTCCCGGAGTGCGCGTCAGGCGCAAACTCAAAGAACCAGAGACCAAGAAGACCGTGCAAAGGCAGCCCAAGAGTAGCGGCGGTGGAGGCAGCGGGGGAGAGGCAAGCAGCGGCGGGACCGCTTCCGGAAGCACTGTGCAGGACTCCGGATTCAGCACCGAAACCAAAGATCTGCACAGCTCTGGGACGGTTACCGGTCTCAAGTCCTCCGCTACCACGTCCAGCGCAAGTGAAGCTGGTCGACCTCCATCGGCGGCCCTCCCGGGTGAAGATGAGCTGTGGGAGCTCCTGGAAGTGATACAGACGAAAGGCACCCGGTTGAGGAGGGAAGTGGAGGAATTGCAGACGCGGCTGGAAGGCGGGGAAGAAGACGAAGGAGAGGTACGTCGGCTTAGGAGGGAAAGGGACTTGCTGTTAAGGAGAGTTGCAGAAATGGAAGCAGAAGCCGCCGGATCGGAGGCTAGGGTTGCCAGACTTCAGGACGAGGCGATGGTTCTTGCGGCTCAAAGGAGAGAGCTGGAGGAACGGCTCAGGGCAGCGCTGTCAAGGAAACCGGAGCCCGATCCTCGCGCCCTGTTGTCGAGGTCCTCAAGGGTGTCTGGTGGTAGTAGGAGGGGTAGTTCGGTGGGAGTGGATAGGATACCTTCCGGAAGGGCGTCGCCGTGTACGCCCGGAAAGAGACCCACGTCCGCTGGAGGGTCGCATCCAACGACTCCAGAGTCTTCGGAGGGCGGGAGGGTCTCTAGGTCCTCTTCCTTCCGTGCGGCGGCAGCTGCAGCAGCGAAGAAAGAGGCCTGGGAGTGTCCGCCAACGCTGGGAGCCCTCGACGGTATTGTAAGCAACCCTGAGGAGGTGACGACGTCTACGAAAGGGGCTAGGCGACCCGATCCGAAGATCATTGCCTCCATCTTGAAGGAAGATAGCGTTTTGGAGCTGAGGAGGCATCTACTAGTTATTGCAATGGAGAGGGAGGTGAGTTGACTTTGAATTTTAACTTTCCCATGGAACTTTGGAGGCCAAAGATGACTGAAAATTTGGAGTCTTATTTGATATCTTTTTCTGTTCCACTAATAAATCTATTACAAACTTGCTGTTTACTTTCAATTAAAAGAATTGAAAAAGAAACTAGAGTAGAAGAAGCTCCTTGGTCAATTATGAATAGATTGTGATTTGTGAAATCTTTTCTCCTTTAAGTTAACGTTAAATTCTCTTCTGAGCTTAAGAATCTAAGCAACTGTGTGTAACTCACCAAAATAATGTTACTTTTTAAGTATAAAATGAAGAGAATTAAGCAGAATGAATAAATTTCCTTGATAATAGATTTTCTAAATCAATTTATATCAATTTATGAATAAGCTATACTTCTCTCCAGCTGTTAATGATTTTTAAGACAGAGTCATTGGGTGTGTTGTAATAAATTGAAATAAATTATGTAAATCATGCTACAATCACCAATGACCAATACATCTACAATACTAGACACAACAATAATTTTTACAATGTATTACAATGATATTCTTATCACAGAAGCTAGTTTGATTGCAGAAATTTTATAAAGTAAAAGCTTGCCATCCAATTTTCTTGTTGATGGATAAAATAATCATAATCATATAATATCATATATTTTCATACTTCCATTTAATATTTGTTACCATAATTTTTAATATTGCTTGTGTAACTGTGAAAATGAACCCTATTCTAACAGATAACTTACAAAAAATCTCTGAATGAAAAATGTCCATTGTTTGATTGCTGCAATATTTTTCAGACTCTGCGTCATAAGCTTGAGTGGGTAAGCATGTGGAGAGGAGAAGCAAGCACTGATCTCGAGAGGACCAAAGAAGAAAATGAGGATCTTCGTTTTCAGGTAACATTCTATCTCAGTATCCTCTCAGTATTGGCATTCAAGGGGTCCACTAACCTGGAAAACACAGGGAATTTTGTTCTTCTGGAAAACTCAGGGAATTTATCGGGTAACCTGGAAAGATTTACGTTTACTCTCTTTATGAACAATCATTCCATGGCTTTTGTTTTAGGCTGAGTATTTGTTCGGTAAAAATTCACTGAGAGGAAAAAACATTACGATGACAGTGTTGTCATGACAAATTTAATGCTTATAAGATGTAATGCGCTCTTTCTTTCCACATATACCATTTTGGCAATATCTCAGATTTGTAACATGGGATCATACGGATTCTCGGGTAGCAGGGGTATCAAATATTTTTTTTATTGTGTAGAGGAACTAATTTGTTTTTCTCTGTCCTATAATTTCAAGCAATGATTTTCCTGTGCTTGTGAGATATTTTAAATCTATCTGGTGATCTAAAAGAATTGTAAGTGAACATGCAACTGAAATGAGGAACATTATTAATGTTAAGTGAAGCCCTACATATTTGATCTCACACCTTTGTGGTGTGGGTGACCTTCCTCCTTGTCTGAGTCTAGGGAAGGCTCTGATACCCAAACATTATCATAATGAACCTATGAACAGTTAGTTGCCATTTTTGGTACCTTATGTGCTTAATAATTACCACACCTAATATTTGAACGAATTTATACTTATTTGCGGATGTGGATCTCCCTGGAAAACTCAAGGATTTTCTTAGTGGCTGAATATTGGACACCCTGGCATTACATTTATGTATTACGTGCTAAGTAACTATCAATCAGAAAAATGTTTAGCATACTTTTAAGCAATTGATATATGTATCTATAATCAGGTTTATGCCTTCTTTCACTAAGGTCTGTGTTTCTCACACCTCTTGTTATGATATTTCAGTGTTTCCTATGTATTTTCTTTTCCTTTTTGTTACCAGCTGGAAGAGAAGAGCATTGAATTGGAGGGAACTAGGGCCAGAATCCGAATGCTTGAGAGCATGCAGGGGCGAGGGGAAACATCCCCAAAACAGCTAGCAAATGGTTTCAATTCTTCTGCCGTTCCTAAGGAAGATGTGAATGGGAGCAGCACGGAATCTGCTCATTACATTCCTTCCAACTCTGAATCAAGTGGTATGACCAGGGGGAGGATGCAGGTTCCATCCTCAACTCACAGGACCCCATCAATTTCGTCAAGGACCCCTTCAATTTCGTCAAGGACCCCTTCAATTTCATCGAGGACCCCATCAATATCATCAAGAACCCCACCCACGTCCAGAACTCCACCCATTCCCTCTCGATCGAGGTCTCAGAGTCGCACAGGAAGAATAAGTCGCATTCCACTACCACCAACTAAACCGCGAACTGGGAAGACTCAGTCATCTCCCGTTGGCCGAGTGGGGAGCAAATCCGGAGACAGCATGTCCTCAGTGTCTACGGTGGCTGCTAACACAACAGAGTCATCCAGAAAGCCTGTTTCCATCAATAGTGATAGCAGCAAGGTACTTTTATCAATACTTTACTTGTAATTTACTTGTTGATACTTTTCTTTGATTTTTTTTACTTGCTCACGTGAGCAGTTGGGACTGAATTGTGGATGTGTATTGTAAAACATCAATCTCTATGGTGAATCATCCTGTCAATTACTTCTTCTCTTAGTGGAACCTATATCTTATCATTCATGATTAATTGAAAAAATTGTTTATCAAGATCTTCATAAGAGTTTATTTTAACTGACAACAGTTAAGGTCACTAGCAGTAACTCCAAAGACAACTATATATACCAAGCTATATCCTATTTCCTTCCTTTTATTCTTTCTGTATTCAAGGTCATACTCAAGTTCAAAGTTTTCAAGTAAAAAAGTAAAAGTAGTTTTAAAAAGAGTCAAGTTATAGTGGTTTTCACGATTATGCTCGTGTCCAAATTTGTTCTCGGTTGAACTAACATTTGTGGAAATAGTAGGGATTCTATCTTTTAATTTTCATTGTGGATGAAAAGTATTATAAAAGAGTTATGCTCTTGTACCAAGGACAATTTTGGTCGGAGTACCAACAAAGTTAGATTTTCCTTTGTTCTCCTTAAAAAAAATGAAAATAAACAAGGAAAATCCTCAACCATAATGAAAGATGTTCTTGCCTTTTATATCTTTAATGGCTTGTCTTTGATGGAAAACTCAGCTCAGAAGGAACAATATCCACAAGTACTTGTATGGAATAGAGAACCAAGCAAATTAGGGATTGATGTATGAAAAGCATTTCTGATTAAATCAACTTTTGGCTATATGTTGAAATTAGAGAAATACAAAATTTTTTCTAACTTAAAGGTGCCTATTGTTCATTTTCTAGTTATTTTCATGTTTTTTGTGTGTTTAACTTTTTCCATGTAATTTCTATTACCTTGCATATAGTCTGATGAGTTTCTTGTTTTATTTAAATATAGTATGATTAAAGATCACTTGACCTATCACTTACTGGTATCATTATTAACAGTAATAATTTATTATGTCCTGAGCTCACAAATGAACATTGATCAGTAGAATTGTTCTTTCTATTCATTTTATATTTAAGTTTAAAACTATTCATTTTAAGTAGATAGTAACACTTGAAAAGCATACATCTTTCAAGTTTTCAAACCATACATTGTACGTATCAGTAATTTGGAGTAACTTTTAGTACACCTTTTTAATTTCATGAGGTTTTTAATTTATAGTTTTAATCCTTAAGCTGTCATTTGCATCATTATAATTTGTGAATTTCTTTAACCTTGGTGATGGGTAACACCTTCACACCTTGTAGATATGCACCATTATGCTGCACTGTTTTGAAATGAACTATTTCGTAATCTCACAAAAATCATAAATTTAAGTCCTATAATCATACTTTTTCGAAGCTCTTCGTGGATGGCTAAAACTGTTATTTCCTTTTGACAGAAAGACACAAATGCAAAAACTTTTACCATTGTATTTGTATGGATTTTATTATTGAGTAAGCTTGCCACTATTTATTATCTGATAAATAGAATTAAGAAAAATTGCATTACTATCCTTGAAATTTGTAATCAGGTGCTATATCTGTCTGAGTTTAAACATATAAATCTGTATGCTCAACCTCATATTATGTGATGCTCTCATAAAAATTACAAGGTATATGCAATTTGTCCAGGCTTGTTTTAAATTTGTTCTCAAAAAATACTGTTGATTTACACTTATTCACTAACTTAATCATGGTATCCTCTTTCAACATTTTCCAATTTCAAAAATCTGTATTATTAAATTATATATATATATAATTTTTCCGTTATCCCTTGTGAACGTTCTACTCTCAATGTATTAATCTTTAATGAGTTTATTTCTGAGTAAAATATTCCTGTTTATTCAGTCCATTGACTAATCAATCTTGGACTTGAACCAATCAGTATTATATGTTAATCAATTTATCCATAACTAATTTAGAGTAAAAGTATTGGTAAAATATTGTATGAAATCAGTGGTAAATATATGTTTCAGTCTTTAATTGTAGTTGTAGACAGTATAATTTGAAAATTGCCATAAATTCATATCATGCTTATTAATTTGCTATGCTTCATGGCAAGAGAAATTCCATAAATGGCTGCTGAGTTGTAGACATGTATGCAGCTCACAGATTCAGAATAATGAAATCTTTATTAATCATCAATATTAAGCACTAGCATATTAATATAAAGACCTACATGTATAATTCCGGTTAAACTTCCATTTTCCATGATTAGCAGTAACTTGCTCAAACTTAAACAGCCTCATCTACTTATCAACTTTGGGAGAAGTAGCTTCAAGTTGATAATATCTCAATGAGACCAATAAACTGTTGTGAGTCCATCGCAGTAAGCAGTACTTTGTAACTCTCATTTCAAGCATTAAATGTCTAAGGGAGCATTGCTGTATTACTCATACATGTAAAAAAAGACCTTTGATTTTGTGGAAAAAGGAGTAGTGAACGACCTCAAGCTCTCAGCTGAAAATTTCTTTTTAAATACATATACCAAAATGCAATGTTTATGCGTCACAGACAGGGAAGACCAACAATGCAGCAAGTAGCTGGTGGAGGAGGAAGAGACTTGCCCTCACACACTGACTGCAAGCTCTGAGGAAGCTGAAAGGGAAGAAGGGAAAAAGATGGAGGAATGATGGAGTTGCCCCTCTGCAGAATGAGGGTGAGGGAAGGGGAGAAAATATTAGGAAGGGGTAGATAGAAGGAGGGTGTCTTGAAGGAAGCCACTGCTTTCTTACCAGGGGCCACCTTGCTTGAAAGAAAATTTGATCATGGGAATGCTCTGATCAGATTGGCTGATCTGCTATCCTTTGACATCCCCAGCATGGAGGAGCACGATACGCATAACAGCATCGATTTTTATATTAATTTTAGTTTTGTTTCCATAGGCTTTTTCCTCTATTATTCAGTATGCATTTTGAATGAATGGTCTTTGAAGGGGAGTGAAGTAATGCCAATGTGCGTTATGAATTCTGATGACTGAATATATGATTGTTGTGCAAAAGTCAACTCTCTTAGTTAGCTTTTTAGAGGGTTTATTTGAGCGGAATGATTTGATTTTTGTTGTCCTAAGTGTTTGTCAAGCAAGAGTAGATGCGATGAGTAGTGAAAGTGGAAATGTTTAGTTTTTAATATATTTAGTACTCCTTTGTGATTTCCAAAATTAACTCTGTGGAAATGTTAGTTTAAATCAAAGCTACTTCGTTCATTGTAACTTTTTTTTACGGTTTTCCCATAAATTATTTTAAATATTATTTTCCCTTTTGTATAGTTTCTAATTTCGAATGAAAAACCACTAACCTGTTTCTAAGGTTGACCAGAATCCTTATAAATGATTATGTAATCTTGTATTTGAATAGTAATGAATAATAACCTTATGTTCATTAGTCATTGTGAGGCCAGACCTAGTGCATCTTTTGATTGAAAATCTAAGTATTTCGAAGGATTGGGTGTTTAATTAGTGATTTTTGGGGGCCATACTTTTGATTCCTTATGCCTGTTACTTGGGTTTCAAAGATGATTTTGTACTGTCATTCTGTGATTTAAATATACTGCAGGATATTGAAACCTCAATTATTTGTTTTATGATAAACTTCCTGGATACCAATCTAGGTGAATGTTTTATTTATAAAGATGCGTTCATCTTTGTGAACAAAAAATCTTCCTTGAATCAATATAGCCGCTTGTATGTTTATAATAGATAAAGCAGCTCCTTATCTAAGAAATTTGGAACCATTGAGTATTGACTTTTTTTAGGAACGTCATATTGATGTACTTATTCATGAAGTGACATCTTTGAATAGTGCTTTAGTTTCAAGAATGTAGTTCATTTTACAAATTTTGTCAATTTAACCAACAGTTAATTAATTGAATAGTATTTCCTTAAGATTCCATTCAATGACTTGTTTGTTTCATAACATTTTGATTCATTCCATTTATAAGGAATGTTTATTTCATTCAGATAGTCAGCCTATAAATATATTAGCTACTAAAAATAAAATTTTACACTGTTTAATATACATTTCCTGTGTCAGTTACATTTGTCAATTTATTTGTCAGTTTACTTCTAGGGAAAGTATAGATTACCTAATCTTTCAAGGAAAAAATAAAGTTATACTTAATATACTTTAATTCTGTTTTAGTCAATAGATAATCCTTAGGTGTATAATGTAACTATAAAGGATGTATTGTCAACCAAGGTGAATATGCTAAGCTTATAATACTAGTTGAATGGAAGTTATCTGACAAAATGCATTGTGGCAAGCTTAAGAAATGTTATGATTTTAACATGTTATACTATAGAGGGATATTTAGCTGTAATGATGATGGAATTTGTTATTACTTCTCCATATGTGAATGAAAAGGAATGGTTTGTCTTATGGACCTAGGAAATACCTGAATGTGTCTTTTGTGTGATTTGCTTAGTTATAGTAGTTTGTGCCAATTTATTAGCATTGCATGAAAAGTGCTATGATGGTAAATTTACAGAGTTATGACTTAATAATAATTTCTTTAATGTTACCTATTGCATTTAATAGTATGTGCATGTTGTAGCCTAGCCTAAAACTACTAATTCATGCTTGCAGGGTTGGTTGAATGTTTTTTTAAGTTATTTATCTGATTAACTACACTGTTAGTATAGATTTAAGATACATTGATAGAAGAGAATTGGAATTTTAATCTGCTGATGTTTGCATTTTTTTACAGTTAAGATCTTTCTATTATTTTTTTAATATTTAGCTCATTTGTTGAAAATTGAGTGATTATTTTTCCATTAATAATGTAAATGGCAAAAAAGCAAAGTAATAAATAACGAGATTTGACCTGATGTTACTGTGGATATAAAAACTATTTTTGTAGCATATCAGTCTAATTCTCCAATAAAATCAGGCTTCAATTATTTGTATTCCTCTAGTCAGCATGTGACATCATTGAAAGAGATTTTCCATACTTTGCTAATGCACAAACCAGCATTTAGTGTCATGATAATTTTTGAAAAGACAAGCTTTCTTCTCACATTCTGCTTGGTGGAACATTTCAGCACATCCTATTACATTGGGAATTGCATTACTATTTATTATATTCATGATATTCTCCAATCTATTATATTCTTTAATTCATTATTAGGAAGGTGTTTTTTTTTAATTAATTATTAGGAAGGATTTTTAAATAGTTAAAATAATGTTTTAATTTGCCTTATTTTAAAGCTCCTTTAATTTACTGCCTTATTTAGATTCAAAAGTTATCTCTTCGAAATCTTGTAGAATCAATGTTAGATGATGTAAATTTTAATGTTAAATTATTGATGAAAATTGATGTACGTATATTTATGCACAAATATATGTACAGACTTTTTTAACTCTTCCAATTACCATGTAAGTGCCACTCTGACAATAACATTATAATTAAAATTTTTTGATTGCATAAAGTTCATCAGAGGAAATAGTTAAAGAGAAACTCTAAGAAAAAGGCTTCTAAAAATAAAATTAGACCAAAAAGTTGAGGAATATATTCATATTATATATTAATTGCTGTGTTTCTTTTTCAGTCTACAACAAAAACAAGAGTGATTTGCTTGCCGCATCATTACAGTAATGCAAATGTTGCTCATTATCGTGGAACATTAAGTCCATCCACCAGGCACCCTCAAAGTCCAACTGTGTCAACTGTGGATCATCCCTTTCCTGATTCTCTGAATGCTTCCTCTAACCACCCTGAGTATTTTGACAGTGTTGAAAACAGGCATTGGCCAAAGAGAAAATTGGCAAATGAAGAAGATTACCAATCTCCCGTTGTATCAGAATCCTCTGAAACATTTGATTCTGGACGTCGGTTTGGTGGTGAAGGAATATACTCACCGTTAGCAGACTCTCTTGACGACCTTCCAAATTCTGCCCTCGAGGTAGAACAATGCGAAGAAGAGACCAGAGGGGTTCCAAATTATTGGGAAGTTTATGGTACAGTTCAGTCAGCACGTGGCTCGAAAATTGTTTCTCAAAGGTGATCTTTGTTTTCAACTCTTTATACTTCTGAGTACTTTGGTGATGCTCAACATTTTCCAGTCTCCAGTGACACATCATCAGGCATGATGTTTGAACTGAAGAAACAGTCTATGTCATGGGGAGAAGAGGCTGGCAGTTTTCCTCAGAGACTGAGTATCAGCATATCAGTATCTTTGGAGAATTTTCTCATGGCTGAACTTGATTCCTTGACAGCTTGAATGCAATAAATTTTTTAAAGAAAAATTGATTTTTTTAAGTTAAAAAAAGGATGATACCTTGAATTTAACCCTAGAAAAAATACTTTGTCTTTCAAATAATTATTTATTTCTGTTAAGTGTTGTAATTCTTCTTTCTTATCTCTGTGGTAAGTCAAATTTGTATGAAGGAAAGTGTCTTCTACGAGTCTTTGTACCCCAGTTAATAGTTGAAATAAGTTAAAATTATGTGCTATACTATGAGTTTTCCTTTTTGCAGAGTCCTTTATAATGGTATAAAAATTGTTAATTTTGCTTAATATAGTATTTATTTTTTGCTACTTGAATTGATTCAATTTTTTATCTGCTCAAATGCAATGGAACTTAGACTTCTGTATGTGCTTGGATTAGCCATAACAGTTACATATAGGTAAAATATAGCCAAATGAACTGATATTATAATGTGCGTTAGATGCTTTTGGCTAATGCAGCCTCACTTATTTACATTGTTACTTAGAGGCTGTAGCAACTGAATGAGTCAAAACATTATGACTGTGTTACTAGTGCCTGAAAACAATGATCTACTCTGTGATAAGCATTTTTGGTAAAGGTATTACTGTGCTTATTTTAATTGACTAATTAGACAGTTGAGAATTGTTCCTTGTAAATTTTTCATGGGATGTATGAAATATATTCAAAGTCTCTAAGATATATAAATACATTGCACATTTTTTCTAGTTTGTGTCTTCATTTTCAGCATAAGTTACAAAGGTGACTTATTTTACTCTCCTTTAATAATTTGGCTGGATGAAATTTAAAATGAAAATTTAATGTAATTGACAAGAGTTTTGGACTACATTTTTGTTTGTGTAAATTTTAGATTTGTTTCAGAGTGATTCAAGATTCCTCTACAAGGAAAATAACTGTTATGAACTGAAAGATGGGTAAAAATTATTTGGCTCTTGATTACAAAATGTCATTCTGTTGCTTAAATGTCAAAACATGGTAGGGATTGTAATTGAAATCAATATATTGGAAAAATTAAAACATTTCTTTTGAATAAATTGATTTTTTGAAATTACATAATGTTTTTATTGAATGCAATAGTGGATCCCACTCTTTTCTCAATCTATTTTTCACAGAATTCTCCAGCAGCTGAATTTTTCTTTTCCTCAAAGAATCTGAGATATAATTAACATCAAGGCCATTTCAGTGATATCCTAAAGGATTCATTGACAAGGAGTTCTGTATTTTAATATGCAAATATATAATTCCTTAAATACAATTTGTGACTACAGTGCTAATAATCATTTGTAACACCAAATGGGGAAATAGAACTTTGAATCAGTATAGTTTCTATTAATTTAATAAGAAAAATATGTATGTATGTCCATACTTTTTTTATTAAGGGACATGGAAAATCTTCAGAAGACATCTGAAGAGCCTCCACAGCATATGGGATTTTTACCCACTAAAGCCACATCCCTATAAGACTGTAACCTAACCCCTCAGAATTGTCATTAGGCATTACTTTGAGGTGGGAGCATGGATTTATGACTTTCCGTAATATGCATTGCACATCATGCTCTTCGCCTCTCCTTCCTAGCCCTCTACTCTGTTTCCAATGCCTTCATTATAGAAGCCGCCCAGCCTGATACCTCTTTCCAATCTCTGAGGCCATCATGTGCTGGACCTCTAAGGTCAGGATTATCACAGATATTCTTTAACTCATCTTTCTACTTCCTGCAATAAGAACATTTGTGAAATACATGTTCCGCAACCACAGTTGCAGAGGGATATGTGGGGCAGGCTGGGTTGTCTCTCAGAACTGAACATGATATGGAGGCCCACTACTAAAAAGTCATTATGGGCGATTTTAACACTCATGTAGTTCAGCAGGAAGCTGATGACTCTACCGCAGGACAAATCAGACTGGGCCAGAGAAATTAATGAGGTCAGCGCTTGGTAGAGTTTGGAAAATACACTAATATGTACATAACAAATATATACTTCAAGAAGAATCCTAAAAGGAAGTGGAAGTGGAGAGGTCCCAAGAAGTCAAAAATGAAATAGACTGCCTACTGGTAAACAAACTCTACTCAGTCACTAGCTGTGAAGTTTCGAACAACTTCAGCATTGGAAGTGACCATAAACTACAAGTGAAGTGGAAAGGGATGTAAGGTCTATCTATAGAAATTGCTGATGGGAATCACTGTATTACTTATTTTCAAAATCCTTCAGATTCCTTTTAATATAAAAGGTTATTCTAATAGGTAGACATTCCTCACTTAGTAAATTTGACAATAAATCAGTCAGTGGGAAATTTAAATATGCATTCAGATTTATGAAAATTTGGAGGAATATTTAGCTAAGATTTCATTAATATGTAACAGGATATTTAGGCATTTGCCGTATTTTTTAATAGAGCTAGAAACAAATTAACCATGGAACAAAGAAACCCTCTTTTGATTTTGGGTTGTTATGCCTTTGGATTTCTTCAACTTTCTCTTTTTGGCATTCACTACATAAATACTTAAGGTATATTTTTCACGGTGTGTACTGTAAGTCCTTTTCATAACATTTAGATTTGTGTTTTTGAAAATTTTCGAAACACGACATTAATAGATTAGGGGTAAACCGAATGCAAGGATTGCACGTCATTTTTGCGAGAAACTTAATTCTAACTTTGATCTCATTTTATGGTAAATCCTTGGAGTTACCCTGTATTTATTCGCAATTTTTATTTCTTTCGGTCATGGAATGAAAGACATGATATCTCGCTCAGCTTTATTGATGAGCTTTTATAACTCAAATTATCATTCTGCGAAGCACTTCTTTTGTTCCCGGGAAAAAATATACTTCTGAATCCAATAACATAGCAATGGATATGAAAGGGGAGAAGGAGAAAAATGGAAGAGAACATTTCGTCAGAAGTCCTGTATTGTTTTTCGGGAAGATCCCGCAATTTACTACTGTGCCACTCTTACTCGGAGATGTCAGTCAAGCCATAAGGAATTTCCTCGAAATCGATTTATAAAAATAACTACACCGATTCAATGGCTTCATAATATTCATCAGCGAGGGTGGTGCAAATGTATGTATAATCGCCTCAAAGAAGGCGCGCGCTCTTTCTTAGTGATTCGGATCAGGTTATACAAGACTTATTAGTCAAAAATAGGATGGCGTAAAGAGTAATTTCCATAGTGAAAAGTATCGCTTGAGAAATAATTCCCTCTCTTTAACTTTTCTAGTTACTTTGAGGTGGATGTAACTACATTTAGTATATTAGTGCCTGAAGAAGGTCGTTAGAGCGAGTTAAATTGGAACTGTTCCCTTTATGGAAAATATATTAATGAAATAAAAACAGTGCTGACGAATTTTTTGTTAAAATCATAAAATATATTAATAATGTTGAACAATTGCAAATATTTTTCCCCGGTGAAAGTTTCCTCTGAACAGGAAATAAACTTGTTGTCATTCCTTTTATATTTTTTAATCGCAACATGAAACGATACGATACTTAGCACATAGGTCATGCGAACATTGGCAGTGTAACCGAAATACCTAAGTGAAAGAAACTGAGCACTTCGAAAAATATGGATCCAATTGTTTGGAAAAGGAGTTGAAGGCAGGACACCCTTAATTTTTTTATTAAGTCGTCAGTGTACTACTCCCTCCGTTCCCCGAATAATGGAACATTTGCCCTTCGGAAGATGCAACGTTAATGCTGGATGATGATTAATAAGGAAGAATTTTATTTTATCAAATATATTGAAATTTAAAATTTTACGTGTATTCAAAGGCGAAATAAAATCATGCTTTGAAAAAATGATTAAATAATCGAGCCCAAAAAAATTAAACCTTCCTAGGGTTCGAACTTCCTGAAGATTGATCGCAGCGATTTATGCTAGCGGACAATATCGTAAACTATTTCTTCCACTATGTGTTACTGGTAATTATAAGAGTACAATATATCTTCTTCAAAGCCAAACTTAAATCAAAAGAAGTGCATTTTCTTGATTTTATGAATTTTCGTGAATGCTCGAATCTAGATGCTATCTACTCAAAGTAATTCCTAAATATCAATAACTCAGATAATATTGTTTATTATATAGGTAGTTGAAAGCTTCCATGTTTAGATAAATATTTATTTATACATCATCGGTACTCTCTTCCTTCCTTTCACCATCGCAATATCAACTTACCGGGATTGCAATGTTGCCTATGAAGGGCTCACCTGTATCGATATTTTCGTGATTTATTAACAAAAAGTATGGAATGGAAAGTATTCTGTATACCAAGGTATGCTCTCTTATCTTATATCTTGAATTTTTTTATTTTTCTCTTACTATTGTCATGAGTTTCATTGCACTTTCTGGAGAGTTCTCTAATGAAGGGTTTGTGTATTTATTTTTTAATGTGTGTCACACTTATTTCCACTATGGTTTCCATTCTAACTTCTGGTAACAATTAGTAAAATGTCAAGGAATACTGAATTCCTACAAAGCTTTTGTCTTTTTGGTACGTTTCGCACACATTGTAAAATATGCCAGCATTATGTCAGTCTGAAGATATAAATTCTATGCTACTTAAGTCTTCAAAAGTCAGATGTGTTAGAAATGTTCCAATACTTATAAACGTTTTTAACACCTTTCTCATTCTAAATTTTATTTCAAATATTTCCTCGATTACTTTTTGCTGCTTAAATATATAGTTCATTTCTGAAAATGTCATTCTCATGATTTGAAATTTCATGTTGAATGAAAACCTCTTATTCATTCTTAGTTGCTCAAATGAAAGCCACCTAGAATCTCTAAGTTCTACGGAAGTAGTGAAATTCTTTCTCTAATGAATTTTAATTGCGAAACATTCAATTTTTTGATGTTGGAGTAGTGTTCCAATGCTAAGACTGAACATGCATACTTTGTTTTGTGGTTATATTGTAGATATCTACCAAGCTTTTTATAATTTCTTTAAATTGAGTGAAAGCTGTAAAATTTTGGAAGTCCAATGCTACATTGATTAGTTGATACAGCATGGTTGTTAATTTCGGTAATAAATGTGCATTACTTAAAAAATACATCTCACAAAAAAGTTAGTTTTTACAAATAGATTGCACCCTTCAATCCTGAATATGACCTATTTGTCAGAAAGAACCACCTTTTATGTCAATGTTTGGTCTGTTTAAGATGATAATGATAATTTTTGTACAAGTCTTCTCGGGTGGACAACCGGGTCAGTTCTTCGGTAAATACCGACGTTTCGGCAACGCCCTCTGTCGCCATCTTCTGGGATGAAGATGGTGACAGAGGGCGTCTGACTTCTGACGTCTGTCCCGAGAAGACTTCTACAGCATTATTCACCAATTATTATACATCAAATCCTGCATGATAATTTTTCTTTGCTGAAATTAATCAGTATGTTCTCATTCGAGAAACCAGTTCTTGTTGAATTCTAAACTTGGAGTAGTTTCCTTATAATTTTGTATTTTTTTCTCATTACTGTTTGAATTTATTTCCTAATGTGGAATACCCAATTTATAATTTTACCAGCTTTGACCATTTTCTCTTCATAAAGTTTTCATTCAGGTCCATCTTAATACATCATTTTTTTAATATTGAATTTTAAAAAATCCTTTCCCTTTAAAACAAATTTATTGATCACAGGAATCCATTTTTGGTCATCTATTTGGCAGTAAAATGAGAAATGTAAGAAATAATCTTCATGGAGTAGGCCTGGGGTGGGGGAACCTTTTTCATCAGAAGACTACATTTACCATTCAGCTGATATAAGGTATGCCATATATGAAACCACAAGGCCACCATTGAAGCATGTAGTGTACTTTCAAATAATTTAACATTGAAATTGTATATCAGGAAATTAATTCATTTGCTGATTGAAAGAGAATATTGTCTTTTTGTTTTTTATTTGTTAGAAATAGCAGGAATGGAAACAAAATTATTTAAATTCAGGCTTTTTTTCAGAAAGTGAAAAAAGTGTCGCAAAGAGCCACCATGAAGGCCACTGGTTCCCCACCTCTAAAATAGGCCATTGGGAATATGGATGTGGTCTGCACAATAGCTGTTCCAAGCCCAGTGAGGTATTGTAAAAGTGATGCTCTATTTCTTGCAAATATTAGTAGTTTCATGGAATCATTTTAGAAGGGATAAAATAACTCTTTGTCTTAATTTAAATTGTAATGATGATAGTTTATTAGTGCATACAACCAACGTTTACATATACATAATTTTCTTTCTTTGATATCCAGGATTACTTTGAATTACCAAATTCTAAATGATCCTTGAGGTACTAAGATGTCCTATGAAATCTGCATCTCTATTTCAAACTCAGAGGAACAGCTATTTGTTTCATTTTAAACTATATGATCCATCCTTAAATCTTCATGCAAATAATTTCCAGTTACTGATTGGTATTTAACTTTGGAAATATTTTGTGGCTGTAGTATTCCCAAACCACCTGAATCACTTTTATTTATAATATTTTTCTTTGCAGTACTTTCAGATAGTCTGAACTTGTGAAAAGGCCATCAGAAATCAAAAATTACAACAGCTCATTAGGAAAAATATTAACGAAGATGTCAAGATCAGCATGAGAGTATACTAGTCAAGATACAACAGTACTCTGACTAGATATCTTCCAATCGAATAATATTTTGGATTTGGAGTTGTTACACTTTTAAGCCTTGGAAGAAGGATGTGATTTTTCAGAAGTTAATAGTGTAGTGTTTGCTTTTTAAATTTGTATATCAACAAAAGATAAACTTAAGCAACTGCAGTGAATGAGGAATTGTTAAAGGCAATAAAATTTTTTTAACACAATCTTTTTGAACTTAATTTTTCATAGCACTATTATATTTTTCAGGTTTTGTAACTATTACTTCATGATTTCAAAAAATTTGACGTCAGGATCTCCAAGAGGATCTTGGAGATAGGTTCTGGCCTAGTGACCACTACTTTTCCATGGAGCAGTAGAACCTGCAGAAATTGCTGCAGGATCTACTGCTCCTTTTCAATTGATATTCATTCATTTTTTGCAATTCAATTTTTATTATCACATACATTACAATACTTCATTTTTTTCAATGTATAAAATTACATCAAATTCAGATTTAATACATTATTACACCTCAAATTTCTTCTCTTTTCTTCAATCATCAGCTCCACCAATAAGCCACTGATGCTGCTCTTTCCCCTATTTCAAAAATGAAAGTTATGAAAAACGATTACACAACAAGAGTTGGATGACTTCAATATTCCAAGCAACATTTGATTAGTATTTATGATGATCAACTAGTATTTAGAAATTCCTGAATAAAAGCATTTTACTGAGAAAATTATCCTGAACAGCAAAGAGATTCAAATCAACAAGAAAGCTGTGTATGCATAACTTAACCATTGATGACAAATGCATATTACTTGCAACCGTACTTAAAATTATTTTATGCAGTTTCAAATCTATAACTTTGATAAATTGATGTGTACTGCACTTACATTTTGAGCCCTTTTCTAGGAGAAAATTCTTTCCCCAAAATTACATCAGCAGTAACTTTTCTTTTTATTCTTTGACATATAGAAATATTGGCTCAGAATTTCATGGCATGACAAGAAATGTAATTTTTTTTCTTCAGCTTAGAATTTTAAAACTACTAAGAATTCAACTGGGACAAATTCAATGCAAAATACATTATAAAACTTTCAAGAATTTTAAGTTAAACTCTAATTATGTACATACATAAAATATAATATATGTATAGCCAAATTGCAGTGAAGATGAAAATAAATCAGCATTCATTTAAACATACTGAAATATAGTTTCTAAAGAAAATAAATTAAATAACATTAGATACAGCAAAATTTCCATACAAATAATTAAACAATTTTTCTAAGATCTATAGCCCCAATTATCAAAGATTAATCCTCCAAGTTAATCACCTTTTCAGCATGTTACTCTAAAACAATTCTCACTAAATATTAAAAGTTTTTCCATTCAATTCATGAATATTTAAATGGTAGGATTGATTAAATAATAAATCCAATACTATGTGAAGTAATGCACTGAATCAAATTCAATTTACATATTTGAATATTTAGTTTTTAAATTTTAAGGTATGAAATGGGTTTAATATTACTTCCATGGGATTATCCTAAATCTAAATTATCCTTTAATCTTGAAAATATTGAACACAAGTTACTTTGAATGATTAAATAGTGCATCTATAAGCATGGTCAGGCTTAGTACAAAAAAGAAGACCGCTTATTAGAAAATCACTAAAACTAAACCAAAATATTTGCCTTGCATTTGTATGATACCAAGGAGGATCTGCATTGGAAGAGTGATTGCTGCTCTGCAAACAGAGCCAAAAGGAGCAGCAATCACAGCAGAGTTTGTACATTAAGATTAAAAAGTGTTAAGAAAAACTAAAAATTTTGAACTGATTTAGTGCATTTAAATTGCTAAAGGCTGGCAAAAGCTCTGAATCAGAAGTTGTCAAGATATCTGTTAACTAAGTTGCACATAAGGAATAAAATATTAAATCATTGCTGAAATTAGTTGCTTTATGAGACAAATTACAGAAGTCTAGAGTCTGCATATATGACAGCAAGTTTGCAACCAATTCAACTTCATGAAACAAAACAATTTATTCCGAAATTTTAAAATTAATAAATTATGATAATTATGAGAATTTGTCTCAGAATGAGTGAATCTGAATCTCATTCCACTATTTTCAATCAAAATCAGTCATGATTCCAAGTTAAAGTTGCCAGTAATGACATCAGTTTTGAAATTCACACCTTTCACAATAGTTTGTGAAATTCCAAATTCCTCGCCCTGGCGAATCTACTACTAATACTAAGGGAAGTTTATTACTTTTCATCTGTACATTCCTAGCAACAGCTTTTTATTAAATGTATTTTTCGTACTCCAAACAAATCTTTCATTACAGATATTTCATGGCAAACTAATGTTGAGTAACTTACATATTTTGAGGTTTCCACTCTCCCAAAGGGTAGCTGTGAGGTCTTTTAAACTTCTCTGCTCCGAGTGTCTGGGCAACCCTTTCAGGTAGAAATTAAGCTGATTAGTAAATTTGTACAAATAAGACTCAGAAAATAAATAAGCACAAGAACTCTTTCCAAGATTGTTATTTCATATAAAATATTGACCTAAGAAGGAACAAAGCATCCATAACGATTTTAACGGAAATGTGTTCAATCTGGTATTACAGTCACAACATTTCATTCATCAACAGCAAGCCTTACTAAAAAATTTAAATGATATACTAATTAAGTTACCTCAGATAGATTTATAACTACATTCCAAAGGTAAATTCCTTTAGGCATTATTATAAACATTGCAGGATGATTATAGGAAAAGTAAATTTCTCAGAAAGTTTTACCTCATGTTCACTGAACTGAAGTAGTTGTTCACAAGGTAAAAAAAATACATTAAGCATCAACAAAATTAGAAATAAGAGTAACATAGATTAAATCTTGAATTGATATGCAGCAAATATTTTTTATTTCATTAAACTGCATTACGGTTTCTGCTAACCTACATTATGACCCAACCATTGGGCCTCCATTGTAACATCCAATGTCTCAGGAGGACCTTTGAAGGAATTGTCAGGATTTGCAGATTGGAGAGATTTTGCAGCATATCCAACTTGCTCCAGAAAGGAAAAAGATCAACTTCTGGCTCTCCTTTCTTCTCACAGCCATCAGGAAATATAGGAGGCCATCTTAGCCAGATGTGGAAATGAGAGAGCCCTCTGACACCAAAAGACTTTTGCAGCATCCTGAACACACGATGGGAAAATCCGATGAGAAATATTAGGGTAAAAAGACTTCAGGTGGGAAGAGTATTCCATGAAGCAAGAGGAAAAAGAAATTCTGAACTTTAGTTAAAAACAAAAAAAAATGTAATGAACTCTGAAACTAAAATCTGAACAAGTAAATTGTAATAAAATATTAAACTTTTGTCTTGTTTTTTGTGGAGGAAACCTCAGTTCTACTTCATCAAAAAATGAGCCAAATATTACTAAATCCCAAAAATTTTACAAATAAATCACAAAATGAATGGCAAATGTTACGTTTACGCTGTGATTTGTGGTCGCCGAAAGAGAGTGGGACATTTAAAAAAGGTGTACAAAAACGTTTATTCTGATTAAGCTTTTTGTCTAAATGAAAATCATCTCCTTTGCCAACTACGATTATATTAACAATGAATTAGACATTTCGTAAACCGCAAGTTCTTAAAAAATATCCTAAGAATCAAACCGAATATCGATACGGAAAAAAAACAAACAATGAATTAGAGGCTTAAAAACACTTCGTAAGCAGTCTTCCGGCAAGCGGAACTCTTGCTCAGAGACAAACGGGAAGCTCCGGATTACCGATTTCTGGGAAGGCTCAATGATCATTTCGGAGACAAAGCCTCCATCATCCACAAAGTTTCCAAGGAAAGGAAGTTCTTTGTGGGGACCCCCTGAGGATGGAGGCCCTGTCTCCGAAATGATCATTGGGCCTTCCCAGAAATCGGTAATCCGGAGCTTCCCGTTTGTCTCTGAGCGAGAGTTCCGCTTGCCGAAAGACGGCTTACGGAGTTTTTTGAAACCTCTAATTCATAAACAGTCGTGTTCCAATCTTCTTTTTCTTACATAAACAATGACATTCATTTGATTACTTACGCGCATCTCCAAATAACCGAGGAGAGAGAGCTTAATTTTCCCAATCAGGAAAATGATTCTAAATGCAGAGGAAACTTTATATCTCACCTCTAACAGTAAGTGCTGATTGTCGAGCAATTAAACACTGTAGAACATCGTAACAAAATGTTTCGCTTATTTCTGTAGGTCGTCGTAAACTTGTAGAAGAAACAAGCTGGATACGTCATAGTAGAGGTCTGCACTGACGTCTTTGACTCCGGCCAGGTAACAGACCAGTTTTCCGTGGTCGAGTCTTCGGTATCAGGCCGGGCTGGACTTCGCCCATGAATGGATCGTGCCGTACTCTGACCAAATATTTTCCCGATCCGCGCAGTCCCCCTACTTCAGTGCACACAGTCTTTCCAGTTGATATCATATTCCACAGAACTGAAACTTCGGAGTTTTTTCTAGATGCAAATGGGACCTGCAGTTGAAAACAGGAAATTGATTAGATTGTTTTTATCGTAAACAATGCTTCCCATATTATTGAAGAATGGACTTGGTGCATATATTTCCGTACAGTACGTAAATAATAGTACATAAATCGTTGGAATTATTACTTTGCAGCGCTAGACTGACAGGTAAAAATACAGACCATTCAAACGAAACAGTGAAAGAAAGCGAAAACTCGACAAACACGACGTTCCACTACTTTAGAACGTATACTTAACAACCAAAAACATGCAAAAACAAGAAGATTATTTCCAACAAGATGATCTTTTGACTGCCCGAGTCTGTGCTGTTCATTGCCGACGAATACAAATCTCCCAAAGTACTTCCTATAAATCATCCATACAGCTAGAATAAATCAAATACTGGCAATTTCATGCGTTATGGATACTGAATTGGCAGATTTAAGGAGGATTTTCCTTTCGGTCACTAATGACAATACAATATTACAGGTTACTAGATACAATACTACAGAATTCATAAACCACTGAAACGAAAAATCAAATATGGTAATTACCTGGTCGATTCCTAGCAGCGTTTCTTCCGTAGACGATCGAAGTTCCGAGGAAAATTCTTCCGTGTAGAAAAACAGCCCAGCATCAAATGAACTGGTCGCCGTCGTGTCTTCTATTTTATAGGTCGAAAAACAGGTGGCTCCAAGGCGAAACACTGAGGGAACATGAACGTTTCCCCTCCTTAAGGTTGACTCCCTATCGCGGTAAAGACTTCCTTCCTTCTCCCTTACGGAGTCAATCGTATTGTGATGGTCAAAAGTTAAATGAATGGGCCAGTTCATATTCGAGCCCGTCTAACTCAAGGCTAAGATACCTATTTAACCTCTCTGGCTACGTGCCTCCCCATTTTTCGTCTTTTAAGCTATTTCAGTGTGGCTCAGAACTTCTTTTCGGAGTACTCGAAAAGTAACGAAATATTCCGGAATACTTAAATATCACCTGATAACCTGACTTCAAATTGACACAGGAAAACACTCCGCGTCTGTGTACCACTAAAAGGCATCTGTAATCACCCAAGAATGAAATAAAACTCTAACGTTCTCTTATTACGAACGTTAAATTAAGTTTATAATATCCACAACTGTTCAGAAAATACATCATGTAAAACTTAAAACTATCAGCAACATTGCGAAACACCGGATGAACACCTTTCAGCACACGTTTTCCGAAAGAATATTCTCTTTCGATGTTTCCTCCTGAAGAAAAAATAGACTGAAAACGTTTCAATTTAATTTCCTCTCACTCACAGAGGAGCAATTTCAAAATTTTATTAAATCTAAAGAAAATTCCGAGAATTAAAGCTAAATCATGCATTAAATAGCCGTCTGTGAAGCTCCGTAAGGGTCTGGATACTTCAGTTTTTGGGCATTTTGTATGTATGTAATATGTAACAGTAAATTAACGGGCTATTTTCTTGAAACTTATGTTCGACCTCAAAACAACCCAATTTTCAATCCAATGCATAACTCGTCACTGATTAACGTTATAATATCAGAGCAATTTCGGAAGTATAAAATTTATGCTTCGGAAGTATAACATCTTTGCTTCTCATTTAATTTCTTCCTCACGCTTAACACAGAGCAATGAAAAAAATTCGTCTTCTTAAACCAAAAATTAGTGGTACTATTCAATTGAATTAGGCTCCCTATCTTGAGGGAAGAGGAGATAAGGTATATCGGCACGCGACGTTCCTTGTTACAAACGAATCCCCTATTAGAAGGATCAAACAATTACAATTTCCTCTAAATAAAACTAGTGTTCCTAAAGCTGAATATGTTTCATTTCTGCCATGTCTTGATTTTGTTAATTCCCGAATTACATGATATATATGTACATATGTATTGACATAGAAGCTGCGGAATAAACATCGAATTACCGAAGAAAGACGCAAGCGATCACTCGCGTAATACATTCTATTACGAGTAACAGCGGAATTTAAAGGACGACGTTTTCTTGAGTGCAGTTTTATTGAAAGGATACGTACAAGAAGAGACGAACAATGTGAATAATCACGTACTCATCAGAAACAGGTCGTACCGATCGTAAGATGATGAAAAACATTTTATCGACATGAAATTGTTATTTTGGCTCACATTTACAAATTTTAACCCTTATAATTTATGTCACCCCAAAATCAACATAAAATTAGGAACAGGTTCCCGTCACACATTTTTATAAATTAGGAACACTACAAATTATTTTAGAAAAACTATACAAATCATTTTAGAAAAACTATACCAATGCCTTCAAAGGAAAGGAACATTATATCTACTTTCGATCATCATTTAAAGGGCGAGTAATTAAAAACCACAGTTGCGTCTGCGTATATTCAGTGATGATTGAGATTACGCCAGAGGAAATTAACGGAGTTTGAGTACTCTTAAGTTTTTGCAAGAATAAAGAAAAGGGCCCTTGGCTAGAGGTATTAAGACATGCAGTCACAAAACGTCTCAACAGAAAGTCACACAAGCACACACATGCAGTAAGTCACACAAACGTCTCCACAGAATCAAATAGGAAAATTGGAGTCAGATCTACTTTGAACTCCACCGTGGATCCCTGCGGTTCGGATTTATAATCGTCAGCTTAACTCCAGTCAACCTGTGATCATTTTCTTCAGTAACGCTTATATTGAATTGTGCAAAAATGAGAGATAATTGGCTGAATTTCACTCAATCCGCCAAAAGAAGAGAACTGTTTTCAAATCTAGATACGAGCCCACTTAATTGCTATCCCTGCCTCAAGCCACCGGCGGCTTGCGGAGTAAACACGTTAATGTAGTACATTGGCAACTCTCAGGTCGCAAACGCTTTTTTTTGGGAAACGTGATTATGTGCTTACAAAGCTTATAGAAGTGCATCTAAAGTCACTTGGTGGTTAAGAATTATGTCCCACGAAGACATTGCTGAAATAACACTGCACCGTATCAAGAAGACTAACACAAAATAATAGCTGTTGATAATTCTAATAGCGAGAGTGATTATGGGCAGAAAGGAAATCTTTCAGGACGAATGGTATTTTTTTAAATAGAATAAGCAAAAATGAATCGAGGGTAACAGAGGTCGCTTCTTTAATACCCTTTCCCTTCTGATACAGATAACGGAAGAATGCTCGGAACTTCAACTCTCCCACCATCTACCATTTGAGGTGTAGGGGGGAAACTTTTGGTATGAACGCACGGTCATATATAGAAATTTGACCTTCAACGATAATGGAAAATGCAAAGTTGAGAGGTAGGTGCCATTAGGGAAAAACTTGTACTGGCAATGATCTATCTCACGTTTTCCTTCGTCTATTTCCAACCACGTTAAAAACATTAATGTTACCACATTGATGTCTTCCACTTCTCACTGCGTACTCGTATATTTCGGTTTTGGAGGGTATGAAGAAAATAATCACTTTGACTAATGTGGAATAGAAATAGAAGCACTGCTTTGAAAATCCCCTACTGATGTCATTTATCGAGCGCTGGCCTTCCGTTTCAATAGTGAAGAGTTTACAAAAACCAATATTTGAAATAGGGAATTCAACTCATCGACCTAATAATATTCTGAAAATTATGGAATCATAGTAATAATTAATGTAAACAATTTTACGAAATTTCTAGTTTTCAGATTACTCAGTAATGGAAACTAGAAATTAACAAGTAGTTCGTGAAATTTGTGATTCCTGCATAAAATCAGATGGCTTTGCATTCTCTCCTTGATTTTATACCCCGAGACGCAAAAATAAGAGTAGGTGATTAACCGTCGATGAAGGGGGACATTAAAATAGTAAAAATTGATGACAAAACAAAGTTATTATCGGACGTTAGAGGGGTAAATTGTGTTTGGAAGAAACGAAAAATTCACTAGAAAAGGCAAAATTGTACTCAACCAAAGCCAAAACTATTTTTTCGTACCATATTCGTAGCTGAAAATACCTACCTTACTATAAGAAAAAAAATCTTACCTTTGTAAAATGCGCACGGTTCCGTTCACAAAATGTTTCTCCCGAAAGCGTCCTTCGGAATTCCTGGGTAAAAACAAGCAACGCAGGCCAAGTTATTATCTAACTGTACCTACATATCTGAGCTATCGTGTTCGTAAGACCCGCTGCTATTTAGCAAAATATTATTTTTCAGCTGATTTTCTCTAACTTTTGACCCAAAAAAAGAGCTTCTCGGCACTTATTCAGGAAATTCACAAGTTGACCTATAATCATTTATTTTAAAAAAAGTTCAACAGAGAAGTAAAACTTTCATTATTGAAAAATATTTTACGTTGTCCATCATGATATGGATGAGCAAACATCTTTTTTTCTATTTTCTAAATATAAAAATGTTACACGGATATATTTTATTTTTATAATTTTGGGGGATAAAGAGTTAGAAAGCAAATTTTAATTTTTGCAAAATCATCTTATCACTTTTATTACCTATCAAACATGATAATAACTGACGAATTAATAGAGTAAAATTTACTAAAAAGTGCAAGTTTTCACAAAATGTTTACTTTTGGGAAACCCTGTATACAATTTATTACTGCACTTGAGTCAGGAAAAAATACCAAGAGAATCAACAATCAAAGGTTAATACATCTAAAAATTAAAATCAATTGGAGGAGAGAACTAATGAACTATGATAACTATTCAAACTTATGGGAATGAGAGCTCAGAAGAAATATCCATCAGGGACATGAAAAGCCTTTGGGACCTTTATAACAAGTAATCATGGTACAAAATATTTTTATTGGCTGCCACATTACAAATTTGTATAAAAAGCAGTCCATGAGAAGGCTACAAGTTTGAGAATTCAACATTTTAAGAACTTTAGATTGAATTATAGACAAGTTGGTCAATTCTGTAAAATAAGGATACAGCTACCTAGATACATAAGGATTTCAATATCACTGTCAAACCATAGAAATTTAAGTCATTATTAAAATAAAATAAACATTAATTTTATTTAGAAGCACCCAATGATATGGCAGTCCAAAAGGTATTTCACCCATATTCCCTTTTATCTCAGGGAAGGTAGAAACATGTCTGAAATTTTACGCAATGGCAGCTCTTTCATTAAACAATTTTAGAATTGCACCCTTTATTTGTCGAATAAAAAGAAAACTTCCAGGGGAAAGTTGTACAAGTGCAGTATAATAGTTACTGAACAACAATGTCAAACCCTTTAAGATTATCACATGCTGCATAATAAGATTATGGGGATTTGACGTTGAGAAGGATTTGCTTATTCAAACATGAGAGACTCCATTAAGGAAGGAGCTTAAGTTCAAGTACACTATTTTCTACCTTGAGACAGGTCCAACACTTTTTAAAACCAATGGCATTTATTTACATTGTATATACATGAAATGGACACCAAATATATCTACCTCGTAGGATAAGAAATATTGGTTTCCATGCAGTGTTTTTATTGGTTTGTAAATAATACAATGTCGTGATTGCACAATACTGTCATCTTAATGACTTAGCTTCAATAGGACTCACTAAGAAACTTTAGAATGAAGAGATAACTTTAAGATAACTCTTCCAGAGCTTCACGCAGATGCCATTTTCACATATTAAAGCGAGGTATTTGGGTATTTTTAGAAACACTTGGCTTCAGATTATGATTACAAAAGAACAAACTTCATAGCAAACATTCTTCAAAAATACGCAGTTTATAATTTTGTCACATTTAACTGTTATTTTAAAAAAGGAAAACTATAGTAGTGCATTCTTTACCAAAATTTCTGAAGGAACACAGAAGAAAATTGATACCTGACTAAATAACAATCTCTACATCTAATATCACTACATACACATGCAAAGAACTATCTGTAAAGTACTAGCAAGGTAATAACATAAAATATGTTAATGTAATTCAGATCTTTTTAACAAGGTAGCAAGGCTAAAACCAACGGAACTACAAAACAGCAAACTATGGGAATTCTTTATATGTAACAACATTTAACAATAAATTTGGAATGGGAAAATTGTCAGATTTTGTGTAGCTCCTCCGACACACAAAATATTTAGAAAGACATGTAAGGTGTCTCTTTCTACAGTATATCTCAGACTGATTGCTGATGTTTAGAACAATTGCAAACATTGGTTCAAAGAAATGATATTTACCTCAAAAGTTACCTGCATATCACATCACAGGAATAGGATAATAATCACATAACAACAAGGCATTATATTACAAAGCCATTATGCCCAATCATGATATACGGGAAATCCAACTCCAATAAATAGTTAAGATTAATTTACAACATGTAAATTTACAATATTCAGTTGATAACCAAAACTCATATAATTTATACACTACTTTATAAATGGATCAGGTAGGCAACTGTTTTTGCATTGAAGGCATTGTAAAGAGATATCATCTCATCTGGATGAAACAGAACTGCAATAACAATCATAATCATTAACCTCTGGCATGAAGCTCTTGTAATTTTTCACAGGACGGCATTCGTATTTTTTGAGATTTTGCAAACATGTTAGAATCACCATAACTCCTTGCCTTCCAAACCATTGATTCCCCTAAAATATCAGAAAGAAACAAGGATAAATGTCTGATTAAATTACAGCAAGCTATTAATGGAATTAAGCTAACTTGAATTAACTTCCTGGTGAACATTTTTAATATGTTCGAATTTAAAACAATAATTCCTCTCTAATCTGCAGTTGCTAAAATGAAATTTTAATTGGTAAAGAGAAAATTGAAGTTTATTTTACAGTAGACAATAAGTCAAAAACACATTAACAAGCTATCATGTGTAATCAGATGCCTCAGAAGTAATTTTATAAACTTTTTTCTAAATAGTCGTTGATAACAATTCCACATACGGAATGCACAATTTCCGATATGGTATAATTCACAGTTCACAGTTGAAGATAGAGGAAAAAGAAAATATAAATTAACACAAAAATGAAAAAGAACAATGCATGTGTTCTCTTTCTGGCTGAAATCTGACTAAAAGTGGGAAAAAGGTTTGAGCTATAGCATTTTATTTCTGATTGGCTCTGCAGATTTCATTACCACACTCAGAGCTAAATCCATCCATAGGCAGACTGCACCTCCAATACTGCCTAACTGCAATTTCAGCATTTATAGGGTAAAGTATATTTCATAGGGTATTTATTGTAACTGTCTTTGAAAAGTTTCCTGCCATAAAAATAGACTGTCATCTGCTTCTCCATAGAATTTCAGCTTTCAGTTTGTTCAAAGATTTTAGTGAAGGTTGATTTAAGCATAGGAATGAATGAGTCAAGAAGCCTTAACCATAAGATGACCATGAACGATGGAAGTCGCAAAAGAATAATTATGAAATTGGTAAATTTTCTGCAAATACAAGGTGTCTCAAAAGTCCTAAACTATTAAAATGTACACACAATTCCTTGCTATTTCCAGCAAGCAATTGTTGGAAAGCAATTTCTATTACAAAGATAAGTATCACTGGTTTAAATCAGTGTTTTAAACACTCTTAACTTACAATGAACATCAAAGAACTAGTGTTATTGGTTTTGTTTTATACTGATGCAATTCAAAAATTAACATCTAATATGCTAGAAACTATTTCATAAGAGGCTTCATAGAAACGCTGACACTCAACATGTGGAGCACTAATTCTTTGTAGCATATACTTAAAAAAAAATGTATTCTTCATACTTCAACCAGTTTACCATAATTACCATCATTCACAAAAACAGATGACTTTCAAAACACCTTTCATACCTTACTTTGTATAATCCTTTCCAGAGAGTAGGAGAAAATGAATAGGTAACTTACGGTAACTCTTTTCTCTAATGCAGGAATGCCGCAGGTTGGTTATATACTCCTCCTCCACAGACATCTCCAGTCTTCTCAAACTGCCATGATATTCTGTATGAAAGTTTTCCTTTACATAGTAAGGAATCCTCAAATTCAGAGTTTCTTTTGGTACTGAAAACTTCCTGTAAACCAAAATAGAAAAGTAGAGTACAAATAACATAGCACATTGATTATAAAAAATGTCTCTTAGATGAATTTAAATAAATTTGGATTGAATTTCAAAATCTTTTTTGATTTTGAGGTATGATTAAAACTTTGAAATTGGGCTGATAATTTAATTGAAATTTTTCACACAAAATGAAAACAAATAAGCCACATTCTACCTATTCTTTTCACAATTTAATAGTTGAGTAGGTTAAAGAAAATTATTAAAAGCAGCTCCAGGTCCAATAAACTTTAAAACCCCAAATATAAACCTAGAGAGGCAGAAAGAATTGCCAAAATCTCAACATAACTTCACAGCACTAGCCCTCTGTAACATGCTATTTACTACACCAAAATCATACATTTCATCAATCAATATCATATACATTTCCTTTTCAATAACAACTTTCCCTTAAAAAAGTCGGTAAAATTTTGACATTAACACTTTGAGCTATCTTCTTCACTTATTCATAAAGATTCCTTCCAACAGCTTTGTACAGAAATCTTGGCAACACATGACTTAAATACACAACTTAAAATATTCATGCAAGATGTTATAGACTTATGTTTAACAATAATAATCCACAAGACAACTCACGAGTTGGGCTGCAAACTGTAGATAGGTTCTGATATGAAGAGACTGCTCATCATAGATATTGCAATAAGAAGTAGAATTGGTAACATCTGAAGGAGGACTGAATAGCTTCCAGTATGCTGCAAAAATATCAAAAAAGACACTGCTAAGATATAGGTAAACCTTTATACATTAGGAAAAAATCTCTTCTTACAAGGAAAAATTCAAAAGGTTTAAACTACGAAATAACATGAATATTGAGCAAAAGATTACCTATGCCTCACATATCAACCTACATCCTTCCTCGTTTTCTAATGCTTTATCTTTCTTTATCCTTACCTTCTTCTAAAATGACAAATGGTTAAAATGAAAATTTATTGTCTGTCTCACCCCCATTAAAGTCATGTCCTATTCTATACCAGTACCTTACACAGGTGATTCCTTGCTAATTACAAAGTTAAATTCTCAGTGACGTCATTAGTTGGTCAAATACTATTAAATTATAATACATGAACATAATTGGTTCATTAGTCTATTTTATAGATTTTAAAAGAAACTGAGGCCTCATTCTCCCCTTCTGTCAATTCTATGCCACCCTTGCCTCTGTAAAATCACATTTTTTCTTTAACTTTCATTGATATTAATCCAATTGTAATTAATTGAAATCTGAGCAAAGCATAATATCACTGTAGTCAAGACCAAAACATGGAACTCATCGTCATAAAAATTTAGAGAAACCACCAACATTTTATAGTGTAATTTTAAATTTTGAAACTGGAATAGATTACTAGAATGCAGGAATGGGGTTGTCTTCATTATAAACAGGAATAGGTTGGCTTCTGAAACTTTTATGCTAAAGTGGTCAAAGGTAACTTGGAAGATCTTGCTTTAAACCATTGGCAAATCTAACAATTTGATTGAACTATCCCTTGGTATCTTTCGTTACTGTCGAATGAGCTCCGTTATAGTAAATGAGAATTACTGATGAACCATTTTAAAAATCAAATTAAATAAGAATAGTTAATTCAACACCTTAATCACTATAGAAAAGGATTACCCTACTTGCATGTATCAAGGATGCACTTATCTCAACAATGCACCCCAGTTATTGGAAGTAAAATTTTGGAAAAAAGTTTTGCATGGATTAAAAAGGAAGAGTAATGTAGGTGATTCATGTTGGTAACATAGGTACTGGGAATCGATCAGTTCTTCTACGCTTTTCACTGCATTAAAATGAAATTATTTCAGCTATTGCAGCAGATTCTTTACAATAGTGTGGTCAATGATATTGAATTGAAATGAAAAACATTACTTTCAGCATCAAATATGCACTACAATATTGAGAAACTCATTTTAAGTAAGAAACACCTAATCCTCTATTCTGATAAACACAGCAATTAATTAAAAAATATCACAAATATTACAATATACTTCACTCACGGAAAGAAATTGCCTGAGATTGCATAACTTCAAGACCTTTATCAGTTTATACAACATAATCACTTTCAAATCGCATATCCTATCCTCCTTGATATCGATAAACTTTTCCCAGCAGTGATGTGTAAAATTAACATGAGAAATTTACACCTAAGATTAACTCCAGCAAAATATTTTTTACATGAATATATAGTAAAATCAGCACTTACCTCTCCCCTGGCATGATTATGAGCCTCTCCTGTTCTTTGCCAGCGCCCACCACGTCGAACATACACATTTTGCGATGGAAATCCACCTCCAAAGAACATGTTAAAAAGCTCCTCTGCAGTGATGTCACCTAAAATTAAACAAAAATAACAAGTTGTAATTTTTTCTTGAATAACTAATTTGAATAATTATATATATATATAATAAACTTGAATAATTAATTTCACGTATGCCATTGATTCAGTTTCAATTAAATTTTATAAAAATCATCTCGCCTTCCACTCAATATTTATACTTCTTGATAAAAATCATGCAACCATTTAATTAGAATCGATTATTTATAATCAGGGTCACCATTTTAATATTACAAAACACAAATACCACATAAAAAGAAATGATCATCAACTTGTGCACATTCTTTGAACTATACCCACTTTTCAGCTGTAGATAGATAAGCCTACAACAACACTACGATAATAATTTTCACAGAAGCATCTAGTTATTCAAGATTCATACAGTATTGATCTACTCAGAAATATCACAAATGAGTATTAATTTTAAAATTGGGCTCCTGGGTAGCCAAGTTGGTTACGTGTTCCAGTGTGATGAAAGCTGGGTTCGATTCCTGGTGGGAGCCCACTGGTGCAAAATGACTTAAGTCATCAAAGCACTTTTAAAAATACTGCTACTACTACTAATTTAAAACAGTTTCTAAGTTTTATATGATGTACAACTAATTCACTTTTTAAAAATGTTCTTTCCCAGTGCTTCTTAGTATTCATGTTTTTGATAACAATGAGATCAAATGACATTAATTATCACATGCGCTGACGTTGAAGCAAATTCAAAGCAGTTTTAGGATAAAATATCATAGAAACTTTTCTGACATCACATTTCTATAATGATTTCACTTAAAAGTTTAATTTCAGACATTGACAATGTAATTTTGCAAGTATTAAAATTCTATGTAAATACCAGCATTTGCGAGCATTGAGTTAATAGTGTTTAGGGTATAATGAACCATGAAAGAGAGATTTAATGGTAGACTACAAAGGTATGTTATTTAAACTATGAACAACATTTAGCAGCAGATACACAAATAAAATCAAATGAGCAATACACACATCCTGATTTCAACAGATCCAAGTAGTAATGAACATCTCTTCACTATAACAGCAGTTAACCATATTATTCAAAGACGGGCATTTATTTTCACATTCTTCACTTAAAAAGGCTGACTGGGAAAACGATATTCAAAGCTAAAGCAGGGTGAAGTACCTGAAAAGCCTTGATAGGTAGCATATAATTATTCACATACATGAAAATGAGAGCAGTCTTAGATCTTTTGAAGCTCCCTGCAATCCTTCCTAGACCATAATAAAATGACAATGGCTATGAGAAGATCATCCCTGATTACATTTTACCCAGCCAAGCTCTCTCTTGTTTCCCCAAAAATAAAGGTATTATATGCGAGTGACTAATTTTCACTCTTTAAAAATAACACCCTGCACTTATTACGTACTCTTTGCATCACAGGAGTTTTATTGTATTATCTGAGCAATTACCGAAAAGTATTAACTTAAAAAATCATAACGCACCTTCCTGGGACAAAAACAAAATTCTAGATTCTCTACTCCTATATTTGTCGAATTACCTCATGTGATTCCACTTACTTTCGAAACCTCTCGAGTAGTTGTACTCGTGAAATGCACCTCTGTGACCACGACTCTGCTGCTGGACACGGTCTTCCTCAGATCCATACAGATCATACTGCTTCCTTTTCTCTGGATCAGTCAAAGTTGCCACTGCATTTCCAATTGCTGAAATGTTTGAAAAAGTTCTGGGTGATCAATTCACTCTTGACAATCATTTTCCTTAAGGAAAAAATAAACTGAAGCGGCATCTCACTCTGCTTTCAACACAACTCCTTCCATTTTACTTTTCAACTACTTATATGGGTGCTTTTCTTTTATAGGAACAGCATAGTAACTTTCTTAAATTGTTAATGATGTGTAAAGAAAAAATCAAATAAACTAACCCAGTCTGCAATACTTAACTTGTCTGCTTAAACCATGAACAAAATTTGAAATTATTTAAAATTAAGAATTGGTTATTTTTTTAGTATGGGAGGCCAGTTTTCCATAATGGTCACCATTGTAAATTCTGGTAACAGTTGTAATAGTAACACATTGTGATAATTAAATAATTATTGGATATACTGTTTTACTTTAAGATTCTATGAAAATACAGTAAATTTATTTTACACAATATTATCCACTCCAAATTTCAAATAATCTTGCAAAAGCTGTAACAGAAAATGTAATGTGGTTTGCGTAACCACAGCATAAAGAATGCTGCATACTATACAATAAAAAAAGCAGATGTAAATACCACTGTACTGAAGACATTTCTATTGGATGAACCAATCTCTATCTAGTACCAACGAGTCAATATTGAAAACAAGTACCGATAAAAGTAAATAATTACAATGGAAATGTGAAGAATTAAATTGGATGATAAAGCAAATAGATGGCTATTTTTCTTTTGTAGTAACTACACTGTACCTTCGACAATATACAAGTCATTGTATTACACTGTACACTTGGTATCTCACTGGGGATTGAACTTGATACTAGTTTCACCAAAGACAAATGTGCTATCTACTTGACTACCCAGGAAACCAGATATAAAACAAACTACCCAATCCAATTATCTCTGACAATGGTCTCTGCAATAATTTAAAAAGAATAAAGTTTTAAATGTAAAGGTTAAGTTAGATGGTTTTTGATGGTGATTTTTCTATTATGATCATCACTCTACAGTTAAAAAATATCATGACTGGCTAATCATTATTGTTTTATTTTTCAAGATTCTATATAAAGAACAGAGCCTTTCAATTGAACACTATAAATGAAGGTGAAGTATTTATAACATAAAATACAATGATGTAGCCACAGCAGGCAAGTACCCTTTGTTAGTTTATGATTATAAGAACACTATCACAAACATTTCTTCTCGTAACATACCACATTTTTAAGTACTGAGGGCAATAACTACCCATAGTGAGAACTTGAGAGAATGTCAGCAAACTAAAAAACTTCTGTATTTGGAAAGGCTTTGAATGAGTAAGAACCAATTGGTAGGACTAGCTATAAAAGTAACCGGGAATAACAATAAAGAAGACTGATAATACCGTTCCATCTCAGTTTTTACCTTTGAATGCTTCAGCTGCTCCAGGGGTCTTATTTTTATCAGGATGAAGAAGAAGAGCCAACTTCTTGTATGCCTTCCTAATATCACTGTCTGTTGCTTCCTTATCCACTCCAAGAACTTCATAATAATCTTTACATTTCTTTATCCTAGATTAGAAAATTAAAATTAAATACATTATTGGTGCGCTATTCCACCACATTAAATTAATATTGTAAAATTAAAATATGATCTTGGAGTCAATGGATACAAAAATTAGAACTGACATCCTATAAGATTAAAGTATACATTATTAATATAAAGTTTGGCAAAGGATTCTATAAATAACTCTGTCCTGCCATAAAATGAAGAATATTGCAATTTTTCCACCAAAAAGAGTACTTTAACTTCTTACAACTCTGATTTTGTTTACATTTCAAATTACAAACAAAAAAATGGTGTATATACATCTCAAAATATAATGCATGAAACCTTGAGAGTATTACTTGATACTCTTTTCGAACGAAAAAGATAATATATTGGTTCATTACCAGATATGGAAACCTACCTTTGAACTGCCTCAAGATGTTCCTTGGGGTATTCCGTTTCCGCATCCGAAGTCCTTACTTCCTCCTTCTTAGTGGCTGTAAGTTTTGAGAATAATAAAAGTAATCCACACCAGTAAAAAATAGAACAATAATTTCATTATAAACTATAATAAATTTAATACCAACCCGTACGCCTCTTCCGGGGAGCATCTTCAGGTTCTGTGCACTTTTGATGAGAGTTCTTGGACAAGCGGTCAAGCAGATCTGTTTACAAAGATAACATCGCTATGAACACCAAACAAGTACTGAACAATAATTACTGGATGCTAGTAACAGTAACATAGTAAATGATGCAACTAATTCCTTAAATAGACGAGTAAGAATTGAGAGTGACAGAATGACAAGACAGATCATAACAGCAAAAAAACTATTAAAAACTTAACTTTTGCTTTTTGGGTGGGATATAACTTTTCAGCCTTTAATAAGAATCGTTCGGCTTTCTCCAGGCGACCTTCCAGAAGGAAACGTTCAGCATATTCAATACAACGTTCTGCTTCATCCTTATTCCCTTCCATCATGAATTGGGCATAATTTAATGAAGGAGTGTCTGTAAGGTGTGACGTCAGAAAGTTGCATCAGAGCCACCTTACACGTTTAATCAGCGTTGAGAACAACCAACATGCGAAAATCTGTCAGAGATGATAACAAATGATAAGATTTATATTTATCTAGCATATACAGTCATCGATAGCTAAGATGATTCTTGTAAGAGTAGGACCAAAGAGTAATATTTCCGTGTTAAATATATTTAAATATAATTACCCCTCGCTAGAAATCCTGCCTACTATTTTTACACGAAGAACATCTTCCTTTGTTGGGCTAATTAGGAAACAGCAAAATCTTAAAGAGAGCAATAAAATCCCCGACGATGAATACGAAAAAGGAGATTTTATTCTTTATTCTCATTCTCCAAGGAAGGTTTTGGTCAAGAGAAGTATACTACCTGATGGAATTAAGCGAATAAATTTACACCGATTATCTTATCAAGGTAACAAGACATTAAATCTGAGAAATGTTACTGTTTTTAAATGAAAACAAGTGATTGTCATGTACCTTTCAGACATCTCTACCTTGGGTCTAAATGCCAAACAGGATTCCGTACTTTTAAATGTGGATTCTAGTTCAAAATGCCAATTTGCGTTGGAAGTTACAAATCCGAGTGAACATGTCGAACTTGTTGAGAATTCCACTAAAGGAAAGTTCGTAGGAATCAGAAGCTCCTTATTCATTCTCTCTAATAAAGATTCAGCACTTTGCTCTCAGGTAATTATTGGTAATGTTGATATGTATTAATAGAAATCAATGTTACGCAGTAAATTATTTTACAGGGGATGTCCTTATTATCTTGGTACAAGAAAAACGTTTACTGCCCTAACTGTGGGAAATTGCTCCAAAATGACGGCTCTGCAATTTCAAAAATTTGCCACTCTGAATCATGCTCAAAATCTAAAAGAAGAAATCGTCATCACCCACCCATTAATCCTGTTGGCATTTGTCTAGTATCAAACGAATCACAATCTAAAGCTTTGTTAGTCAGAACACCGGATCACCCTCCTGGAATGTACACATGCATTTCAGGTTTCATCGAAGTGGGTAATTATATCCTCATTAATTTCTCTAGGGAATTGTCATATTAAAAAGGATATCTTCATACTTAAATAAAAATTAAGAGATCGATGATCTTACAGACCAAGTGATTTAAATTAGATAAGATTTACCTGCAAAACATTTCAGCTATTTTCTATTGCGTTTAGATAACTTAATATAAAAGCAGTTTTAGTTTAAATAGCTATTTTATTTGAATTTCTCTGTGCATTCCCTGAAGATCTACATGAACTATTTTTTGAAAAGTAAGGGATGACTATGACTGAATATCCTGGAATGTCGTCGAATCGCCGTGAGCCACTTTTAAAACCTGATAAGCACATTAGAGATGTTTATTTAGTTGCTATATTGCAGGTCACAAATTAATGTTTCTTTATTCGCCCCAAATTAAAGCTATCGCATGCAGGGGTGCCTTATAAAATTATATTGCTTCATTTTTATGTCCAAACTTATTATGAAGCAGTAAATGGAATGTGTTATTTGTTAAATATTTAGGTGAAAGTATAGAAGATAACATAAAGAGAGAGGTAGCTGAAGAAGTTGGTTTGGAAGTACAGAGAATTCAGTATGTATCTTCACAGCATTGGGCATTTCCAGCTAGTAGACTTATGATTGGTTGTCATGCAACTGTGAAAGATTCAGAGGAACAGGTAAGAGAAAAAATTATTTATGAATAAAACTACGTTGATTGATATTAAAGGGAGAATCTTTATTTTTTTCTTCTTTTAGTGTTTAATTTTAATGTCTTTACTACTGAGACATCAATTTTGTACAAGCTATAGACATCAAAGAAAAATGTGGGTTCTTTTGCATAAAAAACTGAACATTTTAAAATGAATTTGAATGGAAAGTGTCTCTGTCCCCTCTGAGCTTGTCTTGGCTTATCAAGTGGTTTTATACTATCTTACAGTGCCTAATTAACTGATGAAACCATTTTCTTTTTATCTTGATGATAAACTTTTGCATGTATAAGAAACCTTTTGAAATGGATGAAACAAGCTTGAAGTTAATTATATTTTATTAATATTTCTAATTTTTGCTATTGCTGTCAATGAAAATGTTAAAACTTGTTACTCAAGAGTTATAGCATACCAGCTCCTTGGGATCAAATTACTTTTCATGGGCAGGATGGATGTCAGGCCTTTTAACAGATAGCATTAAACCAGTTGTGAGCAAAAAGAAGAAAAGTCTCATTGTACACTATCAAAAAATACATAAACAGTTATGGAATGCTATGTTATATTATTACTAGTAACCAAAACTCACAGTTAAAAGGGATCGAGCCATGGATTTGGAAAGAGAATGAAAAATCTAATAACCCAGCTCATGATATGGAGTCTTGGGTTCTGTATCTTATTCTGTCTTGAGTGATAAATTTTATGATGCTGGACTATGGAGTAATAAGTATAATTGAGGAATGCCAACCAAATCTCACAATGGCTGGTATATAATAACTCAATACTTCACCTCTATTGAAGTATATCTGTGACTTTATTCATGTATTGAAGCAGAATTTTCCTGTAAATTATTTAGTTCTTTATAAATATTATGAAATTCATTCAATTTTAAACAGTTTATAATGAATATTGGAAATTTTAATGCTTAAAACGTATGAATGTGAAGTATACTATTAAAAAAAATCATAACCACTGATAAAAATTCAGAAAATAAATACTTAAATAGTTTTCCAAAATATTTTTTGCTTTGAATCAATTGAATGAGACCCACGTTCCGTACTTGGATATCACTCGGATGGCAAGATATTGGTTATTCAGTATCACATAAGACATTCCTATGTAATAACTTATCACCTTTGATTCTATGTTTCAAATTTTTATTCTTTTACCATTTCTAAATTCATTATTACCAGATATTGTGATCAGTGCTCAATGAGCACCAAAATATATGCTTCAGTCTGTCATTCAGTTACTTTCCTTTACATGAAAGACATTGCCTCATTTATGATGCCAATTACTCAATTTTTGTATCAACCATGCAGTAATCATTTAGAAAATAGAAAAGTAACTCATATCCATTACACTCACAACTTTACCTTACTCCCTTTTGGAGAAAGTAATATAGAAGTCTCTTTAATTCATACAACTCACATTAAAACTTTTCTGTCCTTGAATCCTTAATTTCACATATTCATTTGTTTTTATATATTTCCAGTCATTCTTTGTACTAGGTACATTCTTTGTACAAGGGTTTCTGGGCTAGCGTTTACCACCCTTTCTCAGAATATTTTCGTGCTTTATTATCCCAAATACCCTGAAAATTGTTCAGGAAATTGAGATAATTTATCATTGAATTATCAGTGAATTATCACAATGAATCGCCAAAATATATATCCTATTCTTAAAAGAAGAATTCTTATTAGTAAAAATTTACTTTTAGTTCGAAAATTATCTCCGCCAAAAAATTAGTTTTTCATAACCAACCGCTTTCTTTATATTTTGATAGAAACAGAAGTATATCAGAACCTTTGTTGAAAATTTTCTGTTACTTCTCAAAGTAACCATATGTAACTCTTTGAGATGAAGACACTCCTGCCTTTTTAAGAACATTGGGTTCGATTTTCTTTTAACCTGTTCAGCAATGTCTGAGCCCCATTGCAACAACATTCAACCCTGGAAACTTTCAGCCTACCCTTACTATGCTTTGCTTTCAATTAATAGTTACTATTATGGTATATTTAATGTATGATCAATGAAAATTAAACAGATTTTTATGAAATTCATAGATTTTTGGTTAAAAATCATTTCCCGTTCTGTTCTCAAATCTTTAAAAATATTGTGATTTTGGGAAACCCTACCTTAAGTTATTCTAATGCCTTTCAATACCAAGCAATTAGCATTTTTTTCTTACAACTTTCTCACCTTTTCTGACCACTTGCACCCATCTCATACCTTGGAAGTACTTCTTTCATGTATTCTCTCTCAATATTGCTATGTGTCTTAGTCTTTTCATGCAGACTATCATTCAGACCATCTTCATTCGCCATTATTGAACTCTGTCTCTTCTTCATTCCATTGTATTCACGCTCTTAGAATGTACTCAAGTTGGTAATTTAGAAAATCACAAAACAAGGATTCTCATAGAAAAATTTTTGAACTTCTTTTAAGGTCAATTAAAAGTTCAAAGTAGGTGATTTCATAATAAATTTGAGGGGTTGTAAGTCAATGAATAATGTGAAGAATTTGGTTGGTATTAGTACCTTGGTATATTTTAACTGTTACAAATTTGTTTCTTAGGTATCTATTGATGAAAATGAGCTTGAGGATGCAGCATGGTTTACACCCACACAGATTAAGGAATCTTTGGAAAGAGTTAAGGAGATATCAAGCAAAGGAAAAGGAGGACTGTCCCTTTTCAGCTCAGAAGATGTTTCCCCAACTTTCCGTTGGGTTCCTCCTAGAGGAGCATTGGCTAATTCTTTAATAAAATGGTGGCTAAATAAGTTCCACACTAGTGTATGAATACACTTCTTTGGGTTCCTCCTAGAGGAGCATTGGCTAATTCTTTAATAAAATGGTGGCTAAATAAGTTCCACACTAGTGTATGAATAGGGGAAATATTACGTGAATGTTTATTTTGTACCATAAAATGTTGTATAGTTATTTTATACTCCTATACGTTGTAAATTATTGTTAAAATTTATTTTTGTTAAATTTTTACTGTTTACTTGAACCAGAATTATACTTATGCTATTTTATGCAGCAAAATTGCCTTTTTATTTATATCCTCATGTTATATTGAAAAATGTCTTCACATTTCGGTAATAGTGATCCTTGCTTGTATGGACCATTAAAACTGCAGGTAGCAATTGACAGAGAGGTAAGAAAAAGTATCTGAGGGTGTTCCATGAACTGATTATTTGTTCATCCATTACCAATGCACTCACATGGTTCCACCTGCGTTGCATGATTCCATTTTCATTAACCGATGATATGAGGGTTTTACCCATTTATATGACAAGATTTGTACAGCAGACCCTCTGGTTACAAACCCCTCTGATTTTAACAAATCAGGCTACAACCAACTCTTAACAACAATTTTCCCTAGAGTGTGAGTACTCTTTTGACATTCAAACACATGCAGCTGACTCTACCATTCCTACGTACATACTGCTTGCCTACAATGTCCTAAGGGTGCAACAGGTGCATTGCACCTGGTCAGCGGCATCTAAAAGGCGGCAACAGAAGCTTAGCCAGCCATTATTATTATTACAACAACATTATTTGTTGTTTTCTATGTGATACAAAGAGTTTTCTGGGAAAGTTACCGTATTTTCCGGCGTATAAGACGACTTTCTAGCACCTGATATCTTTCTTAAAAGTCGGGGGTCGTCTTATACGCCGGAAAATACGGTATTAATTTGAAATTTAAGATTTGCAAACATTTAGAGGAAAAAATTATGAAAAATTTTCTGGCACCAAGAAAAAATCTTCAGGTTTTGGAATATACCCTTGCAAGAGATTTGAGTATTTTCTAGTTTTCTAATAGCTTTATGTGTTTTATTGACACTTCAGGAAACTGTTGCTACTAAGATAATGGTACTTAAAAGTAATGTGAACAATTAACTCCTAATGACCACTCACTATGTCAGCAAAAGGAACATGCATGATTGTTACTGATTTAAGCTGGGGAACCAAATCATAAAGACTGGCTTTTCAAAGTCTTACCAAGTAATTTTTACCTGCAAATCAGGTAATGTTTGGTGTTGGTATTTAATATTAAGGGTCAGCAAATCATGTTGCACCCAGGCAGCAGATAGGCTGGGTGCAGCTCTGCCTACAACCCTGCAATCATTTCTTCATATTTGTTCCATGGTTCCTAATAGAGCCATCTATAGGCACAAGCTGGGTGCTGAGGTTTGAGGAGTGCATGACATTGGACTTTAATTGAATGTTTGGTGTTCCACCAATACCTTCAGGGGTAATTGTGTCTTGGATATATCAACTCATCAATTCCATGGGTTATTCTCTGCATAGATGAACCATAGGTAAAGATTTTTCTTAAGAACTGACCTTCGATTATGAATGGAGATATTAAAGTATTTATCAAAACTTTTTCTGATAGTTTCCTGATAATTTCATCTGACAAAATTGTTGAATTAATTTCTTAGAGAAAGTTTTTTATTCAATCAATCTCAAAATAATACTTTCCAATTCTTACTGTGCATTCGCTTTCTATATAATTATCTATTTTTAAATTTTCAATTCTATAGTGATAATAATTGAAGCAATGATATTAACTTAAGAAATGTTAATTAATGAATCATTTCCAATGAATGCCTAAAGTATCCTCTCGAAAATAAGTAAGATATTAATAATGGACGTTTAACAACTATTCGTATAGAATTTTGAGCCTACATTCCACTCTGGGCGCGAATATACTTAAGGCTGCTGTAGCGCTAGTTAGCTAGCGGTAGTTTTCTGATGTATTTTAAAGACCCAGCCTTAGGCGCCCCTTTCCCACCCTTATCTGCTCTCATCCCGGGCTCGAGCTGATTAGAGACTTGGGCTTATCAATAGAAAAAGAACTGCGAGAGAACCCCCCGTACGTATGTTAGTACGAGTACCCCGCGTGCAGTACGTTTTGAAAATTTATAAACAATTGCAATAGACAACAATTTGATATCTCCGTCGCATCCTTCGTTCAAAGACAAGTACAGGCGTCTTTTGATCGACGCTCCACGATGAAATTTAGGTTTTTCATCTTTTCCGTAGAAATTACCCGGTGAAACATGGCAATGCTGCATAGTTAGGAGATCCATTGGCGAGGGTTTCAAGTATTTGAAAGTGGCAAAACCAAACTAACCCAGCAACCTTTGCTCTTCTTATTTCTGCCACATTTTCTGCTACATGTATTTCAGTCGCTCATCTTCAGTCGTTGCTGAGCAAAGGTTCTCTTTGTAAGGAGAATTGAATGTTATTAATAACTCAAGCGTACAACGACAGATAAGATTATATGATTGAATATTGATATTGTTTGCGTATTGCATGTCTATTTAAACACCCTGTGAGCCGTCTTTCGGAGTGTGGCAGGCACTATGACTCTACATCCAGATGGGGAAGTAGGATGCAAAAGAAACCAGTATTCTCTTGAAGATGTAACTTTATTAAACATAGCCTGTTTTATGAATGTGTTATTACGATTAACTTTAAATGGCAGTTCATCAATCTCATAAAAATATTGTCGCAAAAGCAAGAGAACCTCCACAGAATATTTACGCATCCTGCTGAGACTAAAGAAAGAATCTTTAGGAGTATATTTTAGTTAATACGATATGATGATTCTGATCAATCACAACTCTATTATATAAAGACAGATCCTAGCAAAAATCAATGAGCAAAGGTAGAGGAGAAATATGTGAGGGGAGTAAGATTGGGTAAAGATAGAAAAAAGAACGAAAGGAAACCAGTGAAGAATTTCTCAAACGAAAATGGTCAACAGTGGTGAGAATTATTACTCGAATAGCTTACGGAACACTATCAGGAACAGTCTGTTATTAATATTTCAGCAAAATAATTCAAATGAGAATGAATACGAGAACAGCAGGAGTGCTCCCTTGATAAATTCAGAATCGCTCATTCACCACAATTTCAGTGACATTTTGCTTGCTTGTCAAATATAGCGTTATAATTTTTTTCTCACTTTTTTGCTGCGTATCTACCTACGGAAATAGTATTTAGGAAGCAAAACGGATTGGATGATGGCAATAGGTTTTCGTATATACTTATATAATTCGATATTATTCGGGCGCTTCAAATACCGAAGCCAAAACTTTCCTTGTGCGTCACCATTACGAAGCACTAATAATTCGAATAATAAGATAGTCGAACGTGTTTCCATACGTCACAGCTCGCCGTCACCACAAAAGAGAGATCGAAGCTCAGAATAAAGCCGTAAAGAAGAAACCGGTTAATTAAATAAGATTTTCGCTGATGAATGAAGCTTTCAGCGGTTCTTAAGCGCAATGCGATATCGAGGGCTTTTTTGGTAAATTCTAATTAATGTTTTTAGAATATTTTGAGTGAACGCAAGTAGATCTTTATAAATGGAAATCGGGGGAACAGTAGAGCATTTGTTTAATGAAATTTTAAGCTTTGTAATATATTAATAGACGATACGAGCATAACTAATGGGAAAGAAAGAGAAATTTTCGCTAAAGCAAAATACGAACCAAGTTAAATATTTGTTGCGTCACATTCGAATTTTATGTAAAAGAAGGGTTAGGGGGGTGTGGGAAAGAAAATTTTAGGGGTGCCGCTTTATAGACGAGTTTTCATTCGCGATCATCTCTATGGTGTATCAAATCGATATAAATGTATCAATTCTGGATAGTTATAATTTTTAAATTACAATAAACTAGTAACATCACCCGTGGTAACAACTTCACCTGAACTGATTTTAAAATGACACCTCATACACCAGGCTGTTAACGATACCGTAATTCATGTGATAATATTTGCAGTCCGCCCTCTCCGCAGATTTCAATTTAACTGCACTAAACCTCGTGATAAGAATAAGAACACATTATAACTCTATTTTCTTAAATATTTTCCCTAAATATTTTTTAAAACTCGCAAAAATATTTCACGCAGGGTCAAATGCTGATGAATTACAGAGTGCATGCATTGAAATGCCCTTCATTCATTTTTCTTCCACGTCACGCTTGATTACCCGAGCTTTAACTGGGGAATATACTTTTTTCTTTCAGTACGAACTCCCTTTGAAAGATAAGGACCTAAATTTAGAATAAAAATTTTAACGGGTGACAATGAAAATTTCCGCTGAACTATAAAATATTTGCACGATTCCGATAAATTTATTATGTAACATAACCAGCACTAGCATAAGAATTATCGGAATTCCCACGGCGTAACGGCCGGTGCACCGCGGCACACTGGTTGAGCAATTATGGTCTCCCATATGGAATATCAAACTCAAAACCTTCTCATTACATATATAATCTTCTTCAAACGAAACTATTTCATTGTTCATGAGAATTATCACAATATCAAGAACTTAAGCGGAGTGAGTTCCCGATTAGAATGTTTCACCACTTTTCATTGTCGTAATGTTCTTCAATAGATCAAAACAAGCCGTTCAACAACGCAAATTTTTCCTTTTACTATGAGTGAGAAATGTTTTATATTCCGACCGTAAAAGGAAAAATTAATAGGTGACGCAATGATGAGCATTTCCTTGTCTCCGAAAGATCTGAAACAACGAGCGATAGCTTGCAGAGAGGAGTAATTCTTTCACTTCCACTCAGGTGGGAGTGGAATCTCCTGCGGGTATCATTCGATCAATTATTGAAATGAAAACTTTAGATTTAGGTGAATTAAAGTGTACTTATCCATAAGTTGAAACGTCTTTTTCTCTTATTTCCAACAGCAGACCCTTTACTTGTACATATTTAACTGTATGTCTATTCGTGCTACTGACAGCCTATGGCTCCTCAGAGAATTTTTATTTCTAATATACGAAGCGAAGAATTATGTGGTTTAAGAATACTTCGAACGTCGGAAAAGGGATTTTTAAGGATGAAACCTCCAAATAAAAAATACCCGCCTCCACAAAGGTTGCGAGGAAACAAGTCTTAAGTTCATAGCCACTAATACTGAGGTATTATACAATGGGCTTATAAAATGCGCAAAAAAGAGAAGAGAAAAAAGTTCATAAATGAGAAAGCAAAAAGAATTTATCAATGGCTAACTTTGAAAAATATATTTTCTTAGTGAGAAAAAAATCGTGTGCGACGCAAAAGACAACCTCCGCTGTAATTATTGTTCGAAAAAATTTTATCCGATCCTTTAAAATAATTTTAATTAGAATATATAGCGTATGTCGACGTCGAGTTTGATGCTAATGCTACATCCTCCAAACAATACTCATTTCCATCATAGAATGAACTTGGTTGCTACCATTCTAACTTCCTTGGAAGACAAGCGTCGATAAGAAAAGCAATTAAGTCAGTTATTGCAGCGTGTTGGAACAGAGAAAATTGGCGTCCTTCGAAATGGATTCTGTTTACCGAAATATTCCTAGTCATCACGGGGATAACACAGAAGTTTCATGCGTCCAGATAACGCTGCAAAGGATTTACGACACCTTCCGTCGTTTGGATGCTGAGGCTGAAAGGAATCTGCGCCAGTGAGTTGAAGAGGCGGTCCGGAAATACACCGCCGGAACCATGGATGCGACAGATGCGAAGGATAAGAAGGAACGAAAGGAAAATCCAAGAAGTACCGCGAACACCTTCTCTCTGGCATTTTTCTGGTGAGAGTAACTAGGAAGTATGTGGAGGTCTCCCAACATCGCTTTACCCCAGAGGTCGCTTGTTACTCGACAGATTTCCATTTTTTAACCCTTAACATACCAAGCCTAGTTTGTCAACGTTATTTACCAAGCAAGGGTCTTCGGAGAACTCCACAGTTTTTCTTACATTTCGTAATTGTTTTTTGTTGTATATTACTTAAAATAGGTTTTTAGGGTTTCTGAAAGATATAGATCGATGCATATTATTTTCAACAACACTTTATTTATTTTAATAGTAGTAAAAGTAAACCAAATATTACCTGCATACAATTACCAACTTCGAAAAAAGTCGTACAAACGTGTTTAACATTAAAAATCTTGATAAAGATTTCGTATAGAAGCTCAATCTTATTTTTTAAAGGTTCGAATTCAGAGCGTATATATAAGAAAAAGCTGACAGCGTAGAGCATGCAGAACTAGTAATGTAGTATACCAATCGGGGTCCCGCTGGGACACCAAGGAAGTTTTTATTTATTTAAGTTTCTATGTATGAAAGAATTTTATAAAAGACTAATTGTATTTTTTTACCCTAGACTGATGCAGGACACATATAAAAGTCAAGAAAAATATAATTTTTATAGTTACAGCAGGATCACTAAAAACGTAATCCTGGGGTCCTCCTAGGACACCCCTTGGTATGTTAAGGGTTAGAAATGCAAGTATAGATGAATGGAGAGACACCGATTTTAATGCTCTTCTCTGAAACACACCGACAGCTAAGAATTTTTCTACGAACGATTCCTTTGCATATTCACTTCATAATTTGAGATCCCAAAAATGTCAAACCTTGAGTTCTCTATTTGTACATCCTTAAACTATATCTTTCTAGGTCCCTGGAAAACATAAAACTGTTTCGTCACTGAATTATTTACATTTCGAAAGTGAAATTAATGGATGTAATTCACAAATATTTACCAATTATTCTCAACTTTTTTAGTTGCATTATTTGCTTAACTTTTTTTTTGCTTATTGCATCATGGAACCTACTTTTCATAGATATTTATATCTGAGATGCCTTTGATGTCATCACACATATGCTTTCCGGCAATTAATAAATTACATTTAAAGTAATAATTCAAAATATGAAAAAGCTAAGATAACTTAAATTCAAATTCATTTCCAAATTGGTACCATCTACCTCATCCTTCAAAGACGTCATCCATCTTTTTTCTTTCAAGGCATTAAAATCTCTTTCAGGTAATTTCAGTTCCATAGTTTTCAGACTGTATCGTTGAAATTAATTTTATTATTATCTTTGCTCAATATTTTTCATTTTTGTTGTGACTTTGCCTTTAAAATTCATGACTTTCTCTTGAAGTGGGGTAGTTATTGGGTAGCACAGTGCACCACATTGGTCTAACCACATATGATGGGGTTAAGGAGTTCCTGTAATTGTACAAAGATTTTTGAGATTTTAATTTGATAAGCAGTCATTGGAGTATCAACCTGCCAGCTACCAATAACATCCAAGTACCCTGAATGACACATTTTTATTGAAAATTTGGTCACAAAAAAGTCAAACTGTGTTGAGACAACTATCTAATTATTCCCAAGGAAGAATCGACTTGAACAAAGTCTGACGGGACCAGGAATCAAACCCGGGTCTCCCAATTGCCGGTCAGGTGCTCTGTCCGTTGAGCTAATTATTGTTAACAGAGTATTGTAAGGTTTATCAAATTATTAGCTAAACGGTTCAAAGAAAAGGTTTGACTTGTGAATGGCACTGGAAACTTAAGTACTCCAAGCTGAAAATTTTCCTAAAGTAAATTTTACTTCAAAGTATTTTCTACGACATAAAGGAGCATATTATGGTATATAAAAAATAAAAATAGTATACATCAAAATCAGATTAGAATTATCAATGAACTTTGTTTTTTACAATTTTAAATAGAAAAGATATAGAGTGAAAATTATGAAGCAACTTGATCATATTTATTAATGGTATAGATAAAGGCCTTATCTATACCTAATCTGAAAGGTTTGTTTCCATAAGAGAACTTAATGGACAGAAAATATTTGTCTTTTAGGTGGGTTATTGAGCTATTCAAGCTTGGATACAAGAAGCCTATTATTGAGGAAGACCTATTCAAACCTGTTCCTGATGATAATTCAGATTATTTGGGGGCCCTACTGGAAAAGTGAGTAGTGGTTTAAGAAAACAAACTTCATTATACATTTGAATGTCAAACTGAAATTGGAATCATACAATAAGGAATTCTGCTGAGATGATGATGAAAACATAACCAAAAAGGTTGATTATAACATTTTCTTCCCCAGTTGTCTTGTTTTAATCAGAATTGTCATTGAATGGTCAACAGTATGATAAATGCACATCATTTCAATTCTATTATCTTAAAATTCAAGGAATCTCTTAACTCACAAAAGAAATAATTGGATCATTAAAAATAAAAGATATCTTATAATGAAATAAAATGTGTGAGTTAATGTGGAATAAAGCATAGGATTTTTATGTCATTTACTTCATGGATGAATTCCACACATTTATGCCTTTGGAGCCAGTACATTTAAAAATATTTGCTGAATACTTTGATTCCTTCAAAACTTTGAGTATGGGAAGCCATTTTATCATGTAACAAATAAAATCAAAAACAGACAGCACCTCCCAAACAAATTTTTCAGGACTAACCTAAACCAAGTAAACGAAGCTATAGCACAGACATGCATTGGAAATCTACCAGGTCAAATAGATTTGGGCCGACGTTTCAACAGCAAACTCTGCCATTGTCCTCAGGGTGCTGAGTGCTCAGGTCAAGTGTTGTCTCCTTTATATACACACCCGTGTGGGTGTGCTGTCTTGTGATTGGTCAATTCCGACCTCGTGTGTTTGTTCCTCATCAGCTGCATTACAGGCTTCCAGGATTGACCGATGATGTACCCAGCATCCCGGTTTAAATTATTCTTTTCAAGCTCTACTTCGATGGCTTCTTTTGTTAGTCTGTCCCAGAAGCTGTTGGAGTGGCATAATTTTTTCATTTACTCGAAGAGAATGGTGTGGTCATGGCTAAGGCTGTGCTCAGCGACTGCCGACTTCTCCAGATGGTTTAATCTGAGGCAGTGTTTATGCTCGTTGATTGTAGCTTCTATTGTTCTGCTGGTTTCTCCAATGTAAACCATTCCACACTCACATGGGATTCGGTAAACTCCCGGAGTCTTAAGCCTGATTGGGTCCTTTGCCTTCACCAGCTGGTCTCTCAATTTTCCAGGTGGTTTATGGATTGTTTTGATGTTTTATTTTCCGAGTATTTGTGAGATTTATTCCGGAAACTGTGGAGACATGCTCTCGCAATTGGGGGTTCCTAGTTGTCAGCAGTCTTTCCTGGATTCTGGTCGTTCTCTCTGACGGCCCTTTTCTGGGCCAGACGTATCTCTCATTCAGTATAGCCGTTTTGCCAGAAGGTTGTTTTCAGATGTCAGAATTCATCCTCTAAACTCTCCTTATTGGCTATAGAATGAGCTCTGTGAAACAGAGTAGATAGGACTGCCCTGTGTTGTGAGGGATGATGGTGGTTCTGTCCATTTAGATATAAGTCAGAGTGGGTTGGCTTTCTGTTCACCCGATGGCCAAGGGTCCCATCCCCTTTGCGGTGGATGAGGACATCTAGGAATGACAGGCAGTTGTTCTTCTCTTCCTCCATGAGAGATTCTCTTCCACATGAGAAAATCAAGTTTACGATGGCCCTGAGGACGATGGCGGAGTTTGCTGTCGAAATGTCAGCCCAAATCTATTTGACCTGGTGGACAACCCGTGAATACTTCATACACATCATACACCAGGAAAGCACTAGATCTTTCATGCAGTGGAAATGCCATAAAAGTTAAATGAAACTGCCGTTGTTATAAACTTATTATAACATATTTGAAACAAGATTTCTCCTCAGTAAATTTCAGACTTATAAAAATACGTTTGTACGTAGAGACAACTTGTGATAACAAAAATTTCAACTTGCAGGAATTGGAACAGGCAGCTGAAGAAATGCAAATCCTTAAATAAGACACCCAGCTTGTTTATGGCAATTCTGAGAACTTTTGGCCCTACATACTTTACTTTTGGAATCATGCTCAGTTTAAATGAACTTGGTGTAAGGTAAGTTAATTTTGTAAGATAAAAATGGGAAAGATATGATAAATAAATTATGACACATTATGATCATAAGTAAATTAAATGATTACTATCGCAAATGATTGTAATGGAAATGAAAAACATGCAAGTTACTATGAATTGATACATTTAAAGAAATTAAATATTTGGCATTAAATTGTACCAAATTCTATTGAAGATCATTTTAGCTAAAAGAAAATTAAAGATGAGTATGTCCTGTATTTGTCAGCAATGGGATGCATGGCATTTCTTTGATGATACATTTAACAGTTGTAATCAGGATCAAAATAAGAAATGGTTGTCCTTAAGAGTTGAATTTCTCTCAAAACAATCACCTTATTCTTAACACTTAATTCATCTTCTAAGTCAATCCTATAGCTCGTAAAGTATCCAAGACTAACAAAGTTACAGTTAATGTATGTTAATAATACAGTGATAAATGTATTCCTTTAAATTGACCCATGCTGAAGAGTTTCAGGGAAGTCTAAAACTCAGATACCAAGTAAAATTGGAGGCTATCTATGATTAATTGTCAAAGAATACAATAAGAAATTAAAGCCTAATTAGTTAAGGTTTATATATTTATATGGTAGTAGTAGTGTTTCGACAGCTCATAAGGTCATTTTGCACCTTTGGCCCCCACTGAGAATAGAACCAAGGATCACTTACACTGAAGTAAAACACATTGCACACTTGGCTACCAGGGAGCCTAAATATTTATATAATTGAAAACACTGTGTCAACCACCTTAGATATAATTTTTGTTTACATAATTCATACATATCAACCATTCTTTTCCCTATCACAATAAGCATTTTTCCAGTCCATTCATATTACTTTTCCATAATTTCTTACACATGCATAAATCTTTTGCTTCATGCATACCATTAAATATGTAAAAATAAATAAAAATTAATATATGATATAAAACTTTTTATTGGGTTCAATTCCCAGCTATGGCAATTCACCAGCCAGCATTTTTTCAGGGATTCAAAGCAAAGATCTACTCAGTCTGTAAAACTGAGAACCAGGGGTAAAACACTGGATAATTATAGGCATTACAAGAGTAATACCAGCCACATACTTTCATATCGTACCATTACACTAAGTATTAACAGCCTTAATCTATAAACTTCTGAAGGTTTTTATATGCTACAAATGAGAAACTAATATTATAACCAGCTGAAAGCTGATTAACACTGTATACTATATACATTAATTTAATTCAGCATCTCATTTACTATATTCAACAAGCTTTTCTTCAGCTTTCCTCTCCCTTTCATGCCATTCAAATTCCCTTCAAAAACTGCTTTAATCATTCTACTTCCATCACCCTTATGATGAGCACAATATGATGAAAACAAGATAAAGAAACCCCTTTCATAGAGCTCCAACAGCATTTCTTTTAGTCCAATTTCATTCATTACCCAGTCATTAATTTAACTATCTTTTCTCTTTATCCAATTATGTTCCTCATAGAAATTGTTTCACAGGATAGTTCAACCAGTGTTCCTGGGGAAAATGCTATCTTATTTCCATGTGGAAAGTACAATGGAGCGCAGTGAAGCATTGTTATATGCTGCTGGAATTGTTATTTGTTCAGGAATTAATTGCCTTTTTGCAAACCATTACATCTTGGAGGCATTTCGGATAGGGATGAGGGTGCGAATAGCATGCTGCTCCCTCATCTATAGAAAGGTAGGAAATTAAACAAGCAAAATCAGTATACATAGAAAATATTTTAAATGAATTACATCTAAAGACCCTTGTATATATTACTATATACTTTTATTTCAGTTTTTATTATTATGTATTTTTTCTTTAAGTTTAAAAAACCTTACTATCAAATAATTTCTCTGAGAATTCAGAGATATTAACCATCGTTTTTCATGATTAAATTTTACTGAGCAGAATTTCACTCAATCTAACAATAAAGCTTGCAAAAGTGGACATGCTATAAAAAACTTGCCAATTTCTCAGTAATTAGATTTACTAGTGAGTGGAAATGTAAAACATTTAATATGTTATTAATATTTAAATATAAACAAAATACAAGAATTAAAGGAATAGCATAAGATTCCTTAACTGTGGAGTATGATTATCACACCAACATGTTTACTAGATTGTTTATAACTTACTACAAGTTATAGACAAAGCTAAATTATACAAATACATAATCCATAAAAGAACACTTGATTATCAGGGAGTGAGAATAACACAATGCTTCCAATAAAAAAATAAAGGAAATGATCCTATAATTATACTTGAAATTGAAAGTGATTTTGCATCATCCTAACCAACTTTAAAAGTGATAAAATAAAGTTCATTATTGTGAAAGAATGCTACAAAGTTTCACACTGCCCTCACAAAGGAGACTTTAAATTAATGATTCTCAACTCAACTTTCAGTCTCTCCGCCTGAGTTCCACAGCACTGGGTGAAACAGCCATTGGAAAAATAGTCAATCTTCTCTCCAATGATGTTGCAAGATTTGATATTGTAGCAATCACAATCAACTATCTTTGGATTTCTCCATTGGCTGCCATTTTAGTGGCCTACATGGTTTACCAGCATATTGGGATTGCTGGTATAATAGGTATTGCAGTAGTTTTCATCATTGTACCCTTGCAATGTGAGTAAATTTCTTTGTACACCATTCTAAGTGGACAATTTTAGGTTAAAAATAACTTACATAACAAAATATATAGCATACAGGTAAAACTGATTTATTTTATGCAACATTAAGAAGGGAGGGGAAAAGTTATCACAGATCCATTCCTGAATTAATTAAAAAATACAAAATGTGATAATTTGATGTTTAGCTCAAAAATCCCAAAGAAGAATAGACTTGAAAAAAGTCTGACGGGACCGGGAATCAAACCCGGGTCTCCCAATTGCCGGTCGGGTGCTCTGTCCATTGAGCTATCCCGGCAGAACATTTCTCCAAGCCATTTGGGAGACTGCTTGGAGAAATGTTCTGCCGGGATAGCTCAACGGACAGAGCACCCAACCAGCAATTGGGAGACCCGGGTTCAATTCCCGTCAGACTTTTTTCAAGTCCATTCTTCCTTGGGATTTTTCCTGGGTGCGCACCATCTTGCACAAAGTCACCCTTACCCTTTTTCCTGTGTTAGCTCAAAAAGATTTGACAGTATTCCTTTACGAAAACTGAATATCATAATTTTTTACAGTCATGAACTTACAACTCAATTACAGTCATTAGTTTCACTTAAGTTTCAAAACTAGCATTATATATAGATGTATTGTTTTTTGAATTTAAAATTATCATTCATAAATTTATGAGCTAAAGTAAAGGTATGGTATACTTTAATCATGGTTCATTTTAATTAAAGATATACTTCTCTATGAAAGCAAATTAAAATTTATTGAGTTTTAAAATCAGCTATTGGATTCAATAAGGCTGATATGCTAAGTTAGCTCATTCCCAATGCTCATTGGCTGTCAGCTATGCCAAGTAGGACTCAATATTCAGGCACTGCAATCAGTGTTCATAAACTGCAACTGATATTTGTTTTATAAAATATATTAAAATTAGATTATTTTTTCAGTTAAATGATAAAAGATTACAGCCATTGTCATACATGCAAAGTGAGACTAAAAGCTTTGTATCACTCCACAAAAATGATTTTCTTGTCTGGGCAAGTCAACCTCTAGGAAATGTGGGTAGCAAATGGTGTGAATGCCTGGCAGAGATAACATATTGCAATATGTGTGGCAAGGCATGTAATGCAGAAAACTTTCCCTTTCCACCCTGAAAGGAACTTTCATTTATATTTATATGTAAAATCTTGTAAATGTTAGATGTAATATTGAAAAGTAATAGGACCACAGAAATGAGATATTTGAACATCAATGGAAATTAACATAAAACTTTTTAATTATTTTTGGAAGCTTGGACTGGGAAACTGTCATCCATATTCCGCACTCGCAGCGCTGTGAGGACAGATGAGAGAGTCCGTCTGATGGATGAAATTGTGCGAGGTATTCGAGTGATAAAGATGTATGCATGGGAAATGCCATTTGCAAGATTGATTGCAGAGGCAAGAAGGTGGGAAACATTGAGAAACTTTTAAGTTGACTTAAGTTGAATTATCTGCTTTGTATTACTGAAAGATCTGACTTTAAAAAAAATAGTAAAAAATTATTAAATACTTGAAAAAGAAACAAGCAAATTTATAACATAACATAATTTGTCACATCAAAGCATGAATAAGTCTATAGTTAATTATCCAAACTCTGAACCATGGTTAACAACAAGATATATTATGAATAGCTCTTTTATCATAATTTATTAATTTCTTTCTAAATATTAAACCCTAAATATTTCTATCCAAGTATTAAACTGAAAAATTAGCCAAAATAGAAGTTTTGCAAATATTTCACATTTTCAACTCAGTAAATCCATATAAAGAATATTTTCAAATTGGAGATGTATTTAAGAATGTCGTCTCTCATTTCAACTCACAGGACAGAGATTGACGTATTGAGGAAGGTGTCTTTCATCAGAGGGCTTTACATGACATTCAACCTTTTTACATCCAGGATGGCACTCTTTTGTGCCATCGCTGCCTATGTTTCTTTTGGGAACATAGTTTCTGCAGATAAGGCAAGCTAAAGTTGATCGGAATAAGCTTTTACTTGAGATAGTTTATTATAGTTATTTTCAGTAGATTTTTTCTAATTTAATCACCAAGTATAAAATATTTACATTTGTGTGATAAAATAACGGTTGTAAGGAAACATAATTAGTCAACCAAGTAAAAGAAAATGGGAGTTATTTCACTGAATCTACTTAATTTGCTACTGCTGAAATATGTTATGAATAAAGTTGATCTATAATATGGATGGTTATAAATCCTTTCAATTTAATCTGATTTCTTATCTTCTGTTCACAATGAAGGTGTTTGTGGTTTCATCCTACTTCATTATCCTTTCATTTACCATGAGTGGAATATTTGTAAGAGGTGTTGCTGAGGTTGCTGAAGCTAATGTTTCAATTGGAAGATTACAGGTAAGAAAGTAAGATAGTTTTGCTTTAATGGAGCAAAATATTCAGCAATGACTTAATAAATTTTTAAAAGAGTGCAAATAATAGTACGAAGTTGTAGAAATGTATAGATTCTCTTCTTAAAATATCTCCAATAAAGAGAAAACTTATCTTTTCTTCCTGATGAGATTGTCATTACAAAACTGTGTAATATTATATACACTCTGACTCAATTGATATTGGACTAATGGATAGCCAAGTAAATAGTGCATTTGCTTTTAGTTAAAACAATCCCATATTTGATTCCCAGTGGGAGCCTGTATGTATGAAATGAACTCAGCTATCAAAGAACTTTAAAAAGTACTAATAAAATGTACTACTGGATAGATTTTCCTGCATTAGTTTGTCATCTGAGTCAGATAAAAGCTCCAAATAGCCATTGTTTGCGTGCAAACTAACTGTTGAAGAATTCCCACCAGTGGGGGTTTCTTCTCTCCCGAAGATGGCAACTTAGTTGTCGAAATACGTATAGAGAACAATACTTGCTTACAAGCGCGACCACGGAGAACCCAACCCCCGCTGGTGGGAATTCTTCAACGGTTAGTTTGCACGCAAACAACGGCTATTTGGAGCTTTTATCTGACTCAGATGTCTTACAACAGCCATGTTCCTTTGCCTCACAGATGCATTAGTTTGCAGATAAGAAGGTAAATTATAGTGATTCGCATAAAATGGATAACTTCCATGTTTCAACAAAAGAAACTAGTGCAACTAAGTCCAACAAGTGCAGCTAGATGGGATAAGATTTTCTCCATTCCTTATCTAAAGGATGAACCATATCTACTTGCTTTCAGTATTTAGAATTCTAAGGCAAGTTAATAAAGTTGATCTTTATAACACCTAAGGATATATTACATCCAAACTAAGAGTCAGTCATCCACCCCTGATTCAATAGTATGATGTTAATATCAATATGCATTGCTTTATGAATGCTGGAGTCAGTTATGTCTCTCTTCATTAAAATTATTCACTTCATGGCGTCATGGCTTATTTTTCTTTTGCTCAAATAGCATTTCTCCTCAAAGTATCAGTCAATGTTTTTATTATTTAATATAAATTGCAGTATAAGAGTTTTATGCATGGTCAATTGGAGCAAACTGCTACTTGACTGTGAATTAAAAAAAAAATCTTCTTTGGTATATTCTTTGTAAATGGGTTTAAGCCACTATAAATATTTTTATTATTACATCATCAGCAAGGACAAAACGTTCAAAATAAATATCTATACTCACTACTTAATTACAAATCAAGTTGATGGTAACAGAAAGAATTTATTTTCTAATGATAACTTTAAAAAAAATGTTATTCCATTATTTCAGAAGTTTCTATTACTTGATGAGTTCACCAACAACACAACTGCACATAAAGATCTATCATCAAATGGAACAGTTGATCAATTTAACAGCTTAAAAAGTAAAAACATGACCCATGAGTTAAAAGAAAAAAAGGCAATCATCATGGACAAAGTATGTGCTAAATGGAATGTAGCCTCATCAGATAACACTCTCTCAAACATCAGCATGGCAGTTGAGAGAGGCAAAGTAATTGGGGTCATTGGTACAGTTGGAGCTGGGAAGGTAAATTTAAATTTGGTTGATCATTTAAAAGGAATAATTAACCTCACTGTTACATTGTCTCAATCTTTTTCAAGTCAGTATTCAGTTAACAAATCACTAAGTTTGAAATTCTTGCCTTAATTTTGAGTAGACATCTTCATATACAGGTTTCAACACTTCACTTCTCTAGCTTCTCAAATAGAACATGTTCTTTGAATTTGGCACTAAATTGTTGATACACCCTGCACTAAAACTGTAGTAAAAGTAAAAATCTGAGGAGCAATGTACATATTAGATCAGCCTATATAAACATAAATACAGTGAAATCCAGATTATCACAGGGTGGACTATCCAAGCATAATTTTCAACTATTTGTTGACATTCCCATCATTTTCTAGAAAATTCAAACACAATATCACCCATACATTTTTGAATTCTTATAAAAGCATAACTTACATAAAACCTTTTTCTATGAAACAGTAGAAATATGACTATAATGACATCTCCTCAAAAAAACTGCTGTTGGGTTTTACTCCCATACTTTCTAGTTTATGTTGAAAATACACATGCAATATACCACTGAACTACCATGCCGCGTCTCTAAATCCTTGTGATTTCCCTAGGGTGTAATCCTTATAGGAACTCTTTGTGAGTTGGCTGCCTCAGTGAGGACCTTGGGTGGCAGTTTGTGCCACTAAGTTGGAGGCTGCCCGCCTTGCTCACAAAGCACTTCCCAAACAGTGTGGTAGAGACGCGGCATGGTAGTCCAGTGGTTAGAATACCTGTCCGGAAAGTGGAAGACCTGGGTTAGAGTCCCAGTCATATCACTATTTTCCACACTTGTTATTCCTGTGGGATTAGTTGCATGACTTCATCGTGCAAAGAAATTCATCTTTCCTTAAATTTTATGAAGACTGGTTGAGAATCATAAACCTGTTTCAGCAAAGCAAGATTCAAAGCAAAATTATCAATTAAGAAGAAATAATTACCTGAAGATTCGGTGATGCATAATTAATGGATTGTGGTAAAGTTTTGTATTTTCATTAATTCTTTTGCTTTTTCAATAATATGTTTGTTCACAGAGTTCCCTATTACAAGCTCTGCTGGGAGAAATTCCCCTAACTTCAGGGTTCCTCAATCTTAATGGTCGTGTGGGTTATGCATCACAAGAACCATGGGTGTTTGGAGGAACAATACGCCAAAATATATTATTTGGTGCTCCCTATGATGAAAAACGATACAGGCGGGTAACATCTGCTTGCGCTCTTCGGAGAGATTTCCAACAACTACCCAGAGGAGATTTAACACATGTTGGAGACAGAGGATCATTACTAAGTGGAGGACAAAAAGCCAGGGTGAATCTAGCTAGGTGAGGATGATAGCTTTTCTTTTGCAGGACACACAAAATATGAAAACATTTTTAAATGAACTTTTAAGACAAAATCAGCCAAATTGTTAGAATCCCTTCAAGGAAACTGTACAAGATATTCTACATGACATACAATGAACAACATTTTCTTCCAATGGGCTGTCATTCCACAAATATTTGTTTGAATGCTCTAAATTCAACTTTTACATTCAGGACTTGTCCTTGTTTCAAAAATGCAATTTTCACAACTACACAGGCATTTGAAGCATAGATCTACTAATTCTTTATTAATGTGATGAACTAGTTTGATATTATATACTTAATTTCTTTGCTTCTGCTAGTGACTCTAATGTGACTTATATGTTGTAAATAGCTTTGGTATAATCAACACCTTCTCAAACCTGGAAATATTTCACTTTGATTTTGTCATCCTTATTACACCAGTTAATTACATGAAAATATTGGGAAAAGCTAACATGGTTCATCAAATTCAAGTTGTTCTTTTATTTATCATACCTGAGAGTGCATAAATGGAAGCAATATATTTTATGAATGATTTCCAGGGCTGTATATGCCAAACCAGACATATTACTTTTGGATGACCCATTATCAGCTGTTGATGCTCATGTTGGAAAACACCTAGTGGATCACTGCATCATGGGTAATATGCTTCATGGAACAACAATCATTCTAGCAACTCACCAAATACAGCACCTACACATGACAGATGAAATTATAGTGCTTGAAGAGGTACTTATGATGATTAAAAATAATGTATTGATAATCCTTAGCTGTAGTCTTTGCTACCTTGCTTGAGATTTAATAAGAAGTGATTTCATTTAATTTTTTTCCTTCTCCCATTAATTTTAAAACCACTTATCTTCCACATAACAGCCCACAATGAGCCTTGCCTTTCCCAATAATTTTTCAGGATTGCCTGCTTCATATTATTTGTTGCTAACCTAGTTGCAGTTTAAAAGTACTCCACAAAGAATCAACATCAAGATTCTGTCTAATGCGCATTTCACTATCTAAGATAGCACTTTGAAAGATATCAGAGCTTCCTGCTCTGGTCCCTGAAGAAGCTATAGAACAGGATCTCAAAGCTTCTGTTGCTAACCTAGAACACCAACTGTTCAAAATTCCATAACTTATATGTAAAGACAAACACAATACATAAAAAAATGCAGACTATACATGTTATAGTCTGCTTTTGCTAAGTCCTGCATCGTCCATTACCTACATTTTTGATATTTATAAATATTTTATTTTTCCTTCATTTACACCTAATCAGCTTTCTCATCCTATATTTATAAATATATTCATACTTCATTAACAGGCAGAATTTTCCTTTTCATAAAAGTTACATCATGAATTTCTTTAAATTTACCTCAACTCTTGATACAATGCAGATGTGGTAGAAAAACCCATGTTTGATACTGACTTGGACAGTATTGTTTCACATAATAATATTTCTTTTCAAGCTTATTCTAAGCCTAACTAACTCTAGAAATTGAAAGTTGTGAAGAGCCATGCTAATTATTGTTACATATACCATTATACCTTGTTTGCTAATTCTCACTACACATATACATCACTGATAACTGAATTATGAGTTTTAGGAAATTATTTTGAATGGAGCTCTACTGTACAAAAAGATCAAGCAAAATTTTAGAGATTTCATGGATAAACTTCTACTACATATTCATTTTATTTTCATTTGCCAAAACTATTTGTCTGTGCAAAGAAAAAAAAATTTTGGCCTGTTTTACTATTGGGCTCTTGAATATGTATCTTCGATTTTCAGATACTAATTTGTGACTTAATATACAAGTAGCTTTATTTAGAATTAACTTTACTTTTCTTGAAGACCCAATTTGTCCATTCCTTAAATGGATGGGGAAATTGGCACTCATGATCACCATGTTGATAATTATTTGGAAGAGACACACTAACCGTGGTGGGTTAAGCAGATGTTTCTGAAATGGTACATACTACATTATGACTTTCCCTGTTCCAGGATGTTTTATTAAGTAATTGCTACATTGATATCTTAATTAAACCTATACATTTGAAATTAACAGTACACTTTTTACATTAGGGTTGCATAAAAGCAAGGGGAACATATGAGGAACTAATGGGAGCAACAGAAAATGAAGACGATGAGGTAGATGAAGGTGGGAGGAGGAAAAGCATTGGTGGACTAATGCGCCACTTATCACAAATGTCAGGAACAGTGAGTAACTTTATGAATTCCCCGTAAAGTGTGGTAAATATTTCTTTCAAATTCATTTTAATATAATAAAGAATACATGAATTAAAAACCAGAATGATTTTCCACATGTTAAACTGACGTTGCATTTCAAATTTTTTATTCAAAACTCAAACAATGTTATGAAATGCTTCATAGTTTACATGACAATTTAGCAGAAAAAAAGTAAGCTAGAGCCTTTAAAAATTTCCTTTCTAAAATTCTTTACTGATATGGGAATTTTTTAATTTGAGAATTTTCCTGGATGGTCACCAATAATCTTTCTCTTAGCATATTCAACGCCTGAGGTTTTCCAAAATCTTTGACAGACTATTGTGTTAACTCTTAGATATCTCACTATAAAACAGTATCCAAAATGACAGAGGGATGGAAGACAACAACTAAGTTTGAGATGGGGAAACACAGGCTGAAATCTAATTTCAAAGGGTAAAATATTCAGTCCAAATTGACCAAATGGATTTTCAGGGAGTGTTCAAACTGAATCGCTCCTTTTTACTTTCTTTATTTAAAGATGGAAAGAGTTAACTTCTCTGATAGGAAAGTTTGCAATTGAAAATATCAGACTACTGCTGACTGCATTATTTGATATCAAATATTCAGAAAGCTAAATAAATAAAATATTGGAACTGTAATAAAATTGGTTTGCATTTGGGATTTCATAGGGTTCCCAAAAGGAACTTCAAGCTTCCAAGTAGATGACACAAATGCCAATGGGTCATCAATGATGGAGATTTTAGATTTTCAATGATATTATTTCAACACTGAAATACTAATCCATGATAAACAATGTACTTTTATGTTCTTAATGGCTCACAGAAAAGTTCCTATTACAGATAGTGAAACATTAGAGAGAGTAGCCTTTGAAGGTATTAGAGATGAAATATGGTAAAGGGCCCTAAAATGAATTCTCCCTTTTTAAACAAACATATTCGCTTTATTTTGATTCAGAGTAAAAGATCTTCAGTAGGAGGAGAGTCAACAAAAGATGAGAAGGAAGAAGATGAACCTGAACAGGGTAAAAAAGGATCAGTGGATGGGAAGGTGTACATGCGTTACTTAACTTCTGCTACACATCCTTTAGCGTTGCTAGGGCTGGGCATTCTGTTTGTCATGACTCAGGTGGCAGCTAGTGGTGTGGATTACTTTGTGTCATTTTGGTGAGTACAATTTAAATCAAAATAATTCTGTATTTTTAAAAGAGCAGCCCATGGCATCTTAAAAAGGTCAAGTAGTGAAATTTGGAACTTCTTTCAACACTAGCTATTACCACAAAAGGACCATGACGAGAACTTTCCATTTTCCATTAGTAAATCAGATGGAGTACATAAAAGTTACTGATAAATTTACTTTGAACTTAAGTCAATCAAAAAACTTTACAACTGGTAATCGGATTTATGCTCTATGGTGTCTCACTCAAGACCGAAACTGCAAATGAAATGCCTCAGTAAAATCTGGCCAAAAATAATAGCAAATAAATAAATAATCAGGGTTAAAGTAAATATATGACAGTTACGTTAATCTTGTCATGAAGAATCTTTTTCTGGATTTTATGTAGACATAACCTTTTGCATGAAATGTAATTTTTTTATACCAAATGTAAGGAGGTTATGAATCTCAGAGTTCTGAATTAGGTTCCTTGGTTGGTATCTTTTCCTTTGAAGGAAACATCTTTTTATGTATTACTCCAATTTTGAAAATTGTTTGCAGGGCAAAACAGGAAGAACTTCGGATAGTCCATACATTGCTGAATGATTCTGCTACTCCAAATTTGACTTCCCAAGAATTTAAAGAACGCTCAATAATTGCGGAATTCAATGAGGTAACTACTCTCAAAATATTAATTTAATTACAACATAGGAACTCATTTTTTACTGGTAAATAATAGTAGTAATTAGTAATGGCAAGTTCTTGCCTGAAGGAAAAGCAGAGGAATAATATGTTAGTCACAAAATTATTACAGAAATTAATGCTTTCCAGCAATACTGGAAGTGTTAATAAATAAATGTAAACCTTGGGTAATTACCTTAGCAATCAGCATAATTTTTCATACATGGATCTACAGAAATACCAATTAGAAAGTTACTTTCCAAAATTGCAGATTATCTCAAGCAATGTAATTCATCTTTATAGGATCAGCCAGTTCTCCTCTCTCAAGAATGGCTTTTGGGATTGTATGGTGCAACAGTTGCTTCTCTCTTCATCATATCTATCACTAGATCAATATTTTTCAGTATTACATGTATGCGCTGCTCCACAAGTCTACATAACAGTATGTTCCAAGCTGTTGTCCAGGCTCCAATGCATTTTTTTGATGCAAATCCCTCAGGTTAGTACAAAGATTAATTTTCCACATAGCATAAATCACATGGGAAAATTTCCATGCTCAAGTCAACAAAATTGTCAATCAATCTAAGTTCACATCGTAAGGCTTCATAAACCAAAATCTTGCCAATGTTTTGTTTTGAACATCTTAAATTTAATATACATTTCAAACCATCAAGTTGGTTTGTACAAATCTTGCATCAAAAATATTATATATGCTTCATAGACTATAAATCATGTACTAGATTCAGTCAACTGTTGTACAGATGCATTGCAAACCAACATGAGTACTTGCACTGAATTGTACTGAGACTCAACGTATAGCTGAACACGTCAAATAGGGATAGGGACTATTATTGCAGCACTTTTGAGCTGGCTAAAAATAAAATGTCATCTTTTTATTCCTTTAAAAATCATAATGAATTTAATTCTTAATAAAGGTTCAGGAAACTTATTTGTAAATGATAATTTTCTTGAGTTTTCTTTGAATGTAGGTCGAATCCTTAACAGATTTTCCAGGGACATGGGGAGCATGGATGAGCTACTACCAAAATCACTCCTTGATTCAGCACAAGTGAGTAAATTAAAATATAAAGGTAGTCTCAACTTACATTTACATTTAAGCCCTGCAAACTGCCAATGGCACGTGGCAGGAGGTACTTCCACCAAATGCAACTTATGACCAGTCACACAATCAACTTTATCTCGTCTGTGTGTATGAGCATTTCTCTAACACTCAGAAGCTCCACAGCATTGATATTTCTGTTTTTCTCAATGAAATTTTGTAAGTACCTGAAGGCAATAATATTAAGAAAATCATTCAAAGTTATTTTGTATTCAGAATAACTTTTAATGCAGAAAAAGAGTTGGAAAGACAATGAAAATGCCAATGTTCACAAAAGTTTTTTGTTATATTTCTGTGGTTAAATTTTTACCGCAGTAGCTCCAGTAAACTGTGATTTCCTGTTATCACTACAAGGATATTTGGAACTTGAATTTGTAGTTAATTACTTAGTCTTGATTCTTCCAAAATTACTATAGCATGATACAGTGAAACATTTTTAGAATACAACAAATTAATTGTACAATATCATTTTCTTATGGCTCATACAGATTCTGATGGTAATCTTGGGAGCTATTGCTGTTTCTGCAAGCATAAATTACTACTTCTTATTACCAGTCCTCATTTTGGGAATAATATTTTGGATATGCAGGAATATTTACCTTCAAGTTTCACGAAAAGTGAAGCGTATTGAAGGAATAAGTAAGTGCATCATTTTTTAAAACTAATAATACCAAAGTAACTAAGAACATTAGTAACTTCTCTCTTAGCTTTCATTCTTCCAATTTAGCTACTATTTCAAATTATTGGACTTAATAAAGGGAAAGACATCTTCACACTTTATACATCAAATAACAGTCACATTGAAATTTAATACTCCTATAAAAATGATTTTTATGATGAAAAGTTTTAATTAGAGGCTTTTCATAAATACTATTATTACCTGGTTTAGATGCCAACAAATATAGTTTTTAGAAAAAGTAAGACAAATAAATGATCTGCCTTCTATAAGCATTGTTATTAAAATTTCAGTATAAACCAATAGTAGGAATTGCTGCTACCTGAATTCAAATAAATTTTGAAATCACAACTTTCTACAACCAATAAATTAATCTTACTCCAAGGAATGAATCTTTCATCATTAGAACAAGTTTCATTAGCAAGATGCTCCACAATAAATCAACAATTATAATTATCATAGCACATAGTTCCAGAAAAATATTAAAGTAAAATTTAAAAGAAAATCTCTTCTGATAAATTAAGAAAATTTTACCAAAGTTATAAAAGCTTAACAAATACACGACTCCGGTTGAACATTTTCCTCTTTCAGAAGAGAAATTTTTCTTTCATTTTCAAAATCCTTTCTTTCATTTAAGCAGATTAATCTCACTCTCTCATATTTCCTCCAGGAGCAAGTTACGATGATATTATAAATTTCAATCTTTTTTAATTTATCCCTAACAAATTCTTCAGTACTGAATTTACTCCAAAATTATTTTTTTAAACATGTTAGGAAATTGTTGAAGATGCCCTTTTTTCATTAGGTGATTCAAAATTACAAATTTCCATTAAGTTCATGGTTTTTCATTTATGCATACTTTTTAGAATTGAAAGAATAATCAAATATGTCCTTACAGCAAGGAGTCCAGTCTATACTCATATTGGAGCCACTCTTGAGGGACTCTCAACAATAAGATCACACTCTGCTCAAACAATTCTCATCAAAGAATTTGACCAAATCCAGGTGAGGAGCTTTTCAGCTATCATGAAAATTAGACTCACCAGAAAATTCAATAAATGTTTAATCTATAGAAAGTGGTACATATCCACAAGGAATATTAACCGTAAAAAAGGTCTATTTGTTATCCATATCATAGGTTTTCAATTTGATGCATCTTTAATCCACCAATTAGATATCTATGATGACCTAATGCACAAAAATTCATCTAAAAGAAATACAGGCCCTTCTGTAAATTTTTGGGTAAAATACCAGTATATTAAACAATGAGAGCGCTAAGATTGATAACCATCATAAGCAAAATCAAAGAAGGGTGAACGTTAAAGAAATTTATGTTAACTTATCTGATGCATAAAGAGCATCTTTGGAATAAAATTGCAATCTAATATTAGGAGATAATATTTTGCATTAAACTGAGAAAAACCATTATAGATTTTAAATAATTTTTATAAGCTACCATGACATATATAATGTAGCACGACAACATACCATGACATCTCATACATCTTTTCTTTTTGCTGCTATATCATGAAAAGGGGTTTTGTAAAAATGTATATCTCATGTTTGAACTGGGTCTTAGATGTTTAATTGCACTGAAGCAAAAACTGAAAAATTTAGTAATACTTGATACTGAAAAAGAATACTGAGCAACGCATTGCATCTTATCGCTATATATAAACAAAAATATCAAACTCATTTTAAAAGATGTTAAGGTAACTCATATTAAGGTATTTAACTAAACCACAATGAGTTATTCCAAATAAATTGCTTATCTTTCTGTGTAAACTGTTTTTGACTGCCAAATGTAATAGATTTTAATAAAGAAAACACGAAGTCATAAGCATGGTGGCTCTATGCAAACTGAAGTTATGTGATCTAAGTTTTCAGATACTTTTCATAATTTTTCCTTTAGGACATCAACACATCCGCTTATTTCATGTATCTCTCTGTGAGCAGTGGATTTGGCTTCATACTTGACATTATGTGCATCTTGTATGTATCTATTGTTACATTTAGCTTCATTTTCCTAGAACAAGGTAATTATAAAAATCAACCTATAATCAGAACCAAGACTAAATTGTATGTAGTATATTTTTGCATTATAAACCTTGGACATTGCTAACAATGCAATGGATTTGACTGGTTATGGAAATAACATAATATTTTTCTAAATATGTCATAGGCCCATACCATTAATATAGCTATTGTAAAAATTATACCTATAAAATTTTGGTCACAGAACATTAACTAGCCTTTCAAATAAAGTGGATGTAGACACAAATACAAAGCATCATACTTTTTAGTAGGATTGTTGAAATTCAGAAGAAACTTCGAAAAAATTTTAAATTAAGATTGAGTGAATAAAAAACTAAAAATATTTCCAGTATATTTCCAACTAAAATAATTATAATAATTTCTTCTTATACAATAATTTTTGGAATTTTGTTGAGTTGAATAAACTACAACAAATCACAACATAGTGATTATAACAAAAAAATGATTGATTCATTTATTAATCAAAATCATTATTTTTGCAGATGCTCTTGGAGGAAATGTGGGCTTAGCAATCACACAATCAATGATGCTCGCAGGAATGTTTCAATGGGGAGTGCGTCAAACAGCTGAGGTTGAGAACCAAATGACATCGGTAGAAAGAATACTAGAGTACTCAGATTTAGAAAAAGAAGAAACACTGGATGAAAAAAGAGGTGCTAACAGCTTCAAGTAACAGCTGTTATACAAACACAATATGTTCCTTCTTTCACTGCATTCAGCTAAATATCTTCCCTTAAGTTATTAGCATAGAAATTAATAAACAATCTACCATTACAGAGAGAAAACCCAAAGATAAGTGGCCAACCAAGGGAGAAATCAAATATAACAGCGTGGGAATGAGCTACAAGGAAGGTGGCCCACTTGTCATACGCCACCTCAGTTTCACAATCAGTCCATCAGAAAAAGTAACTAATAATTCCTTCAAATCTTCTGAAACCTAAAAGAATCTTCAGAATTTAATATCCTTTGACCCTTTAACTGTGCAGTGAGTCTTATTGTCAATTCTTTTCTACAAAAGAAAAACTTTTCTTAGAAGTATCACTCTTTATATATCGAATGATACAATTTTGAGTAACATTTTTAATTCTCAATCTACTCATATTCTCATATTAATGTGGGGAGAAATGTCATATTCCAAAACTATATTTTTATTTAGTTTAAGGAAATGTATACTAGGAGCTATAAAGGTTAAAGGGCCAAAATTTAAGACAACCCATGATATCAGTTGAGAGGGGGCTCCCTTAAAAACATAATTGATTGTTTTGTTATTCTGATGGGAACTTTCAAATAGAGCATCTCAAAATTAAAGACAGAGATTGACTTAACTTGTCAACTACACACATATTTAGGTTCCAGTGCCCTGATCATTCACACCTCAACAACCCATACCTTATTGTAATGAATCACTGAAATTACTCTTTCCATAAGTGAATGTTATAATATAATTCTTCTCTCTCTTTATTTCTACAATTCATTACCTGATTTACTTTGAATTTTTTTCTGGTTGTAATTGGATTGAGAAGCTAGTAATAGTTTGAATTTTAAGAAGACTTGAAGACGTCTCAGGAGTAGGCAGATCAAATATCATTGAAGTAATTCAGGTCCAAGTATAGTGGTGGTTCAGAATGAAAAAACCAGCGGCACAAATACTGGGTTAAAATTAATATGAATATTAAATTTGATTTATACAGTCTGTGAACTAAATTCTATCTATTTGTAGATTTCTCTTGTCTCCATCCATCGGACCACTTCCCTTTCCCTGATAATAATAATAATAGATACCTATTGATAGCAAATATTATATCCAATAGACTATAAAATTTTTGTCCCAAAAATAAGTACAATCAGTTAAAACTAGTTACCATTGCATATGTATAAAATGGAAAGAGTAAGATAAATATGAGTTGGTAGCTTTATTCTAAATTAACTTCTCTGATTTCTTTAATCTAACTTGAATTTCAACTTGAACTTACTTTATGACTTAAATCTATCTACCCAAGAAATTTGGTTGTATTTCACACTACATCAAGATAAATAACAATATGACATGAATGTTACTATTCAATGAGCACAAAAAATGTAAAAGGTTATCGCATATGCTATATTACAATTCTTAACTGCTAATATGCCAAAAATTCAAGAATTTAATTATAGCCAACATTTCAAAATTATTGCTTCATTTGTCATTTATTATACTACATAAGAACTATGAGAATGTATTTGGTAAAAAAAGAAAATTAAATGGGGGAGGCCATTTTTAACCAGAAGAATGGCTGCCAATTTCTAGGAGTGAGTCGATTGATTTGTTAACCACAGAAATTGGAAATCTGAACCTTTCTTTCTTAGGTTGGAATTGTAGGAAGAACTGGAGCTGGAAAGTCATCTCTGATAGCATCAATACTTCGTCTAGGTTGTATTGAGGAAGGCACTGTGTGTATTGATGATGTAAACATTTGCAGTATTGGACTCCAAGAGCTACGATCATCAATTTCTGTGATCCCTCAAGATCCTGTTCTTTTTTCTGGAACACTACGCTCAAACCTGGATCCATTCCAAGAATATACAGATGATCTAATATGGAGAGCCCTTGAGGATGTAAGCTAACCTATTTCCTACATAAATATGTTTCCACATCCCATGTAAGAAATAATATTATAAATGCTCAGTCCAAAACCTGCAAAAAAGATGCGCTTTCCTCTAAAGGAAATAACTGCTACAATTGAAAGTATGTTTAGTCATAGAATCAATTAATGTAGTTGCATTGTAATCAATGTAGAAAATGGAATAAGATGTATGAGACAGTGTGATAAGAGTGATGAAAGAAAAGTTTTCCAGACCAGGGCCAATAGGATCTTATCCACTATTATAGACAAATTGAAAGAATGAATAGCAGTTCAATGAATCACAGCTATGAAAATTGCACTAAAGTTGAAAAAATTGAAGAAGATTTATAAAACAAACAGGGTACGATGAAAGATTTAAATTTCAATTCGATGAAAGATTTAAATTCAATTTAAAGATTCAAATTTATCTCAAAGAAATTTTATTTAAATCAGTAAGCAAAGAAATATCACTCTTAAATGAAGTGCTTAGAGAGACTAACAAGCTCCCAGCCCATTGAAGTATTTGTATAAAAGAATTCAAAGAATAAAAAGTTGATATAACATTTGAAAAAATTTTGGTTAAAGAACTGATGATGAAAACCTTTTGATTAAATAACAAATATCTGAGTTCAAGGTTTTGAAAACCTTTCATTCTTCATTCAAAAATGCTATTCTAACTTCCTTATACATGATTTTGAATGTATAAATATAATTGGATGAGGAAAAGATTCCTTTCTATATAATATAACTTAATAGGGTATATTTTACAGTAATAGGAAAGCTTAGCTCATTAGAAAGGACAACATTGCTTATGATTTACATTAAGCAAAGAAAAAGAAGTTACCATCCCGTTAAAAATATTACTTTCATAATTAATTGATTAACACCATTATTTTACTAAATCTGTATGCCTGCTTAAGACTTTGCTATCTTCTTCATCAGGTGGAGCTTAAGGAAGTGGCCTCAGAGACAGCTGGATTAGAAACTAGAATATTGGCTGGAGGGACAAACCTAAGTGTTGGTCAGAGACAGCTTCTATGCCTTGCTCGTGCTATTTTAAGACAAAACAAAATATTGTTGCTGGATGAAGCTACAGCCAACGTTGATCCCAAGTGAGTCAAATTCATAACTTACTAAGGTATAAATATCTTTCCTAATAAAAATTTATTTGTCCAGAGCAGTGATTCTCAACGAGCAACACACACACTTGTATGTGCTCTTAAGGCATTTTAAGGTACAGCAATGTGTTTGGATGAACATTTAACAGTTCATAACATAGCTTTGGAAACCAACATGTAATCATTTGCCATTCATGTTTTTGGAATTTCAATGCACAAACCCAGGAAGTGGATTAACAGCATTTAGTCATACTCACAGAACTTTCAAACAGCAGGAAGATTGTTGGTTTTTAAATAAATAAATTATAGTAGAAAAAGCTGAATGACATTGATTATGAGATGCTATGAGCTTGATGGAAATTGAAAAAATATCCCCCGACCATGCATTTAGAAAATAGGAGAAGGCTATCCAAGCAAAATATTATCATCATGCATTCAAAAATATAGTTCAGTCTAAAAATGCAAAATTATAATTACATGCATTTAAAAGTAAGACTATTCAAAGAGATCTCTAATTTCATGCAAGAGTTTATAAAAAATCCCTATCCAATAATTCTATCTTTAGAGTATAGACCTCTACTTGCACTCTCTACAGAGAATAAAAATGAGATATTTATAAAATGGTTGCAAGAAAAACATTTCGAAGGTTAAATGGACGTAAAGTTCCAAACTGTAGTATTGCCAATCTATCCAAGAGATGCATAGCAATTAAGTTAAAATTTTCCACTAATAATACAGCATTCTTTATCATCAAAGAAAACACAAAAATAATTATTCCACAGTTATTATTTTAAAGAACTACAATTAAATTAGAGATATTACGTTTTAGCTTTTTTTAAGAGTGTATGACTAATGGATGGATTAATTATTTCCAGAACTGACTCTCTTATTCAGTCTACAATAAGGCACAAATTTGCAACTTGCTCTGTGATTACTGTGGCCCACAGGCTGAACACAATTATGGACTATGACAAGGTTCTTGTCATGAGTGCAGGAAGGATGGTGGTATGTTTAGAATGAGAATCTTAAGTTGCACCTAACATAAATCAGCACATTTTCTAATAATCAAATGAAAAAATTTTGGGTTGAAACATTGTGATAAAATTTGTAGCATGATAACCATGTAGCATGATAAATTACTCAGATGTACAACACATTACAAGAGACATTGTGCATGTCACTGAAGCTGATTACCTCCGTCTTGAAAATCTCATTGATATTTTGATTCATTCTTCATAGGAGTTTAATCACCCCTACATACTTCTACAAAATGATGACGGCTTTTTGTTTAAAATGGTCAAAAAGACGGGTTATCACATGGCAGAAACCCTTACACAGATTGCAGAAGAGGTAAGTCCCTTCAAAGATTACGCAATAAATCATTCACAACTTTTAGACAGTACTACAGAATCAGATTTCAAATGTTGAGTGTAAGCCACAAAATATCTTTCATTACAGGCATATAGGAAGCACACCTCAAATCTTAGACAAGAACAACAAGCTGAAGATGAAACAACAGATCTTTGATAAGAATATTCTGAACTTGTTTTTAAAATGTAATGACTTTTAAAAGCCTTCATTACTTTCTAATAAAGGTTTCAAGAGAGAAGCTGTAAATATAATTATAACATGTGAATAAAGTTATTTTGTAATATTACTTATTTCCTCATATTTATCTATTTACTACATTAAATCAAAGATAAGGAGAAGTTTAATGCATTATTAGAACTATCAGATGCATTATTTCTTAATCACTCGACTCTTATAATCCAAGATATGTTAATATTCCAAACATCAATCCAAAAAATCAATAATCTGTTTAGACTGAAATATACGGAATAGACTAAAGTAATGCAGATGCATTAAATACAACAATAAAAGTGATGAACAATGGTCCATCATAACTTTAACTGGTCAACACTTTATTGTTATAAAGGTATTGTTCTTAAAATTTACTCTTCCACTAAGGTTATGAATTGTTCCGGGGACAAGTTGTGTTGACACTTGAAGCATAAACCTATAAATTGAGAAAAATATTACAAGAAATTTCTTCACGTCTTTTCTTGAAATAATAGTCTAACTTACAAAGGAAGCAAATGAGGCATTCTCTAATGCACATCTATCAGAGATTTTTGTAGTTGGGAAGTAACACAAAATTCTTACATTAGATTAGGGAGAAGATTAAGTCAATTGAGCAGGTGGTATTAACTTGAACACATTAGGTAAATCACATAATAAACAAATGTATAATCAATAAAGAAAGAAAAACTATTTGCTCTCTTCCTAGACTATTTGAATAATCTAATAAAACAATCCATATTCTTTCCTACCTTGGATTATTTCGGGCCCCCGGTTAGCCAAGTGGGCAACGCGTTCGACTTCAATGAAAGCGGTCCCGGGTTTGATTCCCGGTGGGGGCCTACGTGCGAAATGACCTAAGCTGTCAAAGCACTTTTAACAATACTACTACTACTTGGATTATTTACAATCCATCTTACTTTTCGTAATTTGAAAATGTTAATTCAATTTATTTAGTGAAGACATGATAGCAAGACATTGAGTTTCAAGAGTTGATTCATGCCTCAACTTTTGTTTTTCTACAGGATTTGGTGAACTGCTTGTGAGTTTTTCAGTAGAAACATTTTAGCTGAACATCACATTTTAAATTAAAAACTTAACTCATATTTTTGGCTAATATAATCAATGCAAATTCTAGAGAAAGCTTAATTAAATGAAACCTTGAACATTCTTAGCATTAAAAGCTTTACAGATATGATGAAATAAATATAACACAAATATACTGCTATCAATATCACAACTTCAAAATTTGGATGTTTTTATATTAATAAAAATAAAAATGTGTCAAAAATTATCATTTTATATTTATAATGAATACAATAATGAAATCAACAGCCTTCAAACAAAATATTAAAAGTGTTAACTATGATTGCAGAGTAATACATTTTTGTAACCAACATCCCACTAATAAGAAAAATAAAACGGAGAAAAATTTTACACAAATGGTACTAAAACAAAGTACACTCAAGGGGATTTTACATATGAATTCGAAAAAAAGTTACAAGTGTTAACATAACAGAATGAAAGAATGATCATTAAAATGGCAGTGATCTTTTTTTAATCCTGGACACAAGTAAAACATATTATGAACCAACAGTACACTCAAGGGGATTTTACATATGAATTCGAAAAAAAGTTACAAGTGTTAACATAACAGAATGAAAGAATGATAAAAATTTGTTTGGACCATTAAAATGGCAGTGATCTTTTTTTAATCCTGGACACAAGTAAAACATATTATGAACCAACAGTAATGTAAATGAAATATAAAAAAAGAGAACTAATTCAATGAAAATTTAGGTAACGGGATATTACTTTTAAGTTTTGAAACAGATCCTTCTCAACTGCAATAGGGTGATGAAAAAGCTGGAAAATTTGCTGAGTTTTGGCCAGGTATTTAAACATATTGAGGAATTCTGAAAAATAAAACTTTACTTAGTAATTTTTAGATATTGTCTACATTTTCCTCATATGAGGCAATCTGAATATCTTAGATATAGATGCCTATTTTACCACAATGTTATCAAAGTTTATAGTTAGTTTATTCTTTCATGATTTAGACTGAGAAAAGAATCATCAATTTCTAAAGATTTGCTGCGATCTTGGATTTAAAGTATATAATAGAGATATTCCAGGACATAAGTCAGAAAACAAATATAATTTAATGTTACCTTTAAATGAGCTGTACACTTCCAGATTTCACCAATTCCGCGATCGCCTTATACTGTATTATATGTTGACTATTTCCGTCGAGTTCTACTTCCTCCTCTGCGCCTTCAACACCCGTTTCTACAATAACACCATTAACAGTTTTATTTGCTCGAAGAAAAACTTGTGAAAACAAATTAGGAGCGACACTCATGGTGGCTTTATCAAGTGTTCTAATATTATATGGCATGTGTCTCAAAACTACAGTTTCAAAGTGATTCTCCAAGTGAGACTGATGCTCTTGAGCAAATTTATATTCAGCTGGAGAAAGGTATCGTTCTTCAACTGGTCGCTTGGATTCCATTTCAAGGATATGACTTGTGTATAACTCAATTTTTTCAAGCCTGCTTCTTAAATAACTGGTAATTATATACCTTATTCTATCCAGCTCCATACGATGAATCACCACACGAAAATCACTTTTCTTCAACTTGTTTAAATTTTCTTCCATCTGATGTATTTGTTCTAGCATACAATCTACTATTTCTGTCCGATGAGGCAAAATTTCAGGGCTAAATTTCTCATTCATCCATGCCTCCTCCAATTTCGCAAGTACACTTTGAGCAGTAATGGTCTCCTCATTATCACTATCTTCAAGCTCGAGATCGACATCCATTTTCAGCTATAAGTCAATGTCGAGAAAACTTTAGCATTAAATTTCACGATAAACTCATATCAATATGTTGGGAATTTAAAACCTTTAAAGCCCTAGCGGCTCGAACAAAACACTTCTCTGACTTTTTCACGCGCCAAATGCGCACCAATGCGCATTGAGTAATAACGCGGAGCATTTCAAACGATTTAAGTCTTATCTCAGTCTGACTCTGACAAAATATATGAGACAGCCGCAAATAAAAATCCAAAGAAAGTTTATCCGGAGCACTGATTGTGTAAATTAATTTTAGAGGTAATAATGTATAGGATTCACTTTCCCATTTTCCATGTTACTGAGTTTTCGGGTATCGCAGCAACGCCAGTAATGGCATTCCGACGAATCGCCGACCATGCTACCGGCTTCGCCAGGAGTTAACACTCGTAAGACTAACATTGACGATGCTGTAATACCCGCAAACTCAGCATCATGGAATATATGCACAGCGAACGTCTGGACTAAAATAATCACTTTCATTTTAAAGGAATGCTACTGATACTAAATGTAGTGAAGGGATTCAGCCGGCTTGCGGTTTCCCCAGAATTTACCGAGTTTGCCGAACCGGATCCTAAATCTGCCAGATACCATACGTAATAGAACGATAACAGTAAAGGTATCAAGTCGTTTGTTACTAGAGCATAATTTTAATACTTTTTCTTGAAATATTTCAATCTACTATTCAAAGTTTCGTAAACAAATTTTAAATTAGAATAATGAGGAATTGCATGAAGAGCATACGAATGCAGTGCTCGGTTGTATACTTTGTAAGGATAATTGTATATAGAACATGTTCATAAAACTTTAAACCCACTACTGTCTATAAGGTAACATTTCTATACCAAATCGCATAAACTGTAGTCAATTGATCATGAAACTTTTATACATCAATGTAAATAAAAAAATCATTCTCGTTATCTTTCTAGATTATCAAAAAATCAATAATTTCAATATTGAAATCTTTAACTTAAGATGATTCAAAACCTTCTGCATTATTTCTCTGGCGTCTCTAATTCCTGTATGATTTTAGTCTAGGATTTACACCTATGCCTCTTGCTTTCCAAATTAGAGTAAAAGAGATTAGATTCTAGCTTGTTTAATTTTTTATTGAATGTACGTACACTCACAACATTTTTTATAAGGAAACCAAGTAAGGAGAGTAGGAGTATTTGCAGTGGCCATTCAAGCATCCCCAGTTGTGGAGGCAATTTCAGTAGCAACAGATGCTGCTGAATTACTGTCGCCATCACCATCAGCTCCACAAGCAAGGAGAGGCAACTTCTGCTTAAGAGCTGCTCGGTATCTTGGATGGCTGAGAAGTAATGGACATTAATCAAGATTTGCCTCAGCCATTAAACTACTGCTAAATATTATTTTGAAATATATTTTTACCTATTCAATCATGTTTCTTTGGTATAAAAAAAGAAAGTCATGCATCCCTTAGTGTGCATTCTCTTAACCAAATTGAGTATTTTAACTTGAAATGTCTATTTTGTAATACTTAATAATGAGAATAGACTGAGAGGTCTTCAATAGAGGAACAAAACAGAGAATGTACAGGATTTCAAAGGCTATATGCACATAATCAGTGATGATAAGGTTAATGTTAAGTCAAAATGCATTGAATCATTGAAGATAAAATTCTAAATATTACACACCTGATTCCATACACTATTGGGTTATAGACAGCATTGGCCTTTGCAAAAACAGATCCCCAAATGGTAAAGAGTGGTGTGATAGTGTAGCTCTCAAATATTCCAGCATAGTTGATGATGAGATAAGGTGTCCAAGCCAGGAACCACAGAGAAGTGATCGTCAAACCAATCTGTGATATTAGAATGAAATGAAATGTTGACAGTCCATAAAGTCCTTGCATCTTGACTACACTATACTAAAAAATCTATACACACAATAAGAAACATAAATGGTTTGTTTCCATTGCAATGAACAACCTATTCAACAAAAGGGATGTTATTTTTGTTAGAAAAGTATAATTTATTATGTGTGAATAAACAAAATAATAAATCACCACTAATAACTTGAATTATTCGATTTAAAGTTCTAGTAAAAAATTTTAATTTTTAGATTTTAAAAACAATAGAGGAAGTTTCAATAGAGAAAATAGAAAATATAAATGTTATAAATTAACCAGAAAAGTAAAACATATTTTAAAGCTGTCTAAGTCACTTTTGACGAGATCTTATTTATAAATAGATTAAGTATAGAATTCATTATGCATTAAAATTTCAAAAATGATTAGTTTCTTTTCAAATGGTTTTGAAAGTTTCATTTTAAATATTCATAAAGTCAACAAATTATATTTTAGAAATTGATTTAGTATATTATGTTTACTGTAGTTTTATTCATCTGAATGGTATTATTTTTATTGCTCATAAATAATAAAAATAGAATACAATAGGCATTGGTAGATCCAGGGGGTTTGAATGGGGTGATTGCCCCACTCCATTGTCATTGTATTACTAACAATATTTCTAGGATGTGGCAAAGAACTTGAATTCTTATTCATGGCCACTATATATTTACCACTGTTATCATCACAAAATGGCATTAAGAAGTTAATTAGGGTTGATCTCATAAGAAAATTGTCTTAAATCTCCTTTTGGCAAGTACCACCCCCCCCCTGGCAAGTTTCTAGGATCTGCTGCTGACCATAAATGCCTTACCTTTGCTAGCCTGCATTCTGCACTGGTCTTCTGGGCATCTCCAGATCTCAAGGATGCAACATTCATCTTCTTTGCCTGTTCCCTCATTTGTTTCTCATGGGCAGCAACAGCCTATAATTATGGTAATTTGTTATTAGCATGCATTAAGAATTATGGTCAAACTGTTATGGAATTATGGTTTTCCTCATGATAGAATAGTGTATTGCCTGGCCCAGGATGTGAACACCCCTACCCTTCATAATCACTCTCTTTTTTTTCTTTAAAAAAAGAGGGTGATTAGGAAGGGTAGGGGTGTTTGCATCCTGGGCCCAGCATTATAATAAAAGATAATTCTGAGAACGTAATTGCATTGAAAGTCACACATCCTGAGCAATAGTTTTAGAATGGGAATCATGAAATTAGAAAGGGAAGTAAATTCTATAGTATGAGTATATTCCATTTTTCAGCAAGTTATACTCATATTTTAGCAACACATAGTTAGATGAATATTAGTGATGACTGAGATTGCTTGAATTGACATATTTGAGGCGTTTAACTGTTTTTGTAAACATTAAATATTGTTTATCTTTGTGGAGCCAAACATAACCTATACCAGATATTTTTAAACATGCATCATGATTAACATCTATTTAATCAGAGCATTAGATAGGGCTACATAGAAGTATAGTGTTTGTGATGAGCAAGAGGTTTTTCTTTAGCATTAACTGCCTGGATCTTATGTATTTCATTAATCATCTCCTCAAATATTAAGTTATGGAAGTATTAATGATGAAATGATAAGTTATTGAAATGTACAATTCTACCATCTGGCAAATACTTACCTTTACAATGAAGAAATATGCATAAATCATGACAAAAAGAGGCAACCAATACACAAAGAAAGAGTAGACAATGATATAGCTCCTGGAAAACCAGTCCTTGGTCAAGTAGTCAGTACCACAGGCTGTCATGTTACCCTCTGGAACATATCTGTTGAATAAGATCATTATATTTTTCATATTTTACTTCATTGAAGATGAGTTAATGTAGCAGAAAATGATCTCACTCTAAAAAACACAAACCTATTCCATCCAAACATGGGGAAAATAGTCCATACAACAGCATTTACCCAGACAAGGAAACACCACAGAACAGCCTTCTTGGTGCTCAATGGAGTCCCAGCAATACCCTGAAAATTTTAGAATAAAATGTTACCATAACTGCATGTAACCATGGAATAAAATCATGTAGATATTGAAAATCATAAGTTGAAATTTTTTGACAATATCTGTACCTTCACTATGACATTGTAACGATCCATGGCTATCAGAACCATTGACCATATAGAAGAGCATCCAAACAGTGATCCAGTCATACCATAAATCTGGCACATAAGAGGACCTGCATAGAAGTTAGATATATTCTATATCCAATTTAAATCAGTTTTAGTAGAATACCACTATATTAGCAAGGTATTGTTCATCCAACCATGTTAAAACATCGAAGAATTTTTCTAAGGTGATTTAAAATTCATGAGAAATATAATCCATTTACTGGGAAATGAAGGACTGAAGAGTTGAAAATGGAAAAATATTTTTAAACTGGGTTTGAGATTAAAAGAATGATAAACGCAGGAGATATTCCTGGCATTGACTTTATGTGACATAAAATGGAAAGGAATACTAAAAAAAAGATAGCTGTTTTCAGTAAAAGTAAGCATTGCCAAAAAAATGGTAATTGGCTTCCTAGAGATATACAAGGGTTGGATTGGTTTCAGAAAAGATCATCGAGAGAGACTAAGAAGAATCTTGTGAATATTAGTGCCCCTCAGCCAAAGAATGCAGCTAATTCACATCAAACAAACAAACTTAACTGAAGTAATGGATCATTCAACATTTGAAGTTGATGAAAAATATGAAAAATCGCTTTACAGAGTTGATTGGTGAACTTAAGACGACATAAAAGTATAAGAAAAATTAAACTCACCGAATACCCAAGTCTCATAGTAGCAGTTAATTATCATGAAGGGGCACATGAAAACCATGATGCCAAAGTCAGAGATGGCAAGGTTGATGACAAGGAGGTTTGATGGTGTTCTTAGAGATTTTGTGGTAGAGAAAATGTAAATTACGACCCCATTTCCTATGTAAGACATGAATCCAAGGACACCAATGGCAAAACCTAACAATCCATGCCAGAGTGGATTCATAGGAGGAAATTGGTACCTAAAGAAGAAAAAGAATCATTTTTATCAAGAAGTTCTATTTAAAGAGTATTCTTGAAAAATACACTACAATGATATACTTTGAAAAATCTTATTCATACTTTAACATTGAGAAAAATAGCTGGGATATTTCCTTCTTTCTAAGTCACAAAAAAATCTGTCAAATGGAATAAATACTCAGAATCAGAGTGATTATTCCCTCGCTTGATTGAATTTTTAGGATACAGAATGAATGAAAACTGATTTTTTTCCTGAGAAAAGGTAGTATATATATCATGAGCATAAGTAAACTTATCACTATTTTCACAAGTAACTCATATGATGCAATGAGTTAATGATATGGAGTGAGATAATGACATTCATCCAAGTAATGTATATTTAATTCATATAAACATTTTACTATAAATAACTCAATCTGATGTTGCCACATGTGTGAAAAGTAGATAACTATATTCACAAAAATTAATTGTTAAACCAGGGGTGTGAAGCCTTTTCTCATCAATAGATCATTTGTATCTCTAGGCCACAATCAGCATCAGGCTGCACTTGTTTAATTAATTAACAAACATTCTATAGCTTACATTCAAGCAACCTGGCATCACAATTGCCAGAAAAAAATGTATTTAATGATCAGGTTTACAGAATTTCTCTTTCTCTTCACTTTATTTTAACTTTAACAATAAACAAGACTGTGGAAGTCAATTGTTTAAATGACTGAATTTGCTTCAAAAGTGAAGGAGAGGCTCCACAGTAAAGACTTCGTGTGGTCTAAAGACTACAGGTTCCCCGACTCAGTACCAAATCAATTTGAGAAGGGATAGGTAAATTATTATCTCAAAATTGGCCACATAGCTCCTCACCAATGAGGGTCAACCCATGGTAACATCTCAGGAGGCACCATATCAACAACAGTTTGATTGGAGAAGCCAGGGCCACTCACCCGAGCAGCTATCATAGGGTCCATTGCTAGTAGAGAAGACTCCATCTGAAGAAGGCAAAAATGAGAATAATATATTTCTCTTCATGGAATCATTAAATCAAAATAATCAAATCAACACATTTCTTTATGGAAATGATAAGAAATTAATGATAATCTGAAGCTTTTATATGTAATCCTTTTTCTGTCCAATATGTTCTTTACTTATGTACGCATTCCTTTCCAATGATAGCCTTTTGAAAACTTACAGAAAAATGGGTTGCAATAAAGAAAGGAGGCTGCAATTCTACCTAAGAGTGAACAGTAAATAAGTGTTTAACACTTGGATCTAGATAATGTGGAATTTCTCTGCTATCTTTCATTCTTTCTTTAGCATTTTTGTAAAAACCTGAGTTTCCCACTTAAAAATTAGTCAAGTTCCACAATTTGAATAATCTGTGAGTACAACTATTAAATGCCCAACATAACATGACTACATAAACAAAACCGTAATTAAAGAGAACCTAACTAAAAATGCAAAAATTCCAGAAGTGAGTCCAAATATCACTGAAAAAATTAAATCTTGATGGGCAACTCAAATCAAGTGTGAAATTCTGTTATCCTTTCATGAATTGAATTTTTAATGTAAGAAAATAATTTCAACAATATGATAAATGGCATTCTTTGATATAGTTATTAATGAAAAATCTTTTCCGTGATATCTATAGACGCAGAAATGTAAGGTTTCAGTATGATGACATTGCTAAGCGCAAAAATTCTACTGCATTTATACATTCCATGGCATGACACTTCTGTAGTTAAAGCAACTTCATATGAGACAAGACTACCAGGACAAGGGAAGTTTCCCAGAATCTTTGTACCATATACTCAAAAGTTCTCCCTTCTTATGTGATTAGATCAACATAAATTTAGGCAAAAGAAAATCGATTTCCTTACGATATAGGACAGTGAAAATTATCACAAGCTCATTGAACTAATAAATTCCTTTAGTTTTCCACAACTTCTTTGCAATGAATGGTAAATGAAAATCAAGTTAAAATCACAATGGGTGTCAGAATTGATTCCAGGGGTTAGAGGATTGCAAAGGGTTTATAAAATATTTTGTGATATTTTTCACATGATGTAACTGGACTATGATATGCTATAAATGCTGGGCAAAAGCTCTAGGACTAACTTGGCTGGCTCTCCTATCCAATATTTTTATGGAAATTAATGAAGCGCTCCTTCAATTAATCATCCTATTTCAATGTTCATGCATCTGGCTTTAAGTTATATAAAAATAACATGCAACAATGTGTATATGTTCAAAAAAATCCTACACAATTTAACTGAAATACAAATTTTAGGAGTTGTCAAAGGTGAATAGAGACTAATTCAGTGGAAAAAGTAATTATTGATAAAGTAAAACTTCTAAAAGAATAAACAAAGGTTTTGATTTGTTGTAATGCAGGAAACAGATAATGAGTTGTCAAGATTTGTTGGGAACTTATCATGCAATATAAGTCATATGTCTTGTTTTCTACATAACAGATTTCTGTTTAAATATATGGCATAATAATATTTCTCAAACAGCATACAAGTGGTTTATCTACCTCACTATCTGTCAAAAATACTTCAAGTTAGATATGCCAAAATAAAAAGATAAAAATAGGGGGGGAAAGTACTTTTGAGTACTTGGATCGAAGTAGATTAAGTGCATTAGCTTAGCAATAGCTGTAAGACATCTCACTCTCTCATTTTATTCGCAATTGAAGGGAAGAGCTCATAATAAGGAATAATGCAAAGAAGGACAATAATCAACAGAAGCAGAGTGACAACCAAACGAAAAAAAAATAGTTACATTCACATTCTCTATTTTATGTGTAAACTATGTCATAAATCTTGCCATCAAAGAGAGCCAAAATTAGACAGAGTACCATAACTGTAACCTCTAAATCAGTTTTATCCATAAAATATTATTTCCTAAAGGTGCATGCCAAGATATACTATAAGCATTCATAAAAGGAGATTTTCTGTTCGCAAAAATCAATTTACAGTTTGAATGCTGCCAGTTTCGTTTGAGCAAGGGTCGGAAACAAGAAGAAGATGCTAGGATAAAACTAAAAAAAGCTTCAGATAAGGAAAACGCCGATTAGAAACATAGATATAACTTTTGCGCACCTGGAGGACAGAAGTAGTTCCTTATTTGGTCAGCGGAGTAGATGGTATCAGACAACCTACCACCTTAGTTCACTTGTCTCCTAGGTTAAGTCTTAACGCACTGTTTCGTAGACGCCTTTTGTGTCTGTAATCTCTTTTAACGAATGTGGTACGATCAAGAACAAATTGAGACTCTTTGGCAGCAGATGTCTGTTCTCCTTAAGATGTACACTACGTCTGACAAAGGTTTCATGCCAACTTTGCCTTATATATATGGATATTCTCAAAGCTTTGAAACGCAATTAAGAAGACGCAGGAATTAGGCATGAGTATAATCTGTGCCCCACGTGATCACAGTCGGAGAAAAGTAAGGGAGATTTCTTCTCGTGGGGGAAACTTTGAATCCCACCCGAGACCTAACCTTGTTCTTTGTTGCCCCCAAAAGGGAGGAACGTCTTCTATACGGCCTCCCATGTCTTTGGAGTGGCCCACCTGTGACGTCTCATACGCAGAATTTTCTTCCGTATCTTGATGCATGACGTGTAACAATACGACGGTTCTAAAAACGAATTTGGCGAAGAAAAATATTCTATGGCTTGCTTTATCACATTGTGTACATAATCTCACAGATTTTACTTCGGTACGATAGACCACCTTCTATCGAATATCAGAGAAAGAACAAAGCTCAGAAAGCAGTGTGATCATTGACTTCTTGCGATATTTTGAGAGATTTCTAAATAAAATAACATCGAATTCACTTCTAAGTCCATTAAAAACTAACATTGCCTATCTAAGTTTTTTATATTTTCATTCCAAACTAATTTATTGTAACTTTACTGGTCTCAGATGGAAATGGGTAGTTTTTGAGCCAAAGCTATGTTTTGGTTGACCCCATCCTTCATCGATAATTATCACTTACCAATACTACAATAACGTATGAAAAGTTCAGCTTATTCGTCATACAGTCATGCAGATCCGGCTAAGAGTGGGTTCCGTGGATGCACCCGGGCCCCTAGTTTTAGGGTGCCCTATATTTAGAACAAGTCTTAAAGCCTTTTTGTTATTTTGTAGAGGGTAAACTGTGTACCAGCAAGCAATTTCTTCGTGCCAAATACCACACTTTATGAATTAACAATAGTTCATCGCATGGGCAGAGGAAGTTGAGAATGGGGGCACATGCAAATTTGCACCATTTCGTAGATGGCCGGCTCTGTTTATGAGTAGTCACTGAACGAGAGCCATTTTTACTTTTGGAATGAATTTTTTGAATGAAATATGTAATTTGACAGTGGAATCGCACGGATATAGAAAGAAATAAAAAACCATAGGACTTGGAACTTATTTTTCAATAAATAAGATAATAATTTACGTGAAAATGAAATAATATATATAAATTATACTTTTCCACAAATATTATATGTAAGTATAAGTTATATTTATTCATTTATAACGGAATTCCACCAATTCTCGCAAGAGAAGATTAATTTTATAATAATTTACATCGTGAAATTTGTTCTTGAACATATCGTACATCAATTTCTAGTTGTCATGTATATTTATGAGACTTTTATCTTAGTTCTTGTTAAAAATAATCAGAATATATTATTAAGTGTTAGCCGAGGTAATTACGTTCATAAAACAATCCCGAAAGTTTATCTAACGTTTTCCTTAGCTCAGGTTGAATTTTTTTTAACAAGTTTGATTTGAAAGAGTTACATTCAATTTCATAGAGACATCCCTGTAGGTGAAAATGTACATCTGCGTCTTGCCTTGGTCATCCATGAACACCAAGAACTGATGAAATCGAAGAAAAAGTCGGTAAGGTTATTCTAGGAAATCGTCGTCTGGGTATGAGAGCAACAACTGAGTTGAAGAGTATTGACAGAAACCATTCGGCAACTTCTTCTCGAAAAAAGGATCTGTCATGTGGAAAAACCGTTAATAGATTCTACACTAAGGCATTGCACTGGGCTCAACGCACTATCAATCAAGACGTTTTCGGCTAAACATAGAATTTTTGTGTTAAACGATCCAGTTGCTGCTTGACTCTAACTATCAAAAACAGTCAAGCAAATGCTGAAAGGAACGCGTTTTGTATCTATGGATGCAGAGAACGGAAAAGCGACGGACACGATGAAGGCAACATGGAGAGGTGTTGGGATCAAGGAAGGAGTTCTTCTATAAGGTTATGAGGTTTCAAATTTAAAATATGTTGAATAAAAGTTTTTAATCCGGGTATTTTCTAGCCCACCCTCGTATATTACGCGCTTGGATTAAGAGTATCACCTGAAACATAAGATGCAGGGGTAAACCCAGTTCCGCGTTGAAAATAAAGTTAAAAATGGAGGACTGATAATGTAAAATTTTGTGGTACATCTTATTAGGTTAAATATGTCTCTCCATTAGTTGCCGATGATACTCTCTTATGTTCACAAAATAGAATATGAATGAGTTTTCTGCTGCTTTCTGAGCTCGCAGTCTTCCTGTTGGTCGTTTTGATTAGATTTATTTTAGCTCTGATAAGTCTTCTTTCTACTAAATGTACCCAAGAAGGAGAACAAGAAGAATTTTTTTGCTAATCTGGTAATTCAAACAATCTTCCCTCTCAGCTGAAAATGAATGGGCTTAAAGGAGCCAGGTTCATTTTCATGATCTGAACCCTTTCACTCAGACTAAATAAGGTAAGAACACTTAGTAACTTCCACAGATATATTTTATTTCACAGAGGCGACTAGTTTCGTCGAATCGACATCTTCAGGTTACTAAGTGTTCTTACCTTATTTAGTATGGCTCCCTTCCACAAAGTTGAGCTTGATCATATCAGACTTTCACTCAGATTTTATTTCTGCAAAGTAGGAATTCTGGGCATCGGTATTTTATTAAGAGCATCCGGCCCAACAAGAATGTTACAATGAGACTGAGTGTTTCTGAATTTAGTCGAGCTAAAAAAGCGTACGCAAAAATATCTCTATATCGGGATCATTTAGTGTTCAGTAATTTTGTTCGATTTTACTTAAGATCCGCGAAGAAGGAAACGAGAGACTAGTATGATTTTCGTTATTCTTAAACTAGCCGTTTTCTATGAACCTCTTCAAAGCAAGTTAATAGTAAAAATAATTTTCGGATGTTCTGCGGAATCTTAATATCTTTGTGAGTAAGACGATCCACACAAAAATAGTTACATATCTTACAATTTAAAATTAATTCGTAGTTTTTGTAGGACTCTACATTTTATATGAAGCGACGAATTTCAGTATTTACAACGAATACTTTCGAACTGTAGCCCCCAGAATAAGTATTGTAGATCCATGAATCTCTCTAACTCCAAAGTGACCTCCCGATAAGATCCGCCATACGATTTAAAAATTGATCCATCTGGAAAATGGCAATCTTAAACACACGCTGCTTGCGATGAGATAAAACGAATCTTCAGTAAAGTGATCTTCATTAGTTTTTCTACTCTTCACCTCATTCTAAGTTTCATTTAGTAGTTAAATCATATGCATTTCGAGCTGAAATTCAGTTCAGGTTTTCTTTATTGTTATTATAATATCATGAGAGGCCAAGGATATCTGTAAAGTATTCAGCCCGAAGGCAGGTTGAGACCTCATCCCCTTTACCATCAGCTGCGAAGAGCTGGCAGGGAGAGGCTTACTAGGCAAGATGAGGAATGAGGTAGTACGCCATTGCTTTCCTCACTGAGCTAGAATTCTGTAAGCAGAACAGGCCCATGTTAGTGAAGCACGATGACTCTACGAGTAACACTTTTTGTAACATTGCATAAGGAGAAACTTTAATTAATGCCATTATTCAGCATAACTTATACCTCATAGCTTTCATATCATCACAGCCTGGTCAAGACTGAGACAAAAGTACATAAAATATATTTTAAAGATATATAAAGGAGAGATTTTCTCTATCCCGCACCAAAAGACAAATGATTAATATCTCATTCGTCAAGATATGGTAACAGGACCAATATCTCAAGTAGAAGAGCAAAAAATGAATGTATGTTGCTTTTAACGAACCAGAGACCCGAAAAAGCTGTGCGTTAACAAATGAAAGAGAAGACAAATGGAAGCGAGAATGCTTTCAAAGCCTTTAAGTAGATGATTTCCTTCGAAGAAATCCTAATAAGGATTCCCTCTCACGCATGAAAATGCCCTTTTAGTTACGAGAATGAGAAGAGTAGTCCTAGGGTCACCGCATAAATTCTCGAAATATCTTAATCCTCTTTGGACTTCAATCGGGTGGGACAGAAATGAACAAAAGTAGTGCCCGTTGAAATCAGATGAAAGAAATTTCAATGGGAAATTTTCATATAAATTGTTTCAGTCTCAGGGTTCCACCGCACACATGGACGGTGACCACCTGGTTACCGCCTCAAACGTCTCGTCAAGCAGATTTCATTTCAGGAAATATCCAAGTTGAAAATCTATGTGAATGTTGTATATTTTAGTGTTTTTTGTATTTATTTATATACGTAGAAGAACTCCATTTTACGTTTGTCATAAATATTACACTAGATAAAATATAAACAATAAATGTTAAAATAAAAAATCACAGTAAGTAAAAAAATATTTTTTGGGCTACAATATATAAGAACGAGCATCAAAAAACGTAGAACATACACAAATCATAACTCAATCATAAATTATAGGTGAAAACAGTAATAGATTGAAACCAGGTATAAATCTGAAGGAAAAGAATACTCATATTTTTTTACATAGGAATATACATAAAACACACAAATATGTTTGTTATATGTCAATAAAGTACTATTATATTATTGGGGACATGCCAAAGGCAACATGTTCGCCTTTGGTAAAAGCGGTCCCGGGTTGGATTCCTGATGGGGAACCACGTGTGAAATGGCTTCAGCTGTCGGAGCTCTTTTAAAAACACTATTTTTGTAACATCTATTTATAATATCAATGTGTCTTCTAGTGACAGGATGAGACGTATAGTTTAATAAGCATAAAGCAATAGTTTTCTTAAAATTAAAATAATTTGTAAAGGATTCATAAAATAAAGAATTGAAGAAAAGGAAAACGCAGACTTGCTCTGCTAAAATACTGCATTTTTGAAAACAGGAGGATGTGAAATATCAGCAAGGATACCAATTCGAAGGAATTCCAAACCTAAAGAAATAATTTGGTTCTTCAAATTCCATTCTCCACTTTCTCTTGGGGAAGGTATCTTCAAAAGACAGATGCAAAAGTTATCCGTTACCTGCTTCAGCTGTTATCATACCTGATTTTCGTTAACTTCCGTAAAGTAACGTAATAAGGATATTTTCTTTCTTACGTATGAAAAAAAAACAGAATTACCGCACAATTCGTCTCAATAATTTGCCGCCCTAAGCAATTATTGGTCCGCATCAGTCTGCATGCTTCGTCGAATCTTCCTTTGCATTTTTACCGATTACTAGGTATATCGGGTAACTTCGCACTATCGGTGTTTGGTGTTCCCTACGCACACAAAAAAATATTCTGATTTTTCTCTCGTATGTAATGGAAACCTTCACACTAGATGTCCTCAATAACTAGGAATATTTTGATGCTAGATATCTTGTTAATTCATCGAAAGCAAGCAAACCTCCTTCAAGACTTCTTGGTGGATTCTGCAACTATCTACAAAGTGACGGACGAAATTTAGAAAATGATATGTTAATTACATAAAGTTTAGCTTGTCCAATCGTTGTGAACCCCTTCGACCCCCATGGAGGGGGTCGAATAGCTCCCGTTAAATACAGGAGTCCTCCGTTAAATGTAAACCACCTCATAGCCATGCATAATGTAGTTCAGAGAAGTGTATAAAAATAAGTGTAACACTATCTAACTAACAAATAATAGATAATCGCGTTCATTAACACAGATTAGTGCTTTTAATAACAAAGGATACGATATGGAAAGTGGGTTCCTGGAAAGCCAAGAGGGCAACGAGTTCGGCTTTGGTGAAAGCGGTCCCGGGTTCGATTCCCGATGGGAGCCTACGTACGAAATGTCCTGACCTGCTCGAAATGTCCGAAAACTTCGGTCGAAGCACTTTTAACAATACTAGTACCACATTCGGGATGTTTTTCCATAATTTTGTGGGCAATAAGTGCAACGCATTCTTTTCAAACGGAGCTGGTGAAAATCTGTGGAATCATATCCTTCCCCTTTTCGCCTTCTTTAGAGGATTTATGATGTAACTATTTGTGCGGAAATATAATGAGATGAGTTCGCACAGTCGGTTTCCGGTATTTACACAGAGCATTTTGATCGCCCATGAAGGGAGAGAAATGAGATTAAGGAGGTTTTGAAAAAAATAAATACTTAGTTTCTTGGCATAAAAAGGATTCTTTTGTGTAATATAAGCGTGCTAACATGTTTTATTACAAACGTAACGCCTCTTTTGCGTTGCCTACTTCTAGTGGTAGCATATAACGATAAAAATAACAAAAACCGTTCTTAATTTAAATTCGTAAAGTCCAAATAGCCTGTATGAAATAAAACTCATTTTTAAGTGCAATTCTTTCGTAATAAATTGATTATATGTAAAATAATTAAGTGAACTCACATGCTATGGTTTTCATAATGCGTTAAAAACCATTGAATTTTTGGCATATACTGGTAGATGACACAATGCTATAGCTAACAATAATTTTATGTTATAATATTTGGTATGACGAATTGAGATTTTTTCTGAACAAATACATTTGACTAATTATAAAACATATGAAGGAACCTAGCACTCCAGGCTTTAATCTGCGCAATTTTATAATAAGTTGAGTATTATTTTAATTATAAGAAAAATTCGTGTAGAAAAAATACTACTCGGTGGAATTTATGAATTGGTGGAAGAGTATTAGTGATACGCGCATTTTTATCCTTTGAGACACCACTACTCAATTCCTATGCACTTAACTAAGTTATTTCTGTGTTAAATTTATATCAGTCCTATCTACGTATGTGTAACGAAATTATTCATTACAAGTTAATTGTAAATTTTTCGAAAAATGTATGTTTTATCGGATGAAAGACGAAAGAACGAAATCCCACGACATTCCATTTTTCTTCTTGATATTTTCTAGTAGAATTGCCATTAATTTTCCTGCTGCATATAATATTTTTCTACAATGTGAAAATAGTCATATTCCTATAATTTATAGACCAGAATATTTCAATACGAAAACGTAGTATAAAACAAAATCTGTGGAAGAAAAAAATAAGAGTAAGAGTTCTTAGCAACCTTCTAAATCTAAGATGATCTTCCCTGAAATATTCAGCTTATCTATCTCTTCACTTGGTAACCACTTTCTATGAATTGATAAGGCAAAATGTTCATCTATTAGAACTTGAGATTCCGTGCTTCAGATGTACAGGCCATGACGTACAAATCATCGCGGGAAACCAAAGACGCCATGAGCAGTAATGCGTTGAACTGAGGTTACAGAGGTTGAACTGAGCTTGTTTACAAATTCAAATGGTATTTTGAGCAATAGAAACTTTTTCAAAACTACTATAGAACGTTAATAGGAATCGCTATTTTGCCAATTACCCAATTAAAATGGAATCACATTGAAAAGGCGTAGGGGCATGGATTTGCCTATAGGGCGCGAAAAACATTATTCCTGCGGGGAAAAAATTAAAAATTGCTTTCACCGGAGTAAATGTATGCCAATGACGTGTGACTATAAAAGCTGCAAACCGGACTTCCGAAGTGTAACCCGCGAGCCCTAAGAATCAAGCTTCCCCGCGACCAACATTTCATTCCAAAAATAGCGAATCTCAGTCATCCGTAAGCTACTCACAAAACGGTAACATATTAGTGTGAAAAATATTTGCGAGTGTCTCTTTCGAGCGAGTCTCTTCCTTTCAAGTTGAAGAAGCCCTTCGCGGAACACGGAAGACCGTCATCGACTTGAATGACAACCGTTAAGTCGTAGGACATCCTTCTTCCACTTTGATAGTAAATTTTACGGGCGTAGAGAGCGATGTTTCCAAACCACTAGATGACGGGAACAAACATGACATCCTGATACGTGGAAAACAGGTGGTTTCAATAATATCTCATTTTCATTTGGAAGGGAATTGAGATTCTCCATGATAACACCAAAAAATATAGTAATGCTTACAAGATACATAATTACCTTAAGATACGAACCTCTGGTTCCTGCTGCCACATTTAGGTGAATGGAAGATTCTGTTTACATCACGTTGCAGGAGCTAGAAATATTAATCTTTCATTCTATTTTAATCTTGGTCACGGCTTTGATAAAATGGAAATTTCTGCTTAATGAATGATAGCATTTATTTTCGTCAGCCCTCATCTATATTCATAGATCAATTGTGCTGAACTTACACAAACTTCTATCATTTATAATTAATTTTCTGGCTCAGTGACGCAAGGCTAACTATTTTATCCCTCATTTTGTCTAGGAAGTCTCATCTCCTCCCAAGAGCTTTCCATAGACAGTGGTGGAGGACTTAAGGTTCAAATTGGTCTTCCATCTGAATACTTAACAGATAGGATAATGGTGTCCGTTAGCTATAATTTAAAAAAACATGGCAATATTTAATACAAATTTGGTATAAAGTTCAACAAAAATTAGATTTACTTTAATTACTACTACATGATCATTCATCGTTTTCGATTTATTTTAATATATTTTGCTAAATATTGAACAAAAATTCACCTTACTCTAATTCAATTTCAAGATCCTCAATCACCTACCTTACACAAACATCAGACTCATTCTGTGAATGACCACATCTGTAGATGTGCTGACTGCCTCTGATAGATGAATGAGAATAGCAATAACCAGTATTTTCCTCTTGACAATTTCAGGCATTTATAATGGAAGTGCCAAAGAAGAAGCTTCTTGTAATCTATTATTATGGTTTCTTCTCTACCATCATAGATTACTTGACCAGATTCTTCAACATAATTTTATGGTAGTATCAGATGATGGCTGAAGACTTACATAATAATGACTTTGAACAAAAGTAAACAAATATTGATATTCTTAGAACAATTTTGCTAAATATAATTACAAAAACAGCTCAGTGGCTAAGAAAAATCAGTCACTCAAAAAATTTTTAATTTGCCAATGAAAAGTATGTACCACTGAAAGGGTATAGTAGAGAGCAGGGTAAATGAAAATATTAAGAACTTTATTTTATTACTGGAATTAAAATTATCAAATGAGTTCTTTTCTAAATGAATATTTATTAAAAAGATGAGGTTTAAGTAATTAAGGTGTAGATTAGGTTATGATTTATAAAATTTTAATTCTTTTTTGAAAAGGATCTTTGTTCAAAGAGGTGATGCAAATTTTTGTTGCCTGCATCATTATGAGACTTCTACCGTTAAATACCTAGTTTCAAGTGGCCCAAAATTCACTAATAAACCCTCCTAAATAATAATTTTCCTCCTTCATCAATAAATTCTTAAACCTCTATCGTTTCATAAGTATACACATTTAACATTTTACGTAACCTTAAATTTAAACTATGCACAAGGGTCATTTAGTATCTCATTAGAAAATTTAAGAGATGGCACACATAATATCATAAATAGTTTGTTTTTAGTAAGCATCATTACTCACTAGATACCTATTAAAGTCTCAGTTACATTCATCTCATGGTTTCATTTTCATTATCGATTGAAGCAAAAAACGTTTTCTAATTTAGAAAAAGTGAGTTGTGAGCAGTGATTAAACATTTATATTTAAAAGATTTAACACCGAAAGAGATCAAAGCTGAGTTGGATGAAGTTCATGGCATATCTGCTCCTGTGTTTGCAACTGTTTACAATTGGATAAATGAGTTTAAACTTTGCCGTACATCCACAAAAGGTGAACATCATTCTGGTATCCAGTGGAAGTGACTACCCCCAAAATGATTGACGAAATCCACTATATGATTTTGAGTGATCAACGAATCAAAGTGCGCAAAATAGTTGAGGCCACAGGCATATTGCAAGGTACAGTGTTTTCAGTTCTGCATGTAAAATTGAGTGTGAATCTCCGCAGGATGGGTGCCGCATCTGCTCTCAGAGGAGAATAAATGCAATTGTGCGGTCGACTCTGAGGCTATTTTGGTGCTTTTCAGTAGTAGTCCTCATGAGTTTCAGCATTGATACATAACTGTGGATGAAACATGGATACACTACCACACTCCAGAGACAAAGGAACAGTCAAAACAGAGGGCTTTTGAATGCTACAGGCTCTGAAGAAGGCGAAGACAGTGAAATCAGCTGCCAAGGTGATAGCCACAGTATTTTGAGATGCAAGCGGAATCATCAGCACTGATTACTTGGGAAAAGGTCAAATGATAACTGGAGAGTATCATGCGGCTTTATTGCACCAGTTGGACAAAGAAACCAAGAAAAAATGTTCTCATTGCAAAAGATCACAGGTGCACACCTGCACAGTTCGGATGGCCAAAATTATGGAATTAAAGTTTGAATTATTAATACATCCACCGTATTCACTGGATTTGGCCCCCAGTGATTTCCTTTTATTTCTAAACTTGACAAAATGGCTTGGCGGACAACAGTTCACGTCGAACAAGGAGGTCATCGCCAAAACAGATGCCTATTTTGAGGACTTTCCGAAATCCTACTTTTAAATGGCTTAAAAAAGTAGGAGAAATGCCTTGAAAATTTTATAGAATTAAAAGGCGATTATGTTGAAAAATAAAAAAAACTAGACATCTACAAATTTGTTTTTCTATCTTTTTCTAAGGACTTATTGAAAGATCCTCATAGGTACTTGACAACACAATGAAGTCACCAGATAGAATGACTTAGTTCTTTCCTGGCGTATGGAATGTAGAAAATTCTTCTTGGGTAATCAGCCGGGTGATAGGGTCGATTTCCACCGACGTTTCGGCCGCAAACTTCGCAGCCATCTTCAGTATATAAGGACGACCCCTCGGCTTTTCTCGACACCCTGAAGATGGCTGCGAAGTTTGCGGCCGAAACGTCGGTGGAAATCGACCCTATAACCCAGCTGATTACCCGAGAAGAATTTCTACAAGTCACCAGATGTCCAAGAGTTAAAATATCATTGAGATAACGGACAGCCTTGACTCCCCTTCATAAGAGCATAGTACAAAAAGGTGTAAGATCAACCACTGATTTGAGCCCAAAAATGAGTTGCATTACCACTCAAACCTTTCAGAAAAGTTTGAACCCCTCACTTTAACAAAAATAATTTTATTCATAGGAGTACGAAGGTTACATTGCCTTCACATACACAAAATTATTTAACAGTTAATCATGAAAAGCTATCATATGCTTTTATAGGAATGGAATGATCATATATACACTTGAATGCCTTGTCTTAGGTCTTTAGCATCATAGATGAGTATTTTACATAAGTAAGAAGCTTTAAAAGAATACACTAAAGAGAAATACTATGTAAAGTCGTTAAATCCACTGTACCTCAGTACGTTTATCAAAAATCAAAATGTTCTGGAGGATATCACAGGACAAAAGTGATTAGGCATCTCATGCCACAGTGGTTTTCTTAGAGGACACAGGAGCAATATTTTCTGCAGTGATAAAAGTAATTACTCAAGGGAGTGCTGAACACGTCGGCAATGTCTACTACTGCCTTCAGCTAAAGCTTGTTCAAGGATTCCTGTTATATGAAGAAGACCAACTGGATCTATTTGAAGGATGTGATCTTGGAGGCTTGGTTTCTTTGCACCTGAATCAGAATCGCTTTCCTGAAAAGGTTAAAACAAAATTACAATCATTGCAATGACATTCTATTAATGTTTAATTCTCATTTAGCTAGAGACAACTTAGGCAAAGAACCCCTTATCTGATACACTCAAATCAAAAGTGATAATAATTAAATACATTTATTTCAATAAAAGTCAACAAATTTCACAACAAAAGTTCAATAAATGCACTAAAATTTAGGACATTCTCAAAGAAAAAATAACAATCTTTTATAAATTCAACTCAGAAAAGCATTGCATTAATTTGTAATCAACTCAGAATCAAGTTTTTACTTACTAATAGTATAAATAATCAACAAATAATACACTTAAAAAATAAATGAATGACAAATGACTAAAGAGATATCCTTTGTGATACTTTAAAACATATTTTTTTGACTCCTTATTTCACCACAGGGATAGAACTTGAATTTTGAGAGATATAATGGCATAACACTACTCCGAAAATATATTTCCACCCACTTCATCTCTAATGGGCATTAGTGACCACAAAAAAAGCTTATAAAAGAATATGATGATCAAAAATGAAGAACTTACACTCAAAGCTAGTTTTTGTTTTGGATTCAAAACCTTTCTATTTGTCTGTCAGCAATGATTTTCGATGTTTTAATAATTGAGGATGGATATAAATGACATACTCTCTTTTATCCATACAAAAATATCAAATACTGCAGGTGACACAGTATTTGAAGACAGTGATACTTGCAATAATGGAAACAGTAGTGATGATGATTTTTTCATCTTCGATGATGCTGATAAAGACTATGACAAAGTGTTTGGTGATTGAATTCTTATTTCATAATAGGGAATTTATCCCCCAATTCTGTGCTTCATTTTGAACTATGTTCAACTGTAGTCATAGCTTGTTGTTTATTAATTTTTTAAATTATAATTATAGACATAAAAATAGACTAATTAATTTTTTTAGTAATTATATCAATGATTGGGACACCTATTTGACTTTTCTGAAACATAAGAACTAAAAGAAGGTACATATGGAGTTGTTGGGGTGCTGTGCTTTCGCACTGGCTTTTTTTGTACATGCCTTACTGAAATGAGGGCACATCTTACATGCTGGTGTGTCTTATATGCCACCAAATACGGCAATCAACTATATATGACATGAGTGTCTCTCTTCAAAAACTCTTATTCTCGCATTCCCTAGTTACAAGAATATTTCTAAAAATATGCATTCTATAAGACCATGTAGTGAATAAAGCAATTAGGATAAGCCTTTCTCATACCTTTCCTTTTGGAGCTGTCTCCCCATCTTTTAGACTAAGTTTCATTGTTATTAAGGGTGTAAGCTGATGCAGAAGTGAGCGAGATGCAACCTGGAATAAATATTAACATCTCTTTGAACACAATGCTTCTTCTAAGGCTTTTCAAGAAATCATTTTCTTAAGAATCCACTAGTAACTTTTACTTATGATTACCCCATGAGGTAAAAAAATCACAGAACAGAAGGCTGCATGACGAAATGCTTCTACAAAACAGGAAGGGATAAGAAGAATTTGAAAACTAAATAGGTTTTACTTTGAATGGATTTATTTGAATAGATTCACTCGGGAGAGGAGAATCAAACTTAAATAATTTGATGGAAGGCAAAAAACCAACCAAATGGGAGAAAGATGTATATGTATACCAGAAAGCTACAACTGATCAACTTTTGATATGGTTTTTAGTGCTAGCTAGCTGTGCTGGACTTAGTAATTTTCATTTACTTGGTTCAGCTGAGATGTATGATTACTTTTTCCAACAAAATATTTTGATAGGATTTCTACCTTACTGAGGCAAATTCCAGGTAGCAAGCTCATTAGCCAGAACTCCAATATGTTAAAAAAAAACTTACAGTTACTAAGGAAAGAACACAGTTTAAGTTTATCATAGAATACACTTTCTATAACATATTAACAAGAGCTACCATAAATTTTCCACAAAGTCACTTTGAAAGACTAAAATGGTCCACAGTTTTTAAATGACAATAAACGTACATACAAAAGCATAAGATATGGATAGTATACTAATATCCATTGACGCACATCAAATCATGAATAATCGAGCTAATTATCACCTTCTACTTATGTCTCACAAATAATTTTATCTGAAAGATGAGATTCCATAAAAATTAAAACGGCATACCTGAACTTCAAATCTCCAATCTAAATTATGAAAATGAGGTGGAGTGACTGATCCTCCAACAACATTAAGAATCTTTCCTTCCTCAGTGTATAATTTAGTCAATAAATCTTGCTGTTCTTCCCGAAAGCCAAGAGCTTGTAAAGAGCCAGTGAAGTCTTCAGAACTGAGCTGTAAAATGAATGAATAATTAGCTATCAGGCACGTAATGCTCAAGAAGTGCTACTCTGCTTAATTTAATCTTTAATTATAGAAGCACTTTCATTGCTCCAAAAATCACACAAATTCTTTTTCATGAAATCCCGAATTCCATAAAAAACGATAATGATTGTAAGTGAAAGTCATTCTCATGGAATACCCTTTAAATTGATCCTTAATCCTTAGCATGCACTGATACTTTTTAAATTTCATAAATTTACGTTAAAAATACCTTGTTTTTAAAACTTTCAATAAGAAGCTTTATCAATCCTTCAATTGCGAGACGAAGGCTCTGTGGAGGCACTTCTATTTCTTCTGAAATTTCAAAGTGGAACGTAAGAGATGGTGAAGGAAGAAGCATATGAAAATAGACATAATCAACTTACGCGATAAGGCTACTATAGCTTTCAAGTTTGGCCCATTCCTGACGAAATCCAACGCAATTTGGCAGACTTCACGAAAAACTACGAGACAAGTAGTTGACATTCAGAAATACGTTTCATTAAAGCAATGTAGCAATTGCTAACCTTAGTGACAAAAAGAATATTATCTCCAGAGACTTGAGTGATAACATTACTTTTAGCTGATAAATAAAATGAACAAAAAACTCATTGATAAATTATACAGACTATAGAAAATGAGATTTCAAGACAAAGGTTTTTGTTTTCGGATTCTTGGACAGATTCTTTACCAGATATATCCTGCTTGGACACAAGCTCTAAATGTTGCTTGTGAGAGTCTGTTAAAAATAGCTGCATGGTTCTGTTAATAAATATTTAATAAGTTGAAGTTAAAAAAATGAAATCCCTGCAACCATTCACATGTGATACAATCGAACTTCGATATTGCGATATCTATGGATTAGTTTTGCCGCGTTGTTTGATAATGATATTCGTTGCATATTACGAATTTAAGCAAACAATTAGATGTAATTGAAAGTAAATTTGCCTTAAATTTCATTAAAATAAGATACTGATTCTTATAGGAATCGTATTCACCCACTTCTATGACACAGTAACAGAGATATTTAACAGATTCAGAGAGGCTGAGATTCATAGAAAACGTTCTTCATAGAATCTAACACAAATCTACGGAGAGTATAAAAGGCAAAATGAAACAGATTAATACCTAGGGAGACCAGACATCCCGATTTCGAAAGAACTGCTCCTCTTTCAAACTGTCTGTCCCTCCACCCATATTGTTCCAGTAATGTCCCACTTCTTTTTCCCCCACTAACATCTACTGTTGAGTGTTACCTTAAGCTGCCACAGTTGCCTTGGAGCTTGCTATATTTATTCTTATAATGTAAAAGTGATTTAATATTTAATGACACTCATTGATGTCTTGGCACTCTCTTAATAGATGTGGTTGCTGTACTCGTAATTTTAATATTTAATCTTGACTAATCTGGATTCACTGTCGTTTGAAAATAGCACATTATAAAAACTGTGAACAGAAATTATCAATGCATTTTATTTCAGTTGATTGCCACAATTGAAACGATGTTAGAAATAGTAAATATAATAGTATATATGGATTTAGGGTTCTGAAAGCTTATTTGGATCATTTATTTTTTCATTGTATGTATTCTCAATAGAGAATGTTTATTAGTTCTAGAGACTTTATAAAAAACTAGGGATAAAGATTATCATACGTATGATATTATGATTTAACTCAAGCATTACAAACTTAGCAGAGCAATTTTAAAAGTCTCAATGGAGTAATTAATGTTTACTTTGCCTTTATTTGAAATCCTTTTATTTAAAATTACTAAAAGGGTATATTAATATACATGTAGTAGATGATTTCATGCATCGGAAACTAGATTGAAAGAATTTGCTAATTCTTGCAGAAGCAAGAATTATGGCCATACCAAAAGAAGATGGCACAACAAATTGCAATAAACAAACAAAACTGAAGAAAGAAAAAGAACAATTCAGCAATCGATATGATAAGACTGGAAATACTGAAGAAGAGAACTGAAAGGAAATCTTATGAGATTTCTCCTCTATTCTCTCACAAGTAATAGTAATATATACATAATTTTTTTCACTAAACTTTAAATAAATATCATTAAATAAATCTGATGATATTTTCATATGGATTATCAAATGAAAAACTTCCACATGCAAATACTCTGTCAATAAAAGAAATGACTAATTCAGTGTATCTAATAAATGAGTATGTATCTATTAATGGTACATACATACAATCCAATGGGTCAAAGGAATAAATAGAGCTGAAAAAGTTTCAAGTAACAGGCACTTTAACATAGAACCTCCACTTTTCGGGCAGAAGCTTTAAACCAACTGATCTATCATGTAAATCCACCCACTTTGTTTTTAAGGAAGCTTTCAGGTATTGAGTGGGTCCCACCACTACAATTTATTACACGCATTTTCCAGTTCATAGTTACTTTCTGTAGCTGTGGTCATTAAAATGATCTCAAATTAGAGAGCTTACAGTGAGGTCAGGCTAATTAGAATAGACTGTAGTTCATTAAATAATTTACTCTAAAATTAAGTTAGTTGTATTTGGCAATGTTAACTCTGAGCTAATCAGTACTGAAAACTGACATACTAGAATCAAACAGGAAGAGAAGTATATTACATGCCTCTTAACTAATTCTTCCTCACCAAATTTATTTCAGTTTGATATTAAGCACTTCCCCAATGCACCCGAGATATCTCATAGGAGCGAGTAGTTTAAAATCCAGCCACACCCGAGATATCTCTTATTTAGGATTTTCTGCTTTTCGACCTTTTTTTACCATCTCAGTTATGCTATCCAGTGTATTGAGCTTGACTAGCATGTTTTACTTAACCTACATTCAATTTCTACGTCTCCATTGTTTTGCCTTGTCTGTGGATATATCGCAATTTAAAATTAAGGGAAAATTTAACGAATTAAAAAAGTGAAATGTTAATTGATAGCTCTCCAAGGGTGGGAAAGACTTTCGTTTTGACTCCGTTTGTAGTTAAGTATAAGCACGCAAATTAACAGCTTTTTTTCTTAGTCCAACTTTTACAAAGAATTCATCATGGAAGAGGTTAACCAGTTTAATTATTAATAATTAAACTTTATCGTTTTCTGTCATTGAATCATGACAATCCATTTGTTTCATGGTTTAGGATTATATAACCATTCTTTAAAGAGAAAACATACAGTCTAAAACATTTGTAAGTACTTTTTATTTCTACATGCAAGCTGGAAATAATTTAGATAATTCTTTTAGCATGTATCATAAAACAAAGGTCGTTTTCAAAAATAATTCTAGTGATAGTTTAGTATTGCATAAACTGATCATAAAAATTAACAAACTCCTTCGACCAAATGGAAAGGATCAAATAAGCCATTAACTCCTAGATGTAACAATTATTTCTTATTATGTGTTATCAATACAGAAAATATACCATCTTCATTTAAACATACTATTTTCAAATATTTTAGTGATTCTTTGTACAGAATAATTTAACTGAACATAGAGATCAACTGGACATCTCAACGTAACAACTGAGAAAAGGTGACCTCTACTAAATATACACATCATCTACAATCTCACCAAGAAGGTGCAATGAAAAACATGTGGGTGCATCAAATATATCAAAATGATGATAACATACAACAGAAAGAGATGAGAAACAACCTCTACAAGAATTATAATTTAAAGAAGAAGAAAGCCACTTCTCTTATTACAAAAGTAATTCCGCAGAAAAATTATTACACATTCTGTGAACTCTTTTTGAATTCTCAAAATGATTTGAGTCAACTATAAATTTTAGATGAACATTCTAACAATATTTAGCATTCATTCTCAATATAAATATTCTTAAGTCACTTTTATTCACATTATTTCACTCAATCTTCAGCGTCAGCCTAAGATCTAAGCAATTATTAGTCAGTCCTCCTCTTCTATACATTCCAGTCACCATTAAATCCACGGGTAATGTGAGCACTGAATCCTCAATTAACTCACATAGCAAGAGCATCTTCTAAGAATTGGTTTAATTCTCTCAAATGCTGCATCTTACTTCCAGTAGCTGGTGATGCAGCAGTTGGTCTGCCAACATACCTTAATTGAAGAATACAATCATGAATTAAAATAAACTGAAAATGGGAAGGAAGCAATAAATATTTTCACAATTGCTTTTAATGAAAGATGGTTAAATTAAAATTGAAAGGATAAAAAGTGCATAAAAAAATTAAACCCACTTTTGATTCAAACTAAACTTGACAATCAAAACATACTATATCGAAATGTACGAATAAATCTTTATTAAATAAAAAGGTATACTATAAGTTGGCATTTACCTATTTCATACTATTTTAATTTGTCGACAGTTTACTTCATCAGGTAAAATTTTTTTAACTTAAGCATTAAAAAGTCTAAATAAATCACTTTTACTGTAACTCAATACAATAATATACAATACTGATATTAGCCAAGGGGAAAATGTGAATAACTACATGAATTCATTTTCCAATAATATCATTATCCTTGAAACAATTTGAAAAATAACAAATGATTACCCCCTAATTTCAGATTTAAGTTTTATAAGTATCAATATATTTATATCAGTATGTTATCAGTATATTATTTATAATTATAAATAATAAAATAGGCAGGTGATAAAATAACTTGTATTGGGAATCAACTACTAGAACAAATGAATATTACTGAGAAAATGTAGTAAATAAAAAATTTAAGCAGTCAAAAAGTAGGCAAGATAGTAATTGGTTTCCTGCCAAAGGTATAAACTTACGAGATGTCCCGGGTGTCATTGAGAGAAGTGGAGAATCTAGGCTGCACGTAAGTCCAAGCACCCTGGTTCTTGTGTTCTTCCTGAACCCACACCAAGTTAGCATTTGGATACTTAGCACATTCCTTTTTCACCAAGTCAAATGGAAATGGTGAAATCTAGAAAAAACAATTTCATAATTTATTTGATTTTTACCATAGAAAGGATTTAGAAATTCAAAAATAAACAATCTTAATGAACAAAATCATACACTTCAGCAAATCATCTTTAAAATAGAGAGTTTGATTGAAAGACATCTAACTTCCTAGAAGACACAGGAAGAGTAAATGGCTGCAACAGTCCCCCCAAAGGAGGAAATGCTGCAGCATTGTTATTTCAATACTTACAATACAAATCTTTGCAAAACAGAAATTTTAAACATAGATTCAAACTAAGAAATAATAGAGATTTTCAGTATTAAAGAAATTTTGCAATCGCTCTGTATTTTGTCAGAAAAGATAAGAATGATAACTTTCAGTAATTAATGATTCAGTTAGCTTATTAATGCAAAGTATTAGAAAACATTTCGATTTAAAGGAATATCTCTTAATTGTATAAACAACAAAAATGATGAAATGTCTCTAAATAGATTCTTGCTCCAAAATTCTGTCATATCAACATTACCATTACATCTAAACCTTTCTAATGCCTTTCCAAAGCTAACATAGATAAGCATCAGCTATTCAAAAGAAAATCATTTAGGTCAATGTTGTGAACACAATTTTCAGAAAAGCCACAAGGAATTTCAATGATTTTCTCATCAATACTTTCAAAGCTGAGAAAGAAAATTTCATTATTTTAAATAATAATAATAAAACGTCTTTAATGAGAGTTTTCTTAATAATAGAAACTAATTGCATATTTTTAATTATGAAAAGAATAAACCCATCAAGAAACCTGTTCTATTCTGGCAATGGCCACATCATTTGTTAGTTTCTTGTCCTCCCTTGCTTTCTTAATATCATAGTAAACTTTTCCAGTGCAAAACAGGAGCTTCTTCACTCCATCAGGATTCTGTGCAGCAGTACCTTCTTCAGGGATCACTCTATTAGAGTAAGAAAGAAAGATGCAAATTAACTTCATCATAACAAAAAAGTTTGATAGAATTAATTTGGAATTAATAGAATTACTTTGGAATGCAAGTGATTCCATAATGAGGATAAATAATTTTAAAAATGTCTATTGCCTGGACTTTTCATTAGTTCAACAGCAGCGAGGGTTTGCAGAGGTGCCCACCTATGAGTTGTACTGTCTTCAAGAATAGGATAGCATGTTGCAAAGGTACATTAGATAGGTAGGTGTACTATCCATACACCTGATACATCTTGATATAGCTCTCTTCAGAAAAGTACTTGGGATAAAGGGTTACCTGATAAACTCTGTTTCTTCAAGAGGCCCCACAACCAGAAATCACAGGTATTGAAATCAAGTAGGAATGTAGGCATAATTAATATCAACAACCCCTCACCAAATTAACAATTTTGGTATATGCAATACAAGTAATTTCCTGCCTACAATGGTTTATGAGGGGAAATTTATATTATAACTAACTTTTATATCAACAAACATGTATTGCCGTTGAGCCTCAATTATCCAAGATAATATGGACCCAGGCCAACTTGAATAAGTAAATATGTAGACTGATATTAAAAAATAATTCACAAGATCAACACCCATAATTTAAAACCAGTGGATACAATGATAGGTAGCACTGTAACCAGGACTAATAAAAACTGACACTAGGAATGAAATAGCCTGGACACATGACAAATTTTAAGCAGCCATCAATACTTTCTTAAAACTTGAACTGTTAATTGTAATGCAAAATTAAACAATAATAAATGTAATGAATGAAGAAGAGAGTTTGTGAAGACTAAGAAATGGTTTGTAAAATTCCAAATTTTCATTTGAATGAACTGTTCATTAGTTTAACAACCTTGATATAGGTGCAACATAGGTACCTAGGACTCTATGGAACCTAGGAAAATCAATAACCTAGGAAAATTTAATAACTGAAACTACTAAGAAAACTGAAAAATACACACCTTTTGAAAAGACTATGATTTAGGATGAATCCTTCACATTTTGACCACAGTCATATGACATTTTTCCATATCCCAAAGGAGTTTTTGTAAGACATTATCAGCAAAGAATATAGCTAAATCCATGTTAAGCTAAATCCATGTTAATTTTCTAAAGTTTCTGAATATCAATCTGTTATTTTGCTAAACACCTTAATTTCATGATGAATCAAAGGAAAAAGAACTGGATTTATAGCCTTAAAATCATTTTCACCATAATTTGAGGTATGCTACCCAACTGGTCAAGATGAAAAAAAAAATATTCAACAAAAATCAGGTCAATTAGAAACAATGATTCTTAAATCTCACCTCAAAAACTCAGTCTTTTCAGTCATCAGGTCAAAACTTGATTTAGCTTCTGGATGACGAAGCAAGGACTTGGGAGTCATGACAATTAGAGGCTTCCTGAAGGGCAAGGCAATTTGCCGCCGAAGAATATGGAAGATATTAGCTGGGGTGGAGCAATTTGCCACCTAAAAAAAAAGTAAGCAAACAATAACATTTCTACTACTGTATATTAACAATAATTTTTTTTCTGAACATTAAACTTTCACATTAGCTTAGGGCCAACTAAATTGAAAATATGTAAGAGAATGAAAGTGAATGCTTTGACTGGAAAGCAAGCTCAAACACAATATCCTTTAACTTATGATGATGAAACTAAGATTGATATCAGAATAACAAAGGATACTGCCCAATGTAATATAAATTGTACTTCAGAAGCTGATCACAAGTTAGAATGAAAACTTTTCCTCAAAACCTCAGCATAGGTACTCATGACCATGTTATTAATATATGTATTTTTGTGTACAAATCATTTGGATCAAAGCAGAATTACTGTCACTCCATGAAAACTTTATACACAGATATAGGATTACAAGAAACAGGATATTTTTTTCTAGAATAAAAGATACTTTTACAAATTTTGATCTTAAAAATTAAGACGATGATAAGCATTAGTTTTTCAGGATGAAAATTTTCCATTGAATATCAAGTATTCTAATTGTGAATCAAACAGATTTGGATAGAACTTACAATCCAGTTAATGTCATGCAGCTGGCGAACAGCAAACTCTTCGCTCTCTGGAGGGAAGTAATCAGGATCATCAGATGACATCTGCAAGAACCTTTCCACTCGAGCGCTTGAATGCTCAGGACCCTATGTAAACACAGAAAAGGACTCAATTTAAATGAAAAAGTGCACTGGGTAAATCACAAATTTTTGTTATTATTATTATTGACTCAATTCTTGTGGTATTTACTTGGACTTAAAATTGTGAGCAGTTTTTATGGCTATTAAAGATGAAACATGAACATATAATAATAATAACCAACATTAGTAACAGTTAAGAACTTAATAAAGTAGTAAAGGTAAAATATCAAACAATAATACAAATTCCAAAAAGTAGATAAATAAGCATCATCAGATGAAAAATAGATCGTCATCTCAACAATTGACCTCTAGTGTAACAAATTTTAATACTGATGTATAAAATGAAATTTTTAGACTTTTAAAAAATAATCCATAAATTTGACTTTGTAGTTGGTCTAAATATTTTCATCTCACCCAAAGTTTAGCCTTAATATGTTTCTAATATCTTTACAAAATGAGAAATCATGATATGGAATTTTTACTACAGCTAAACCTCGACTTGTTAAGTCATAGGTTGCAATTGTTTTCATTTACTAGGGTCAGAATATTATCAAATGCTTTGTTCTGCACGGTAACAAAGTTTTGGTTTGCACCGTTCAATTAAAGACATAGGTATGAAAAAAAAACTTTTAAAATGAATTCTTGTTGGTTTTTGAATTTGGCAAACTGATTTTGTATTAAGTTGTTATTCCAGTAGAAAAAATTGGAAGAAATTCCTCAAGTTCAAGAGAACAGCAGTGAAAGGAATTGGAAAAAAAAGAGAAATAAAATGCAGTCTGTAATACCCTGCAATGAAGTTTAGATTAAACTGTTATATTTTCATTAACATTATTGTTTTTTTACACTGCTTCACTCTTCCTTATGTCCATTTCAAGTTACAAATGAATAAGACTAATTTACCATCTACTAAATTTTTGTGAGCCTATCCTCATCCTATTCTATGCAAATATTAGTCTCAATTTGTATCATTTGGATTTAAGACACTTTTAGAGAAGATATCCACTATTCAAATAGACAACAAAATGAAACATCAAAAATAAATTATCAGTAACTTCTGCAACTACACACCATTCCTTCAAGACCATGAGGGAGAAGCATAACAAGACCAGACTGACGGACCCACTTGGCCTGCCCAGAGGAGATGAACTGGTCAATGATGCATTGTGCAGTGTTGTTGAAATCTCCAAACTGAGCCTCCCAGATGACTAATGCATTGGGATTTGTCATTGAGTAACCCAATTCAAAACCTAAAATAAATTTAAAATCAAGCATTACTACAAAATTTTTGTAGACCATATTAAGTGGCTAGTAAATATGACGAACAACTTTTAGCAAGACAAAAGTTACATTTTAGAATTTTTCTTCCAAGATTTATTTATATCGCTCTCTTGGTCCTTGTTACAATAAATTACAGTATTTTCTGGTAAATAACACGCATCTACTAGATAACATGCATTTTTTAAATATCTTCACTGTGATAATGTATAGATAACACGCATTTCAAAAATTTCTTTTGTGATAAATGCATTGATAACGCGCATTTCAAAATTGTTATTATGTTGACGAGAATGTTTTTTCACTACTGTAATATTTATGATAATTACTCTTGTATTTTGAATGGAATTGTTTGATTACGTTAACATTTACAATGTTGGTTGAAATAAAATAGCCCTAGTACGTGAGTATATACTCCGTGACTTCCACGATATATAGCGTGTGGTGTTTAGTCATTTGTTTCAGAGTTCAATATTCAAGATATTTAATGAAACGAGATTTTCTGTTGTATACCACGCACTATTATTTTTATCATTTTTCTATATTTTTTGTATAGATAACACGCAGGTTATCTACCAGAAAATATGGCAATAAAGAATTAAATTTGGAGGATGTCTCTTAATTGTAAGTATAAAATATTTTAACTTTAGAGTTCACACACTATGTTTGAGTACTTAGTCATCCACAAATACATACCTAACACACCAAACTCAGAAAGAGATGAATTACAGACTGTGTATGGAGCTTGATCTGGGTACAAGAAGCAAAGAGGCCTGTAGGTAGCCTTGTCAACATTTTGATGGTGCAGTACATGATGCCGATGGCTGAAGGAGAAAATAACAATTAATTATTGATAAAGTTACAAAATTTGTTTAAAAATAATTCACTTTACTTTTCCCATCATATTTGAAACATTTGACATGCAAACTTAATTCAATGCTTCACAGTAGAATTTAGGCTCTCGGAATTGATTTCATTAGGAAGATGTATAATATGAAGTGATAAACTAATAATATTGTACATTCATAAAGATGAAGTTTAATTGGTGGGTAAGTATAAATAAGAGATAAAAATATTCCTTATACTATGTTTTGTAAAAAGAGAAAGGCAAATTTTCTTAAAATGAAATACAAACCTTTCTATGACACAATTTTCTTCGTTAACATTTTTTATTTTCCATTAATTATTAAAAAAATGAAATAAATTAAATTCTTTATAAATCTAAATTCTTTATAAATCTAAATTAATTCTTTTCATATATTAAAAATATCTTTACATAAATCTAAATTCTTTTTATAAATAATTTCTTAAATTATTTTTATAAATCAAAATCATTTTTATAAATCATTTCATTGAGAGTAAAAAAAGTGAAGAACATAAAATATGCATCCCGTGTTGCCATATTTTACATAGACTGCTTGGATCAGCTATCTATTAATTCAGTTAGCTTCCCAATATTTTTAATGATGCTGGGTCAACATCTTCGCCTCCACCAAAATTCTAAACCAAGACCACTTTTGCCAAAATTAAATGCGCAACCAAACTTGCTATTCAGGGGTCATTATCAAGGAAATCTTTAACTTGAATTGAAGTATTTGAGAAACAGTAACTGATGATTACCTGAAAGTTCCACGCTCAACATCCTGTCCACTGAGCCTTACATGAATTCCTTCCTTCAGCAATGAACCAAAAGCCATTGCCTCAGCCAGAGCCCAATCACAAATACGGTTCTCTACCATTTCCATTCTTGATTTCAAAATCCTTTCAATACCTGTGAAATAGGAAAAGTACATTAAGCAAAGAATGTGATGACAATACTTATATTTATAGAAAGGAAATGAATTATCTAGGATTATGAATCCTTCAGTTTGTTTACTTTGATTGACATGTTGTATGGAACAAAGCTAAAGTGAATAAACAAAGATTACTTAAATTTACAGCATCATTGTTTCTCTGAAAATTAAAGTAGAATAGTAAAATGGGTGTGGAAAGTACTATCCTGAGTAAGGAAATAGATTATTACCAACTTTGTAAAATATTTCATACAAATGTTACTTCAAGACTTAGAGGAAAATATTTTGCCAATATTATTGACAGCAGTTGAATGTTTCATTCTCCAAATAATCAAATCAGGTATTTAATCACATATAACATTCATAGTAAATCTGCGCTAGCAAGTTGTTGAATTCTACAGCTTTGTAGTGATTTACGACTAGGACACAATCATGATTTAGCACTGAATCAACCAAATACTTTACACATAATAATAAGAATAATGGTGAATTTATTAGGATAAGTTACATCTAACTCTTAATATTTCACAGTAAAGGAGTACAATTTACAAAGTCTTGAGCCAGACCATGCAAGAGCAATCAAGACAACATACCTACATTCATCTACATTCCTTACACCAAAAAATTTAAAATCACAAAATTTTTATGAATATTGATTTCATTGCGATAACGAACAAAATATTCCTTCATACAAATTAATCCAATATCAATCAAGCCATCAACAGGTCATAAATATATTAAATTATCATGGATATACAAATGAACCAGTTATGCTTAACTGGAGTTTTTACTAGATTTAAATAATTTCTGAACCAGTAGTGAAGCAGTTTGATTCTAATAATAGATTAGCAGCTCCTTAATTACCTTATTTAAACATTTCAAAAGATGTAAGAAAAAGAGAAGGTTGGAACACGGCTGTATATGAATTAGAGGTTTAAAAACACTTCACGATAATGAAAGCTTTGCTTTTGAAATGATCATTGGGCTTCTCAGAAATCGGTAATCCGGAGCTTCCCGTTTGTCTCTGAGTGCGAGTTCCGCTTGCTGAAAGACGGCTTACAGTGTGTTTTTAAACCTCTAATTTCAAAAGATCTTAATCTATACTTTGTTGAATTTGGACAAAAAAATTACATAATTCTTTCAACACAAGAATTAAGGCATGCCATGAAAATCATTCCTGACCTCTGTGAATAACAAATTCTGCAGCATTGGGTGGTGGAGAAGAAAACCTCTTTCCAATGTGGATGAGTGTGTCCTCCTTTACGCCAGTGGGTGAAACCTTCAAAGGATCTTTTCCCTCAAAAAAGCCAGACCAAGGTGAATCCAGCCAATCCTTGTACTTGATGTGAGTTTCTTTGCGTGCGTTACTGTATGCTTCTTCACAGATTTTGTCATATTTGTCACGAACATCCTGTGAAATAGAAATTCATTTCTGATGAGTAAAAATGTTAGAAATAGGGGATACTATCAAAAAATAGATAGAAAGTCAATTAACTTGGTTTCATAAAGAGAATGGTCAATATGGGGAAAAATTTCTGCAAGGGATGGTGCTATTAGATATTTTAACAGTACATGGAACCCTGCAGGCAATGTTGCATTCATGAATAATAGAAGGTCCTGATTAAATACACGGTTTCTTAAAAGAATTACAACTAAAAATTGACAAATGTTACAAAGATGTGACTCCTTCACAGGATAAGAATCGCCAGAAAAAAGTACTTAATTTTAAATGAAACCAGCTATACAATATACTTGGAGTTAATAAATTTTAGGAGTTCATAAAAGATATTATACATCCACCATATTCCATCAAGAAAATTAAGGAAATAATTTCTAAAGAGAGCTACTTCAGAGATTCATTTTTCCCATGGAAGATGTGTGACAGTACTACATTAGAGTAATAGACTTATGGTACATGCAGGATTTTCCACTTGCTGAAAGGTGGCTTACAGGGCACATATTTAGTCATAGTATGGTTTCACTGATTTTGGAAGATTACTTCCAAAATAAACCAAATTGATAAAAATGTTACCTTGACTTCGTCTGGGGTTACAACTCCTTCACTGATGAGTTTATCTGCATATCTATCCAATCCAGGTTTGGTATTTCTGATTTTTCTGTACATGAGTGGCTGAGTAAACATAGGTTCATCAATTTCATTGTGCCCATTCCTACGATAGCAGACCTAAAAGTAAATGTAACGAAAAAAATTGTAAAAATATCAGTTCCTATAAATAATGAAAGAGGTAATTTTTATATAGACAAAAAAAATATAGATAGGCAATGAGAAATGCATAGTTCACATGCATGAATTTAGATGAAGAAATGAAAGGAGAAAAAGTCTACCGCAGCCGGGAATCGAACATGGGTCTCCCAGACACAGTAGTTGTATAGTACAGAGTCCCATCGTAGCCCAAGAAATTGAAGGAGCGATTGTTCTGTCGTAGAAGCTTAGAGGACAGAGCACCCACCTGAAAAGTGGGAGACCTGGGTTCGATTTCCAGCTGCAGATGACTTTTTCTCCTTCATTTCTTCAACAAAAAATGTAACTGATTAATAAGATAAAACAAATAAATTTAATATATTGATCATATGTGATGATTCAGAAGCAAACAATCATAACTCTAAAGTTAATAGCTAGCTGTGATTAAGGATGATAAATATAGAGCAGTGGTACCCAAACTTTTACTCAATGGGCCAGATACTACATTACTTAAGGATCCATGGCCCAAAGTTAACTATGATTCATGAGAGTACCACGTTCTTCAACAATTATTTTGTCATACTTAATACAGAATAAGCAAAGTTTGGCCAGTAAAAGGTAATTCATGCTATTACAATCGATGAATGATCATTATAATGATTCAGACTACAATTATCTTCACAGGCCTGATGAAAGTACGAGGCAGCATATTTTTGGCACAGTTAATATAGCTATTAAAGTATGACATTAAATCATGCAATTAGAAATGAAAAAGTGCACTGCAGATAAAATAATGACCTCTATGCCAATTCAAAGTATATAATGAGAGTATAATTTAAACAAGCATATCTGAAAATATAGATTTATCTACAAAACAAAACTTAATACTACCAGAAGATGCATTGATTGTTGAATTAAAGTATATAATGAATTTTTTTAGAAACTTACAATATCCACTACAACATCCTTATGGAAAGTAGCTCTCCATTCTGCAGCTACATTACAGACATGCATCACAGCCTCAGGGTCATCAGAGTTGACATGGAATATGGGTGCATTCACAACTCTTGCAACATCTGAAGCAAAAATTGACATTATTGAGACTACATCCACCAAACATTCACTGCAGAAAAGCTTTGTTAAAACTACTTCAACTCTCACTTGATCACTTCTTTTCAAGCTTAATAACACTGGGGGCTTTGTTCCCTTTATTTTTTTGCAAGCTACTTCTCAAAGTCTTATCTTTTAGAACAATGGTATTAGTACTGTTTTAAGTGCTTTAACACCTGAGTTCCTTTGCATGTAGGTGCTCCCACTAGCAAATGAACCAGGACACTTTCACCATAGGTAAACATAGACCCTTTTGACATTCTGGGAGTACCCTTCAGAACTTTTGACTCTTTAATCCATTCTTCAAACTAAAAGGCATAAATTTTTTATATTCAACGTATCATTTTTTGTTTCATAAATTACTTATTATTTAAGAGATTGAGGTAGTTTTAAAAATAACCAAATGATAAACAACTAAATATCATAACCGACTTCCTAAACTTAGATTACTAATGCAAATCAACTATAACGCTGTCTTGATCATTCTGAAAAACCTACCATTTATTTATTTCAGAGATGACTTTCATTTTCACAATAAAAATACTGTCATAGTATTTATATTTAACATCCTAAAAATGAACAATGAATTTTTGAAAGGGTTTCATGCTTCTGAAATCACTATCCAATCTAAAATTCTTTTTCCGCCAATTTTCCATGTACTCAACACAATAAAAACTTTCTATGACAAATGGTACTGAATTCTAAATCTTGAAACAAATAGTCTCAAGGTAAAATAGTAACATCCACCTAATTGTTCTACAGCAAAGACAGGTTAAATGACTTACCAGTGCAATATGGGGAAGAGCGTGAGTGTCTTGGATCAGTTGTGAATCCAATTTGGTTGTTCACGACGATATGAATGGTTCCATGCGTAGTGTAGTCAGGCAAGTCAGACAAGTGGAAAGTTTCATAAACGATACCTTGTCCACAGAAAGCAGCATCACCATGAAGAAGAACAGACATGACCTGTGGATGATTTGAACATTTCAAAATTGTGTACTCCGGATGAATTGCAATGAAAAGCAGAAACAGGTGATACTTTCTAAGATTGCCTGTGTACCAGCACATAAAACTCGCATATAAGATGCATTAAAGTTTTTGGGACTGTATTCTTGGTCTATAATAACTATACCATGGAGAACCTATATCCTCACCTAAGGTGCACTCCGTTTTTTTTGTGAAAAAATAAAAAAACTGCATCTTATATACGAGTAAATATGGTAATAATGGAGAAATTTCTTAAACCTTATAATAATACCAGTCAATTAAACAGAAAATGTAACATACAGGTACTCGAATGACAGATACACAAATAAAAATATCGATTAGGTTTTTTTAAACAAACTTTTAGAAAATGCATCCATTCCTAGCAAGGCTATAGTAAATAAGACAGAGACTGACCAACAGCAACAAATTAGCTATAAAAATTTGAGATATTGCATCTTTTAGAAACCAAGTAACAGTTTGTCCAACACCTAATAAGTAGGTGGATTGAAGGTATGAAATTTTAAGGGAAAATATCTTTACTCAAGTAAATGTAATAAAATATATATAATAATTTATAAATGATATCCTTACAACATGTAATTTCATTCAGATTTCACACAGCAGTTACAGAAACAAAACCAGTGCACACAATGATGGACGCACATTTAAATAAAGAAAATCCATTATATCACACATGCGTAAGGTATAAAGATGCCACTAAATTCAGATTTCCAGAAAATTACATCAAAAACAACAGACAAACTAAACAAAGAAATAAGGGCTACTTACTTTTTTGCCTTCTCCATCACCTCGGTAGAACTGTTCTGCTCGTGTTTTGCCCTGGACTACTGGATCCACAGCTTCTAAGTGGGATGGATTTGCCACAACAGCAAGACGGATATTTTTGTTGGTGACTCTGTTCAAACGCTCAATGTATGTACCTAGATGGTACTTGACATCACCAGATCCCTAAAAATATAAAAAACAAAGTGAGAAACTACAACAACCAATGAGTCATGTTGATAGCATAAGAGGGCTTGATTTTTACACTTTTAACAATATTTGAACTGATTTAAAGGTATAAAAAGTTAAGGTTGAAAAAGTATTTCATCAGCCTAATATTTTCACATAACTGCTTGCAAATGAGATACAGCTTACAAACTATACATCTATAAAAGAAATCAATTTAATTGAAACATTTTATTAAGCACTATTAAGTTGAGATTCATGAGGATTTCCTCATGGCATCATTAGTTTCAATAAAATGATAACTCAATTTTAACAAATTAAATTGAAAATTCTTTCATAATCCTTTATGGTCACTCAAAATTTTCCAATTCAGGGCAAGAATCCAAATACATACATCATCTGCAGCCTCCAAAGCTGCAAACTGGGTGAAAATCTGCTCCAATGGCTTTCTGCAGACATTGGCCAAGACATTCAGACGACCACGGTGAGGCATTCCCATGACAATTGATTCCACTCCAAGCTCTGTTGATTTGTCTATGATTTGCTTCATAGCAGGAATCAAAATCTCACATCCTTCCAATCCAAACCTCTTCTCAGAAGACCATTTTCTAGCAAGGAATGCTTCAAATCTGTAAATAAAAATGTTAGAATAGTAAAATGACTTTTGTCATAAATTAAAATCATATCATACCAATGATAATTAATAAGAATATGAATAAAATTTTATCTTGAATCTTTCATACAGCAATTTATGGTAAAATATGTTTAACAAGATGTAAGGAAAGCAAAAAGACTAAGTCCCTAACCTCTAAAGTTGAACTGCTTCATGGGTTAAGGGGAGGAGCAAGACAAAAGGACTTCTGTTGGGGCATGGTGGGAAGACCAGTCAGTAATGAGTAAACTAAAGACACTTATCTGTAAACACGGAAACACTCATGCCTCGAGTTCCGAGAGAATTCAGTCCTTTTCAACTGTGTTTTGCTATGTTTAATATACAGTTTGAATTATTATAATGGTATTAGCCTCTATGGACTAAATGATATTGTTAGGGGTCAATCTGAGAAAATTTATTTTCACAGTAATTTAGAAAAAAATCAATATATTACACTGGGAAATACAGATACTAAATTTTCATGGAACTTGAGGAAGATAATAAATATATTTAAGTTTAGAGATAATTTAATTTAATCCAGCCATCTCTGGTTGGTCCACTCATCACCTTAAAGAATGATAATTTAGTTCCTAATACACAAAAAAGCACAAATCATCAGACATATAATATTGACTGATGCTCATAAGTATTAATATAAATACATATGTTCAATCTTTCAAAAGAATAATGATATAACATCCGAAAGTAATAAAACGTGAAGAGAGAAGGAAAAACATAGTTTTCAAAACCAGTGATCATTTCACCGATAGTGTTAATTCACAAATTTCTAAAATAGGACTATTCTACTCCATATAACAAAATTGAAACCACCATACTTAGCATTTTCAGGGATGGGAGGTGTATGGGTAAGGTTAGAACAAGAGTGGTAGTAACCAAAGAAGCTTTCATAAAGTGAGAGGAAACAATGAAAAAGGGACTCAGAAAGAAAATTTGAGATAGGATGAATAAATTCTTTCTGTGGAATGTTTTACTCTGTGGATGCAAAATGAAACATAGACCCTATGAAAGGAGGAAAATAAAAGCTTGGAAGGCCTTTGAAATGTGAATGTGGTAAAGAAAAGATCAGAAAGCTCAAGTTGATTAAAAAAATGAATGTAGAGGTTCTGGAGATGATGGGAGAGACAAGGATTTGATTAAAGAAAAATCATGGAAGATTGTTGAAGGTTGCAAGAGGAAAAACAAATACAAAAGCTGTAGTATACTGTCAAGGGCAAGGTGAGTCACAGAGAAGAAGGGATTGGGGATAAGAGGAGAATTTTTGGGCAATTGAGCCTATAATAATCCTACTCTAACCATAAGGTAAAAGACTAATGTATGTTTACCCAGTGGCACGAGTCAGTCTTGCCAAGTTCAGCCTCTTCTGCTCATTATCAACTTCCATGATACCAGGTGTTTCAAATTTTTGACGGATCCAGTTGCATTGTTCCAGAGAGTTGATGAACATGAATTCAACACCAATGTGGCGGCAGTATGCTTTCTCCAACCGGTTCAAGATTTCTCTCAACGGTAATGCCTTCTCTTTGCCTCCAATAAATGTTGTTGAAGGCAATTTGAAAACACGGTCCATGTCCTTCTCCTCTACAGTTCAAATTGAACAGTGGAAATAAAAATAAAAGTTAAAAATGATATATTAAATCAAATGATATGTATATACGATTCCACTCTAAAATATTGAATTGATTATGAAATATAAAAGCAATATGATATTAATTTGAAATATTAAATTGCAAATTAGCTTGTGGTGAATTTTTAAGTGAACTTTTTTCAGCAGATGAGAGATTAATGCAACAAAATTTGAAAGGAAACTTATCTGATATCAATGATATGAGCTTGAGATGATGATGATGACAATGGTAATGAAGATGACAATGATGAAGATGACGATAATGAAGATGGCGATGATGAAGATGACAATGATGAAAATAATTACTGGACTTACCTTGACATTTTTGATTTATTTATACTGACTTTTAAATTTATTGATATCCACCACAGATAACATGCATAACAGCAAAGCAAGATAAAGTTTCCTTGCTCCTTTATTTCTGAGTTTTAAGGATAGAAGCTAGGCAAGGTATGAAATAATTAGTTCATACAACATACACACACATACACACATACAAATAGACACTACAGGATACAGTAGCATGCAATCCCAGAGGAGTCCTAACTTTTATGCATAAAAATTTTCAGTACTGCTTCAGCTAAGAAAATGATATAAAATTGCCAAGTAATAGTGCCAACAAGAGCATATAAAAGATATAGAATAAGAAGATAAAATGAAAAAAGCCAAAGTTAAAGAAGAGCTATCAATAATGTTAGTCAGCCATACTACACTAGGTGTTGTGCCAAAAATATCTCTTCCATGGAAAAATAAGTTGAAAATTGAATTTCCAAAAATTAATTTTGTGATAGTAATAATAGTTTCTAACTGAATAATTTACAGACATGAAAAGCTGATCTTTTTAGTCAGCACACAAACACTGTAAGGCTCATGTAATTCTTGTCCTAACAGTGATAAATCAGAATATAAGATTGTTTGCACTTATTTAGCCAGCAAGATCGATCATTTTACTGTAGAAAAAGACATCAAGGTAAAATATCAAGGATTTTCAAAGAAAAAGATAAAATGTCAATATTTTGAGGACGTTTTAAATTAATCTGAAAATGTAGCTAAAAGCTGAATATTAAAGTTTGAAATTTCGGAGGAAGTTAAAGTAAATTATCAGGTAATTCTGATAGGGAAGATGCAAAGAATTTTACTTAAAAATTTATTTAGAGTGTGCTTTAAGCAAAACAAACTGTAGCAGCATTAATTCAGCTTAACAAATTAAATAAGCTTATGGACAGTAACGATTTCCTGAGATGAAACACTTCCCAGAATGGGATACATTAAGGGACTTGATACAAATAAAGGCAGATCAACAATTATTATTAAAGCATTCAAATCAATAGGGAAATACCCGTAGAAAGAAAAGCTACAACATTTACATACTATCTTAGGCAAGTATTACAGAGTAACATATTCTGCTTAGAATACAATCATATAATATCTGCCAAATACAGCACAAATGTTCCTTTAAGTCAAAACTTTACATCCGAAAAACAATACATAATAAAATACATTACACCATTCAGAAAATACAGGAGCAGATAACTGAAAGCAATTATTATAACCATCTATAAAAGTAAAATAGAAAAAATGGGGATATAAAGGTCTCATTCTGGTGACATTTTTCATTATTAATAACATTGAAATAGTAAAATTACAGAAAAAGTTTTGATACTATTTACAGCAAAATCTTTTCAAATGCTGAATCACTATGTACTTCCTGGTATTTGTTGTTTCCACTGGAGTTCGAGTTTAGGAGATAATAAATTTACTTAGTACAGCAATTTTACTTAACTTGATAAAAAAACTTTAGAACCTTTGCATTCAAACAGCATAGATCCTGAAAATATTTTATGAGTAATTGTACAATGTTTAATTCACATATCATTCATTTTATTAGTTGGCTGAAACATCCACAGAATTGACAAGTTTTTCCTTGAATTGGAAGATAGTAAAATGTAATAAATCATCTAAACACTAAAACACAGGTATCATTAGATTAAATTAGAACATGATGAAAATATAAGAGATAAATTTAAACAACTACACAATGAGGCATTGAATTAAAACCAAGAAAAGCTCTGAATGTAAGTTAAAGCTTTTTCAAAAGGTTTTCGAATTGAAAATTAAAATTAAACAATAAAGAATATCCAATATAGATCATAATCTTGCTCTTTTTCATTTGTCATGCTTTTTTGCATAAGGGTTACTCAAGTTAAAAGCTATTCACTGTATAAGGTTTATATGATTATTTATATGCTAACTTGGGGCACAAAAATGGAGAATATTATTTTAATGACAAAGCTGACATTTTTATGGTGAAATATTTCAAATTTAAGGTCCTGTACAACAAGGTTAAAGAAAGGCTAACTCTTTAGAAATACTGACAGATTTAAATGTGACTCATGAATCCATTTATTAACTACCTAAATCAAGCATAAAATCATTTCCTCATAAAAACTGAATAATAAAGAGAGTTTAAAGAGAAAGAAATGCTGAAAATGGCAGTGAAAACTTCTCAAATGAAAATAAATTCAGCATCTACATCTTTGTTGAGGGTGACATATCATTTTATTTGCACTCTAATCTGCTTTGCTTTAAAATAAGCATCTGCAGAAAATTTTTATGACTGTTACTTATTTACATTTTTTCGTATTGTATCCAACAAAAAATTTTCCTAGAAAAGAAAAGATCTGTAGTGGTTTCACGCAGTGAATATTACTTATTAAAAATATCTCCCAAAGTGAAAACCATCTTTAGGCAAAAAAAATATCGATTGCTTGATAAATTGGTTTCTTTTTGCCAAAAGGATACTAACATACTTAGTTGAACATTAAATGTCACAAAATATATCAAAACTCTAAACACAATGCTCAATTATAGCACAGTTATCTTTTTCAAGGAATAACAAGTGTGAAAAATAAATCCTTTCCTTAAATCCATCTTTTTCAAGAGCAAGATTTCTATATTAAACTAATAGCAAGAAGCGCTATAAAAAGCAAGCAGCTAAAGAATAAAACAAAAAATATAACCATTGACAAGAATGAGGGAGTAAGACAGCCAATTCAAAGATGACAATAGAAGTATATTTCAGGAGGAATTAATAATTATTAAATTAATTACCTAAGTTCTAGCCTCTGACTTGTAGGAAAAACTTAAACAAGAATTCCTCAAAACTTCTTTATTTCCACGATGACATAAATTTTACCTTAAAGTAAGTGATTAAACATTTTGAGTTAAATTTTTCTAAAAATTTCCTCAGAAACTATACAATTGATGAGTTTCTTCAATAACATTTTCCGAGGAAATGACAAATATAAGGAAATCACAAATACAATTTTTTACATAATTCAAGTGCTGCCCTAACCTACAGTCTGCTTAAACAAAACCTAAATGATGAGAATTTAGCAAGCATAGGCTAAGTCTATTAGCATAAAGTAAATCGATTCTTGTCTTTCTTTATCAAGAACTGCAAATTTATAATTGTATGGGTGGGAGATTGAAATCACAACATTATCCAAAAGTAAAGCAGAAATTACTCATTAACATCACACAAAAGCAACTGACATTTATCATATTCAAAGAAACTTTTTCTTTCTTCCAAAGTGACTAATCTCAATACTAATTTATTGGCATCTTACATGGCTTGCAAATATATAAAAATAAATAAACTTTTAACAAAAATATTTACAAATGTACTACATCACTGAGAGGTTTGCAACTGCTAAATTCCCCAAAGGCAAGATCCCAAAATCGTTATATTTCATCAAGATTCTACAGCGAAAACTTAGCAAGAAATTGATTTATCTGTGAGAATATTAGTCCATAACACATAGAAAGAGAAAAGGATTGAAGTTTNTGAAACAAGGTTAGAATACTCAAGTAATGAACCTAACTCATCTTGTTACCTATCCAGAAACTATCAACTCAGTTAATGATGACAACAAATGAGTCCAATAACTAGGAATTCCTATTTGAATATTTAGACAACCCACTCCTTAATTATTATAGCATGGTCCAAAGAAAGCCAATCAGGAGCAACTGCATTCAATAAAAGATGAATGAGATGACAAATACATGATAGCTCCATGAATAGTTTTAAGTCTGCATTGTATTAGTTTTATAAATTAGAATTGTTAAAAAGTTCCCGAATGATTGACAAATGATTATTACTTGACATATTTTTATGGTTTGTTCCCTTTACAACTTGAACTGTTCATTCAACTACTCTCTGCGCACAATAAACAAAACTAGTTCAAAGAGAAGGAAATCATCTGTACTAGCGATAAAAAAATCATATACTACTTTAATGTGAGAGATATAAAATGACTTCCACTAACTCATTGACTGATTCCCTACTTAGAAATATCTGCCACATACTGTTGAGGATTTTTAAATAACTGAAACATACATATCTGATACTTATAATGTTCTGACTTAAAAGGAGGATCTCCTAAACTTATGATTTAGTTGTAAAATTTTAATTAAATTATTTATAATTTCATGGACGACTCCAAATTTGCTGGGAATAAAACCTGCCTCTAACATACTTTAAGACACTATACTTAAGAATATATTTAGAAAGTATCATCAGAACATTGATAAATTAATCCCTCATTGAGAATTTCATTACATCAATTTAATGAAACTGATCTTGATAGGCTGGAAAGGCTTCTAATGTAATATCTTAGAGGAAATATAAATGAAAATAAATTAATTAATTTGTCTTAAGTATGCAGGGTATCCAAAAAGTGAGTTCCTCTATGACATAAGAAATCAAAACTGTTTCAAATCATTCTTCCATTATCTATAATCAGTGTTGTATTATTCAATATGATCTCCTTTTTGGTATCTAAGCAACAGCTTCTCTATTCCAATATCACACAATACCCCTAAATTCTTCACCCTACCATCCTTTCATTTTTAGTTTTTCATAATTAGAACATTGTTGATCCCAAAAGTGAGAAAATTGTGATTAACTGAAAAGTACATCCCACTAACACCTTATTAACCGTAAAACTTTTTTTTAATCAAGTAGACTCCAGGTGTCTTTGCTTGTTTCCTTCTAATAGCAAGAACAGCACCCACTTTTCATGAACTTTTGCATAATTCAGTTCACCTTTGATAATATTGTGGGATGATGAAGTAGTGAATTAAAATACTGAAATGAAATTTTGCCATCAAATTCTCTTTATCTACATTCTTTATTTAACCTATCCACAAAAATTACTACTTTCCAATAGATTAATTATTTCAAAAGCACATTTTCTGCCCTAAATACAAGTCACTTCTTTTATTTAAAGCCTCAACCATGTCTCAGAAATCACAAAATGAAGCCATTTCTTGAATCAAATATCTCAGTTCTTAATATGCAAACCATTGACAGATTGCATTTACCATATTTTATAAGGAAACCAATGAACATAAACAATACTTCCAATACTACAGTTAACAGACTTGTCAACAAACAAAATTTGCTCAAATACATCAAATCACCATACATTTTTGTGATCAAACCAAGCACAAGGGCTAATGCATGCACAAAGTGATAATGTAAGATTTAAAAGATGAGGCATAAATAAAGGAGCCTCCTTTCAGAACATACTGAATCACACAGAAGCACTAAATTAGATGCAAGGGGGTTGTGTACCCCCCAGAGTTTACCTACTACGTACGTGCCATCAAAGAGTCCACTTTCTTCTGCAGGTCTGAGTAAGTCGTGCTTCGTACCCTATCTAGAGACAGGACAACAATGTCTGTAAGACTACCACATAATATTCAACATGAAAAATACTTGGTTTTAGGTGACATGTTACGTCCATAATTTTAAGTAGTCAACAGCCAAAACTTCCGTATGCATCTTAAGTTTCCAAAACATATATTTAGGAAAAGTAAATTAAGAACACTTTCAAGGAGTTTGACTGTTGTCTACAAAATGTTCAGTCCAACACAGATAAAAATCAGTGCAGAGTAATTCATGTTAAAATGCTTGAGAATGCAGAACATTTACATCGAAGGAATTTTAAATTTTTGAAGCCTATGGGACCAGTTTAGCAGCTCAATTCAAAAGCAAAAACAAATTTATACTTAAATTAAGGGCAAATGCATAGCTCATGCAATATGATTTATCTTAGCATAGACAAAAGTTATTTAATGGCTAACTTTGAGACAAATTATTATTAAAACATGTACTGAACAAAGAAACATTACTAATGCTATGAGTTAGGCTTGTCAGCACTCCATGATGAAGCTAGATGATGATTTGAAAAATTAATATTCATGATAACTATGAACAATGATTAGGCAGTGATTGTAATAAAAGATGAATCTTATCCTACCTTTATAAAGACTCTCAACAATCAAATTATGGTGAGATGTAACTGAAAATGATTCTTAAAGCAAATTCTAATGTAACATCAATACATAATCTCAAATAAACCTTCTAAGAATCTTGAGAATATTTTTTAATTATGATATTCTAAAGAAACAAAATATACTGCCTGCATTAAAATGATGTTCTTCATAAATAAACTAAACCAGATGTCAATGATAGAGATACACAAGACCAAAGGATAGAAGGACTTTGAATGAAATTAGAATATTAATGGAATTTGAAAAGTTGATACAATTAATGAAATAACTGAAAAGATAATTTTAACTTTTAAAATGCATACTACTTCAGACTACCATTCTTTCTCTTCATTGACAAATCGATTAATAAGGTTATAACAAAAATTTTAAATACTTTCTCAATTGTCAATTATACTTTTCTATTCAATAGGATGTTAATCTGCTAATGCTCAGTGTCATGTATTGTTTTATCATTACATTCACAATTAGATCAATCAATTTATTAGCAGGATAAATATTTCATTTCTTTTAAAAATAGTGATTAATTTATTTCTAGTTCAAGCCTGTAATTGTGAGAAATATTCTTAGATTCATACAGATCCTGAATACAAATACCAAATCAGCCTCATGCAGATATTGAACCGTTAACAACTTTATTTGCCAATTTTAAGTTTGTGCTTTGATGTATTAAAAAAGCATTCCTCAAAAGTTAACATAATAACAAAATATGAATAATGTAATCAATTGTGGAGTCAGTGTAATGAAGAAAATACTTTTAGAAAGAGTTTAAATGAACCAGAGAATATAGATTTTCTTTTGATATAATTATTTATCCTAATTTTTTATAACTGATAAATACAGTTCCTATGTTCTTTGCTTAATTTTTACTCAAAAATGGTGAAACTGACAATATTGAAACAAGGTTAGAATACTCAAGTAATGAACCTAACTCATCTTGTTACCTATCCAGAAACTATCAACTCAGTTAATGATGACAACAAATGAGTCCAATAACTAGGAATTCCTATTTGAATATTTAGACAACCCACTCCTTAATTATTATAGCATGGTCCAAAGAAAGCCAATCAGGAGCAACTGCATTCAATAAAAGATGAATGAGATGACAAATACATGATAGCTCCATGAATAGTTTTAAGTCTGCATTGTATTAGTTTTATAAATTAGAATTGTTAAAAAGTTCCCGAATGATTGACAAATGATTATTACTTGACATATTTTTATGGTTTGTTCCCTTTACAACTTGAACTGTTCATTCAACTACTCTCTGCGCACAATAAACAAAACTAGTTCAAAGAGAAGGAAATCATCTGTACTAGCGATAAAAAAATCATATACTACTTTAATGTGAGAGATATAAAATGACTTCCACTAACTCATTGACTGATTCCCTACTTAGAAATATCTGCCACATACTGTTGAGGATTTTTAAATAACTGAAACATACATATCTGATACTTATAATGTTCTGACTTAAAAGGAGGATCTCCTAAACTTATGATTTAGTTGTAAAATTTTAATTAAATTATTTATAATTTCATGGACGACTCCAAATTTGCTGGGAATAAAACCTGCCTCTAACATACTTTAAGACACCTCATATGAAACGTCAATAAAATATCCACAATTGATTTGAAGTTTAAAATACTACATGGAATATACATACTAGGCATATCAAAGAGATGCAAAAAAACTAGCAAAAAGATATTTTCTAGTTTTTAATGATAATAAGAATGCTGCTTTCTTTCTGGTCATGTAATCATAGGCTAAAATCAGAAATCTTTAAAATCAAATTGTAACGCCATTTTTAAATGAGATATAGAGATTTCATGCATAAAAATTTGTTTGCACTTTTAAAACTATTTCAACTCATAAAACAAAATGTGAGCAAGAGGCTTGCGTAACTCTTCCAACTTTGCAATGCTATAAATCTTATTATACCTCAAAACTGTTTCAATAACTGAATAGCTCTGATTCAAATTCATAAGCAATGAAATATCTTTCACTTTTAATGATCTGAGAAAAGTAACAGAGGGAATAATCACAGAAAATAACACCAATTGGATTTCAAATTATAACCAAATGATGTAAGCTAACAACCTAAAATTCATACTGAAAGCAATAATGAAAAATACACTAAAATAATTTGTTTCAAATTTATAATATGCAGGAATTCAACCTTACCAAAGGCATAATGAGTGTAAAGTAACTCTGGAGGGTGTTTTTCATCTAAGTCTGCACTGGAAATCCCAAGGGGGTCAAGGTCGGCTATGTGATGTCCACGAATCTGAGAAAATGAAATATGGGATGAGGGTAGGAAGGATAAAAAACAACGGTAAGGTAATGAGGCAGGGCTGAAGAAAGGAGCTTCAAGGTTATAGAAATGGTATTCTATGGTAGAGGAAAGAGACTTCAATGGTGTGCAGAACACATGCAAACATAATGGCTATTCTACAATTAAGCGATTAAATTAGCACAGTCCAGAATCCAGCTATATCCTACATAAAGAAAGGAAACAGGAATGATTTCATCACACACATTGTGCTGAAATTCTGTTTATACATTGTCAAATACACACAATGCATTATAATACTTTCATTTAATGATCTTACTATTCTAAATATACACTGTATGGTTAACCTTACAAACACATGGTTATTAAGACATTTTTGATGAGTACATTCTAATGTTATAGGTGAAGTATTTCATGTCCCTCTTACAGCTGTGAACGGTATCACGAGAAGATTTATTTGTTAACTGTTTAACTCTTTTTCCAAAATGTGTACGTACAACTTAAAAACCAACCACAACTAAACCAAACATTTTGAAACATTCAAAGAACTTCAGAAACAGCTGAGTTTAATTTATTATGGCAAATATTTCATCCAGAATTCTCATTTTTGCATGACTTTTAGTTCAACTCAAGAAAAGTATGGTCTACTATCAGCCAAGCTTTCAATGAGTTGAAATATTCATAAAAATTCATTATAGAGATCTATCAAAAGTTAAGAATACCTGTAATACACGAGCAATCTTTGAGCAACAAAAAAGCCTTCTCATTTTTTTTTTCACAAATTACAAGTATTTATCACCATAAAGACATGATATTTTCACATGAAATCTACCAAACGTATATTATTCCCTCATGCAAGTATTAAAGTTAGAAGTAACAAAATCTGAAGAAACTGGATATCTTGTTATGCACATACATAATTATAAACAAAAGAAAATTCTTGGTAATGATACTCGAAGTCTAAAAGGTAAGATTACATGGGCATAGCTTAAACATATGTAATTTTGCAAGTATTAGTTACAGCTCTAAGAATAACCAATAAAAAGATTTAATAATCAGAAGGTGGGCCTAAACGATTTCTGATGATGATGATCCCACAATTTAGAATTTATAACACTTCCCACAAAATTCTATGATAAGATATAACACACTACAGGTAGTACAAAATGGTAAAATGTATATTTAGACATGCAGTATCACTATTCACTAAATGTTACTAATTTCCTATTTATAACTAATAACCTAAAATTAGAATACATCACATAAAAAATAAACAAGGGATATATAAATAGACATGCATTAAAATGTACATCAACAAGCATACATACTCACACACACACACATACATAGACACAATCCTAAACCCAAGCTTCTACTTATATCAATTTCAAGTAATTTTTACACTCCTTACCTTACTATCTGCATACTGAAGGATGTATTTTTTCACTTTTATAATGAAATAGTAAGTACCACTACCCTCACAAATGAATTAGTTCTGTTTTATGATGAGAAGTCCATAGAAATGTCACATGAGAGTTTGAAACTATTGATGAATGAGCTACGTGATAACGGACAACACACAAAAGGACAGCTTTGGGCAAAATTCTGAAACTGCAATATTCATATAAATAATACAAAAGTGAATATCTTATCTTGCTTACTCAAGATAATTTCCTTATAAAATCTTTTATAACTACTAGCATGATTATCTTTAGTTTGCCCTAGATACAGATTAATATTCTAAAATAGATAATCAATAAACACAACATGCTTGCCTGAGAAACCTAAATTTGTTGCAGTTTCATAGCCTACAATTTTATTTAATACAATTATTGGCAGAAAAGTTTTTCTTTGTTTTGCATTAGGGAATATGAACATCAGTTTATCAGTTAAAAAGTACTAAAAGAAAAATAATAAATTGAAAATTTCGCTACTGATGAAAGTAAATGAATAAATCATTTAAAATTAAATTCGAAAAGTTAGCATTGGATTTGGAACCTTTATTTCTTTACCTTGGCAACATTATTTTGAATTTAAAAGAAGTTTTTCTCATAATTTTCGATAAGGAAATTGATACCAAAGATTTCAAAAAAGACTTTAATATATCAACAGTTTTATGCACCAAATATACCAGTAGTTAATGTCACATCATCTATCTTACTTTGATGGAACGAAAAAGAAGATAACTAACATATCAGAACTTCAACGAATAAAAGTTGTCAATAAAAGCAACCTAAGTCCAATTATAAACTTATAGGAATAGAATATCATAAGGAAACAGCTTGAACTCTTCCATATTAACTATGAAACAGAACATGTAACAGAAATTGAAATTCAGAATCCATATTCCCTTAACAAGGCATAGAAATTAAAATATCTCCCTAATTTTTCCAAGAAAAGGCAAGAAGAGATTTCGGTCACCGCACACAGAATTACTTCCTTAAAAAGGTGCATTGAAGGAGTTTCCTTCCAATTTCATATTCCAGTTTCAGCAGAATCCTTTCTTATAATTCTGAATGAGATATGATATGAGATGAAGCACTTGGTTCTAGCTACTTCTGATGGGGGTTAATGCATGAAGAATGGTCATTACATGTTCAGGGACCTAACCTACATACCCAGCATATAGTTGTGGACTACCAGTTTTGATGGGATGCCACTTCCCTTTTTGTAGCCTTCATGCAGGTCACCATAATTGATTTCCAGGGGATCAACGGCTGCAACGTGATGACCTCTTGCCTGCACCGTAATGTCATGAGATCAGTGCAGATAGAATAATACACAGTACAGCAAAAGAGGCCAAAATAAAAATGGAAATGAATTTCACTCCAAGAAATGGTTGAAATAAAACGCAATGTGTGGTTCTACAATGACGGTTTAATGGATAAAATACGAAACTGAAATGAAATTTTCATCCTTGACTGATAAGAAATATCTGCTGTGCATCATGCAATCACTGAAGTATTTTCAAAGATAATAGTACCCTTCAAACATTATCCTTCAGAAAACAACCGCAAGTATTAATTCCTCAATGTATTTTATCGTTAATTATAATCTCTTTCACAATTGCCCAAGAGAAACTCCCATCAGAGCATGCGGTTCTTGAATTTTGCATCTAATTCCTGGTTAAAGAGAGCTCCTCAATTTGTATTCCAACTTCCCATTTCATGTCACTGTTTATAAAAATAATGACCAAACTGAGAAAGCAACCAAATTAAAAACAGCTCATGTTTCTTTTTTCTTCACTTTCACTATGGAACTCAACTGCTAAAGCTTTTGTGATAAAAAAAAACTTTCCATATTAAACATGCTTCCTGTACAAATAGTCAAATAAGTAATCCAGAATATGTGAAGTACGGAAGGGAAAAAGAATTGGGAATCTTAAAACGACCAATACATGAAAAATTCAAGAAACCAGGAACTGCAAACTTTCAAATTGATTATTTAATTATATAGTTCTATGCAGTCAACTGAAGCCTTTTTGGCCACCCATAAGCTCCTTCGAAAATAATAGAGTATTAAAGAGAATATGTAGAAGGAAAATGAACAAAGGTCAGTGACCCAATTTATCCCATACATTTGCGTTGATTTTGGAATAGAAAGATCTGTTAATCCTTAAAATATATACCACCAAATTCTATTCAATCTTAACAGGATTACCAATAATATATTTTCATTCCCCTTATAAAACTGATTTAGATGTACCAAAAATCCAAATGAAAGAAAATAAACCATATGATTTCCAATAGAATTAATGACCAAGACCCTATGATTGATTCTGACTAAATCTTTGTCATGCAAAAGAATTTCATTTCATGCTTCATTTTTTACTCATTCTTCCAATTAACTTGCGGCGAATTAACCTACTATATCATCAAGATGTTCAATGTGAATAAAGCTTTCACAATAATGATCATATAAAGCACAGGGGTGGTCAATTTGTTGACAATATCAACAAAGTTATTCAATTTAACATCGACAAAGGCAACCTAACTCTTGTAGAATTCTTCTGATACTTAAAAACAGGAAAAAATCTTTTACAAATTTAACACTAGCTTAATAATTCAATGATAAGTAGTGCCTAAATACCACTTCTCATCTTGATTATATGGCACAGGTCATTAATTTTTACTTGATCATAAAAGTTGCTATAATGATATAAAAAAATGTAAATTCTTTATTCACTTTAATTACAAGAGACAATCCCTACACTGATGCTTACGTGAAATTTTGAGCATTGTTTTTATTAACTTCCTGGACTGAGGAACTAATGAAAACTGGCAATTTAAAAGTACAAGCATTTTTTTAATGGCCAGGAAAAAATTAAATTGAAAGAAAATCTTCCCAGAGCAGTGAAGGGAATTCTTAGCAATATTTACTCTCTTCTTCCAAATGTAGCATATAACTAAGATTTCCACAAATGATTTACAATTTGCCTGAATCAAGCAATTTGTTCCACCCCTGGCATTGTGCATTTTCATTAGTGTAGTATACCTTACCTCTAAGTAAAATTGTTGCTTCGTGAGAGGCAAAAATTTGCAAACACAGCCACAGATTCTCTATTCCCATTTCACCATTAAAATTACCTTATTTGCCCAATATATTTCTCATCATAAATATTTCATTCCATCAAGACAATTCCTTTAATTACCACTTGCATGCTATTGGATTTTGTTGTTTCCAACTTCAGAATAGAATAATTTTTCAAAATGTCAATAGGGAGTGAATAACCTCTGGCTTGTCTCAAATAATAAAGGAAACATCAAAATGCAAGGAAAATTTAGTTCAGAATATTATAATTTACCAAAAAGAATAAAATAACCCTCCAAGAAATGTTCTTGCAAACGTATGCTTTAAATAGGGAACAGTGCAGTAACTTACATGCGAAATTCAAACACTTAATTATTTAATTACTTGTTCTCTATATATTTCACAACATATTTTTATGAGTATTTACTCTGAAGGAGAGAACAATGTTACTGAAATCTGAAACAACATTGTCTTGTTTTACACTTAGACTCTGCCTACCTCAAGTAAAATATAACGTCTGCTAAGATTCAAGTCCATCCATCTCATTATAAAAATGTAGCAGAGTTTTTACACTAATCTACTCCAAACTGTATGAATTAGGAAGCCTATGATGAGTTCTCTACATTTATGGTTAAAATTCTAAAACAAGAACTAACAAATTTTATTCATACAATTCTAATTTTCCCTGTCACCTCCAAATAAAAAGGAGGTCTTTCATTTCAACCTGCCATTTCAATGTGAATTTGTATATCACCTAAAACTGAAGCAAAGACTTAAAATAATTAGTCCTACTTTCATAGATATTCATCTTTAATAAATCGTAAGTTAATTGACAGAAGAACCTTCAAAGACTTTCTTAATATATAGTAATAACACTTTGAAATGTTTGGTTGTAGGCAGGTTTTCAGACCTAGCAAATTATAATATATGTATCTATCTTATACATATTAAACTTATCTATGTACACTGAATTAACCTTCATACATGCATAGCTCATGCAATATGATTTATCTTAGCATAGACAAAAGTTATTTAATGGCTAACTTTGAGACAAATTATTATTAAAACATGTACTGAACAAAGAAACATTACTAATGCTATGAGTTAGGCTTGTCAGCACTCCATGATGAAGCTAGATGATGATTTGAAAAATTAATATTCATGATAACTATGAACAATGATTAGGCAGTGATTGTAATAAAAGATGAATCTTATCCTACCTTTATAAAGACTCTCAACAATCAAATTATGGTGAGATGTAACTGAAAATGATTCTTAAAGCAAATTCTAATGTAACATCAATACATAATCTCAAATAAACCTTCTAAGAATCTTGAGAATATTTTTTAATTATGATATTCTAAAGAAACAAAATATACTGCCTGCATTAAAATGATGTTCTTCATAAATAAACTAAACCAGATGTCAATGATAGAGATACACAAGACCAAAGGATAGAAGGACTTTGAATGAAATTAGAATATTAATGGAATTTGAAAAGTTGATACAATTAATGAAATAACTGAAAAGATAATTTTAACTTTTAAAATGCATACTACTTCAGACTACCATTCTTTCTCTTCATTGACAAATCGATTAATAAGGTTATAACAAAAATTTTAAATACTTTCTCAATTGTCAATTATACTTTTCTATTCAATAGGATGTTAATCTGCTAATGCTCAGTGTCATGTATTGTTTTATCATTACATTCACAATTAGATCAATCAATTTATTAGCAGGATAAATATTTCATTTCTTTTAAAAATAGTGATTAATTTATTTCTAGTTCAAGCCTGTAATTGTGAGAAATATTCTTAGATTCATACAGATCCTGAATACAAATACCAAATCAGCCTCATGCAGATATTGAACCGTTAACAACTTTATTTGCCAATTTTAAGTTTGTGCTTTGATGTATNCCAAAACTTGCTGACAAATGATTTCTCTTTATAATATTAATGTTGTTAAACAATTTAAAGCAAAATATAAAATCACTTCTGATTGTAAGCAATTAACAGGTGTAAATCGGCAATTCATTCTCTTTCACACTGTCAGCCATACATTCAGGCAAATTCTAAAATATGTAGATATGAACAATAAAAATACTTCATGCATGATAGCTACCTAAGAGCATTTTGTTTTGTGTATAGAAATGTACAAAGTATTGCTATGCATTAATGCTTAAAATATCTTTCTGATAGAAGGTTATGGGTATATCTCTGGAATTTTACAAAATTCACGAGTTTAATTCCGTTTGTTTTGTCAACTATAGATTTAGCAAAACCTAAAATGGAATACAACTACAGAAACTAGAAAATAATATTATAATAAATTAAATTATCTTCTGCACATGTTAATGATCATGACCTCCATTTTCAGACTAAGCTTTAAACATGCATAACAAGTTACACAAAACAGTATGCTATTTAAATAATAATACAAAGAGCTATTCCTGAATTTCTTATGCAAATGGCACCCAACATCACCAGAATTATAAAAGCAACAGTTATCATTTCTAGCACACCAAGAAGCATGCAATTAAACCCTTGATTAAGAATACTAATACTCTTTGTTATCCATAATTACTAAATAATTTTCATTTTATTATGATAGATTGATAAATAATTAGCAATTCTACCTCAGTATCATTTTGTGGGCAGTTAAAATTTAGTCATTTCAAAATTTTATTCAAGTTACCATATTTTAAGCCATAAATTACCTATTATAGCAAGCTCTTTCCAAAGGGTCAAATTTTATAATAAGGTTGAGAAAGCATAATTAATAGCAGGGATCACTTTTTGTTTTATATCAGCATCTACAATTTATGATACAGTATAGTTTCAAACAAAGAAAGATATACATACACCAAAACTATTATCCAAAGCAAGAGAAACAGTCTCTATCCCCTTTGATTGTGAATCAACCTTCAACACCCTACACCAATATGAATTTGTATAAGAATTTACTTTTCAGAAGTAAGGAAGGGATTAAAGAATGAAAAGAAATATGTAACAACTTATTAAAATACAAGAATGCCTTAATTTTAATTTCTACAAATATTTTAACTGTCTCCAATGGTTACACTTAACAAGATATCCCAAATTTTACACCTTTTACATGCTACATCTATAACCACAGTACCGAAGGTAGATAGGAGTTATAGATTACCCTCATGCTTTACTGCTATGCACCATGACATATGTTTTAGTATAATATATTCATGTAATTGTTAATATAAATGAGCTTAAGCCCAAGCTACTTCTTGAATTAAATAAGAAACCCCTTTATACCACCAGGAAATGAGTTACAAGATTTAAGGAGAAAAAATTACATTTCAGTGGTTAATTCTGAATTGATTACCTTAAAAACGTTTAGAAATATTTCTCAGTTCAGAGAATTCATAATGAACGTATTGTATAAAATACTGTTGCGCAGATTAAAGCTTAACTTTTTTGCTTGATATCATGAATACTAGATAACCACACTAATAACTAAAATATTACAAATCCATGTACCAAGTACATCCAAGTACAACTCCATGTAAAAAGTAAACTGGATGTTTCCAAACAGAATAATAAATACCAGATAATTATGAAACATTAGGAAATATTACCTTTACTGTAAAACTTAGTAGTAGTATTATCTCATTGTTGTCTTTACCATAATATCTTATATTTATGTATCCCAAAGGTGTAAAATCTCAGCATTTGATTTTAAGCATTTAGGCAAAAATTAATTCATCAATTCGAACTAGCATAGGGTTTCAAGAATAATTTTATGTTACTTGAAGCTAATATGAAATAAATTAAGAAAATACTTGAGATGAATTTTTATGATTGATTATAAGCAGGCAAAATATATGATTTAGTATGACTATAATGTGTAGTTTACACTGAGGATACAAGTGCCCAGTATAAAATCTCATCAATCAATATGTTTTCAAAGCAAAATATCTATGGAATATATCATTACTGAAACCATTACTTGACAACTAATTTTCAAAGACTGGTGCTGAAAACTAACCTTTAATTAAATTACAAAGGAACACCTCCTTACACTGCCTCTTCTACTGCAAGAACTATGTGCAAACCTTCTCCAGTAAAAGTCTCTTTGAAATCCTGATATTCCATTAGATATCTACAAGATAAACCATACCTGATAGGATCTGATTATGGCTTGTACAGCAAGATGGTCATCAATGGTCTTCTCATCAACATGGGAAGATAAGGCAGAATGACCTCCTCCTATGAACGGTACAAGAGAAGAAACTGGAACTGTATTTCGTGGAGGTTGGGCAAGAGATGGTGGTGGGCTGTATGCTTGTCCAGGAACTGCTCCAGCACTTGTGCTTCGGAAAAAGGAGTCCCATGACTGTAAAAGAAGGAAGAGAAAAATATTTTATTACAAATCAGATGGAAAAAGTTTGGACAATCATCCTATTGCACTAATGTCATGATGACATCTATATGGTACCAAAAAACTGCTAGCCCACAAATGGACAGCAAACCAAAGGAGTATTTGCTTGCCTCTCCTGATTGGTAGGTAGAAATGTAAATTGTGTAAATGTTATTTAAATTTAGATTCAATGTAACGTTAAGGGTGTGACACAGAGGGTGTATTAGAGATTATCTATTGTGTATTGTTCATTTCTTTTAAATAACTGTGTTGTGTTATTTGATTAAGCTGTCACCAGACTTGTGTCAAACCACAGCTGTATTTTGTAAATAAATAGAGGGAGTCAATATATTAGGAGAAGTTAAATGTAAAGAAGAGATGTAAAATAGGACTATACAGAGCACTCAGTAATTCTCTACATTTATGCGGAGTAATGTCAAAATAAACTAGGGAATAATGTAGGTAAAGAGTGGATGGTAAGGAAAGTTAGTAATTAAGGTAGAGGAGAAAAACAAGAAGTGAAATAATTCCCATATCTAGGTAGTGTCCCTTCATGAAATGTGAGATCCACAAGAGAGGTTAAAAGACTAATAGCAGTATCTAAAAAGTTATCATGATGCATAGGAAAATGATGATGAAAGCATCATAAAGGGATATCTGGAAAAGACACGTAGAAGGTTGTTGTGGAATGTTTAAAAGTAAAGGCGTGAAAAAGGGACTATAAGAGCTTGATAAAATGTTGGAGACCTTGAGATGTGGTGGGTGTGGCTTTGGATGGAACAAGTAAGCTGGGTAAACAGAAAATCAAATGAAGGAGAGCTGGAGACAGTTTTAGAGGAAAGGGTTTCAATGGAAGAAAAAACTTTGAGACAGGAGAAATGAGCCAATGAAATATTCATAGGGGAGGTACTGCAAAAGAAAGTAACTAAAAGTAAGATTCAAAAGGATTTTTAATAGGGAGGAAAACAAAATAAAACCTCCATCTTAGGAGCCTTGAATGTGTACATTCATGTTAAATAATTTAAACAATTCATATAAAAATAATAACTTTAGCTATCTTATCATCTTCATTTTTATCACTCAAGATTTTGGATGATATACAGGGAAGAACGGGTTATCAAGATGTTGAGGACTACTAAGAGGATAGATTCAGGGGGCAGAAACCTACCGAAAGAAGAGAAACATCTGTTTTTCATCACATACCTTACATGTAAGACTGGAAAAAGATAAGACTCGGTAAAAACAGTAATCCAGTAACAACTTACATAAATATGTACATCTTACCCATACCTAATTTTCCATGACCAACTATATTTTGAATATTTTCATTGTTTAATTTATCAATATTTTTGTAGTTAAACTATATTTTATATATCAATAGCTTTTGTATTTTTCTGCTGTGTCTTGTGTTTGTTTATCACCTTCCTTCTCTGTGGATGTTTTCCTGCAAAATGCGTAATTTCTTTGTCAACCTTAAGTTGCAAAGATTATTCCCAACACCCTATTTTATTTCTTTCTTGTTTTAACTTTTGTAGGTATTAAATGCCAAACAACATACAATGTTAAGAGCAAGAGAGACCTACATGGGTCATACCTTGCGAATAAAGGATCAATCTATCTACCTAATATTCCAATAATTTGTTTGACGTCATCGTTTAGACCAAACAACATAAACTATGATTTCTGTGTTATTATGAACATAATCAAAACATAAATAATTAATGCATTGCAATTAATAATCCAAATCAAGGAATGGTTATGCCAAAGAGGTGAATCTTCAGCTAAAAAAAAATCGGTAGCAGCAATCCATACATCAGAAAGAACGTTCAAGAAGTTTCTGTTGATAATTACATGCTCTAAAAGCAATGAAAACATTTCATATCTTTTCTGAAGGAGTTGCAAGATAAGAAGAAAAAAAAGCTAATCAATTACGATGGGAGGGAGCGGAATCTGCCCATCTTAATCAACAGGTTTTTCCGCTAATTGCAGCAAAATTTCACATTAACTCTCGTCTTACGCAGAAATTTAATACATTCCGTTTTATTTCACGCATCCTAATCTCTTTCTTTTGGTCCCACAGTTACACCGTATAGCGTGACATTTAAAGGATCGCGCCGGGAACGAGGAAAAATTCAACGATGGACAGAACAAAAACACGAAAAGAAAGTCACTCGATAATGAAACGACGGGTCATCAGAGTGTTTATCAAGAGAATGTCGTCAAAGAGGATTCCAAAACAAGAGGAAGGGCGCCGGTCCAAGGACACCAACAAAAACTTCACTCCCGCATCTCTTCCAACTTACGTAGGCCTTTCAGTTCCGGATTCTGATCTGACGTAGAACTGCAAAACTCAATTTGATTTTACCACTTGATTTTTGACTTGACGGATGGAACGAATCATAATAAAAAGCGTAAAGCTTCGGAAAAAACGCGGGTACGGCGGGTAATGCTCTTGCTCGCAGCTATAATAAAGCCTATTTGATAAACCGCCAACAATATTATTATCAATATCATCAGACCCTTAAATGGCGATGTTAGTCACGAGTGGGGCTCTCTTCCACCTAACCTCGTATCTTATTGTACAGGTACACTGGTATTTACGATTTATAAAAAAATCAAAATTTAAAATTCACGATAAAAACAAAAAGGTTTTGTGGGGAAAAATCTTCACAACTGAAGGTGGCAGAGAAAAAACGCACGTTGCGGGAAAACACCCACACAAGAAGGGGGTGAGAAAAACCCGCGTAAACACAGCGAAAAATAAAAGTTAAAATTAAAAACAAAAATAATTACATAAAAATCAAGTATATTTTTTCTTAAAAGTTGGAAATGAAAATCAGATGAGGATTAGGGTTTGCCAAGTATCACCAAAGTATCTGTCCCATCGATGACTGTCGGTGTCATTAGCAGATACAATATGTATTTTTCGAAAAATCGTGTCACTTTAAACTTCCAGGTACGAGGCTACGCTAGGGACACACATTAATATAATACACACGCTAATATAATATACACGCTTATCCGAATACAAGTTATTTGCGCACATTCTGATTAATTTTTACTAATGTTTTTGCCAAATTAGGTGGTTTAACTAGGCCATAAGTATGAAGATTGAGAGAAATTGATAGCACTCTATATCGCCAGAAAGTTACTGCGTCCCTCTGATTTACATTAACCATTAGAGATGGTTTTAGTCTCTCAATTATTAAACATCGCCCTACATTGGTTACACTTAGCTGTTTTTCAGTCGTTTTTCGGCAGCAAAATCTGTAAATATTGGCGTATATCAAGCAATATTGCGTACAGCAATCTGTGTTAATTAAAGGTGAATGGCTAGAAGTGGTTAGTGGTTAGAAGCTGATGGCCCTAATTTTCATCGGAACATGGTTGCATAAGTGAAAAAAATCTACTTTTATCAATCGCACGATTTATAATAATAATAGTGCTGAAACGTCTTCTTTAGGGGCGAGATTGAGACATAATTCCCCTTATACATTTAACCTTCTGTCACAGAAGGTTTGAAGGAAAGAGACAGCATTAGGGTGTTCAAAAAAGAAGAGAAACAAAAATAAAGAATGATTCTGAAGATTTGGAAATGTCAACTCACACTCAAAAAAGGAAAACCTTGCAGGGAAACACCTACAAGAAGGGAGTGTGAAAAATATGCGGAAAATGCCAACAGTTGCGTCTTAAAATTAAAATTAAAGAGGAGAAAATAAGAAGTTAATGAACGTAAAACGAGTTTGGATACTAAAGTTGACCTCAATTAACATGTACACCGCGGATCACTCCATCGTTGGAGTGAGAAATGCATTGGAAAAGGAGGTATCCGCAGTTAACGTTTTAATGGAAATGATGATTTTCCACAAAATTAGCCTCTTAGTTTTTAAGCTTCTTTTTCAAATCTGCTTTCTTCCACCCCACTCAGTGTACCTGTTTTACATGAAATAATCGATTACTACACCCGCGACAACTGGGGTATAGGGTCCGAACAAAATTTGCGCAAGCACATAACTTCTTACGTAATAGAGAATTATTGACAGGAAAGACCATAATACTCTCTCCTTGCAGCAAGATAAACCAGCATAGTCGTAATGAAATGGAAAACCGAGGGCGAGAACGATGGAGCGACCCTGAAAATTTTAAGCCGAGTGAAGTTTTTCCGTTTCCGGTACGACGCCTGGGATCGTGACGTCAACATCAGAAAGGCCCAAGAAAGAACGGTCCCTCCCCCTTCATAGCAATGAAAACTAAAGAGAAAGTGAGTCGTTACCGAATGAGTCGCCGTCTGAAGAGCACCCAGTTGCCAGATACGCGTTCTTCAGGGGTCGAGAGTTGTAAGAAATTGAAGAATTTCGACCCAAAGGTAGCACAAACAGTAAGTTCCATAAGCTTTCGCCAGCTGGTGGCGTAAGAAAGTATTCCCCTTCTAAAACGACCGCATATGTATATATATAGAAGTAATATTTCCTTATTGAAGGTTTGAGTCGATGGATGTGAAGCACCGTGTCGAATAACAAGAATACCCAATAGAAATCCTGATGAATCTCCGCGACCGAGGGAGGGATAGAGAATCACTTCTTGACTGGGAGCAAAGGTTTCAAACTTCCAGTGGAAGCTATTTTTTATTATATTATAGAATGACCCTATATTTATATGTAATATTTCTTACGCAACATAAAATTTTTCTCGTTCCTATAATATTTGTCGCTCAATAACTATCTTTCATAGGAAAAAAAAAGATTTTAAACTATCAGTAAGTGAGATGCTGAAAACGAGATAAAGTCTATCAAATGATGACGAAATAGCTAGAAATCTAAGATCAAGTTATCGTCTGAGCCACAATAAAGGTAATTTTTTTAAGAAAAGGGCACCTTTTCACATACAACTTAATCAAAGATTCGTCTCTCCATTGGGGATAAATGGAACTTCATTATGAAAACACTGACAAAACTATGAATAAGAATCTATCATTCCTTTAGTTATACAATGAGTTTAAAGTTGAAGGAATATAGGGTATTTAAGGTACTAGAAACAAAGATTTGTCAGTTCCTACAAGCGATACTAAGGTTGCGTTTCCCCTATAAAAGCTTCACATTTACGTTCACACCGTAATCTGCCAGTAGCGTATAGCACGGGGTGTACTAACATCCCCACCAAACTCCAATCAATGCTCTGCGTAGTAGAAGTAATTAGTACCTGTTTTTAGCGATTATTTCCTCGTAACGCTTTATCAAATTTTCCCCGAATTGGCACTGGTTAAGAACCGAGATCACAACGTCATCCACTTGGCTAATAGGTAGCGTTTCGAAAAATGTTTCACTCTCCATTGGTAAACAGATCTCCTCTGATGAGGGTAGATGATAAAAAAAAATTACAAGAAAACGCCCATATAAACAAGGATGGAATAATCTGTGAAGCAGTACACAGTTTTCCCTGTTGAATGATGATAATTTTACACTAAAATTTACGCTTAGGTAAAATGTTTTTTAAAGAAATATTAATCGGATGCAAACTGAAGAAAGAAAGCCTCCTTGAGGAAAGAATCGGAAGAAATTATGGTTGTAAAAGATGACAGAGAGCTAAGTTTAGGTTGCATTATTAGGAAATTATGAGGGAATTGAAAGACTGGCAGGATGCAGGAGCCTTTGGAGAGCTGCGATAGATCATCGGATTGGAAAATCACGACGATGATTAAGGTAACTTACACATTTACACATATGAATGAGGAAAAGATACAGAATTTTGTGAAGCACAAATAGATGTGTACAACTTTTTTTCGTAAAATATACAAGCGTTTGCGAGACTTTTTTAAAACAAATTTTGTACAATGCTCACTGATACAGTCTGGATCAATTGATATACATGAAATAATAGAAAAACTTCAATGGCACATTATTTACATATCCATGGTTTCAAATCGCAACCAGCCACTCCTCTATCAGTTCACAAAAAGTTCATGAAGGTATGTATAGAAAAAATCAAATTCGTCCAACAAAAAACATATCCAAAATCTTGATATGTGAGTAATGTGTTTTTGGTACCGCGATCAAAAGCGAAGTAAAGAATAAAGATAGATCAAAAGATTCACTACGTGAAATTTCTGCTCACGGTTTATTTAGCACGATGGGTTTCAACTGCTTGATAGTCAATATCAGGTCCGGATTTAGGGAAGGGCTGAGTGAATAGCCAATAAAAGCAGTTATTGAGGAAGTGGCAAAGGAAAGTACGAGTCGAGGGAGGGGGATTTAGCTGATTGTTGACGATATGGGGAAGAATTCATCAATTGGTTAGCGAGTTTACTAAGTAATAAATAAAGAGGTGGGGAAAACACGGAAAATAACAAGCTGAGTCGCAGGTACTACTTATCAGTCATCGCACTGCTGGATGTAAATCCATCCCGCATTTTGCTATGCACTACCTCCGACAGAAAACTTGCAATTCCTGACCTTGTCTAACGCTAATGTACTACATATAAATTACGGGTGCAAAAACTCGAAGAAAATCGTGGACAAAGAAATATAATCCGCGACAGCGGCGACGCTGCGGAATTCGGATTCATTAGGTATTCCTCATACGTAATGATGACAATGACATCATGTCTGAATGCATCCTTTCGGATAGAAGGAAACCAATATGGCGGGAGAAAAACGACGAGGAATTTAGGGTTCATTAGCGGCGAGATGAGGAAAGATTGTGCTTGAGATAAATGGGAGCACAGAGTAAATGAGAACAAGGAAAGGTGCAAACAATGGAAGTTGCGTGACCGTGACGTCAGATTTGTTACGCAAAGAGCCAGTTTGGTTATGGCTGACAGATGATGCTGTGTTGGAAAATTAATCGGGCCACCAAAGAGTGGTGCGCGTCAACTGTTACGGACCCATACAGTCCGTGACTTCGGACTGTTTCTAACGCCAAACTGTGACGTTATTGACATCCTGAACGACCAAAATGAATGGATGACAAAAGACGCGTCGCTGGAAGATACCACTAATCATTCCAGGTAATTGTCAGATCGACGGAAAAAAATTTCTAGCTCGACGTCACCAACATCAAACTCTATGAACTGAACGCCATACGACATGGCGCCTTAATTACATCACTGACAAAACTATGAATAAGCATATAGCAGTTAGTTATAAAAACAATTTAAAGTTAAAGGAATAGAGGTCACTTAAGGTAAATCTACATCTACATAAATACCCTGCAAGCCGCCTTTCGCCGTGTGGCAGGGGGTGTAAACACCAAGCGTTCGACTTACTTCTTTAGCTTATTGTTGTCGCGTATCGTTCGCGGAAGGAATGAGCCCCTAACTTGTCCTCGCATCTATTTATCTTATTTTACTAAGGTACTGGAAACAAAGATTTGTCAATTCCTGCAAGCGATACTAAGAAGCAGAGGCTCACTTCGAAAATACTTCAGGGTCCATTTCACTTTCTGGAGTATCATTCACCGTTTAAAGTACTAGACGAATTGATTTATCGTTTAAATAATAGAATACTAAATTACAAGAGAAGGAGATAGGTAGGCAGGATTAAGTACGGAGAAGTCGGAAAGCCTATTAGGTCAGTAAAGTACCTAATCAGTCAGAGAGCTGGTTTATCCTTCCACCATTCAGAAGCAGCAGTCAAAAGCCAAGGAGAGAGGAGGAGGCAACAACGCAAGTTGAAGAGTGAGGTGTTTTGCCACACAAAACAAAATTTTACCCCTATGTTGTCTCCACAATATAGGGGTAACATTCTTCAATTAATATATTAAATTTAACACTTTTAATTATTTAATCTCGGATAGCAAAGTGCGCAACGCGTTCGACTTCGGCGAAAGCGGTCCAAGGTTCCCGGTGGAAGCCTACGTGCGAAATGACCGCATCTGGTGAAGTACTTTAAAAAATACAGTGACTCATAGATAATATTATAACAATTGTATGGTTTTCACGTGTTCACGTTCAAAGTGACACGCAAAATAAGTATAGTATAAATGACAAAAGAATTTCTGCAAGTCCGCGCCACATCTCCCACTGAAATATAAATCCAACAACAGAGAGCAAACAAGAGTATAAACCAGTAAAACAGTATAGATGTAAATGCCCCTGAGTAGCTAACACCTGCACATTTCTATGCTATACTTTATCGATCGAGTTTTCACCGAGTTTTGCTATTTCATTCCAATAACCTCATTCTCAAGACCCTGATCGTAAATTAAGGTCGAACTTACATTACACTTACCACGGATTTCCTACTTATATTTAATCCTCATCAACCTTTGCTCGCAAGACTGATCGTGAGTTATTTGAAGAAATCGATATCCCTTATCAAACCTGCCGGAAATGATTTATGCAAACAAATGTTTGATACATAGAACTTGACTTTTTTTTTCAAAATTCTTTAATTTTTTTATCAGCAAAACAAATAAGAAATTATTTCTATATATCAATAAAAAGAGGACATTGCTAGATCAGCGAAAATCACACTTGCTAATAGGGAGTAAAGATTCAAGAGCGTAAGCTTCACTGACCAACAGACAAAAATAGCAAATTAGTTTTGCAGAGTACGCTGGGCTCGTATGCATATTTGACAACAATTATAATAATAATAACAAGTCTATATTAAAGGGCGAGATTGAGACTTAATAGTCTCTTCTTACATCAAACCCCTAATTATCAGGGCTTGATTAGTTGAAAACTTACTCAGGGTTATCAGGTTCATTTTAACAAAGATAATAATACTCGGAACTTAATTGAGAGCAAATTTTTCCCAAAAGAGCATTCTTACATCTAAACCCTGAATGGAACACACACAGATCCATCCCCAACCAGGATTCGAACCCGGTACTTCAGTGAACCCACTACCATCCACATTCCCGCCGCTGAAGCTCGTGAGATGTACTTGTCGTTAACCATGGGAACCCGTAATTACAGCTTTCCTTATAAGGTACCTTATGTCGGACTTTTAGAATGATCCTAAATTGTTTCCCTCCTATTCAGATGGGAAGAATCGCATTTGAAGTGCGCAAGTTAAAGTTGGAAATAAGCACCGTTCAGGGGAGAGAATGGCCGTCCTGGGAGGTTCAAAATGAAGGGATCGTAACATCTGGCAGATACACATACTTATGCCTTTGGAGAAAGAAAGAGAGAGTTATGGAAACCTCTTATCATCTAATAGCTTGTTTAAACAAGCCATGTTTGGTTCTAGAGGAAACTGGGGAATAAAGTAAAGGTCTTTCATTCACTGGATCATGGTCGAGCGCAAAGTCTATTATTCTCTCCTGGGTCCTGGCACACACCCAAATAATTGGTACCGTTTGCCGAGGAAAGTGGGTGCATAAGTAACCTAGGTTATAAAGAGAATTGGCATCGCTGCCTGCACGGAAATTTCTCGTGCGCGTAGCAAATTTAAGCAGTGATAACCGAGGGTATAGAGAGGTGACCAACTTTGTGTACCAAAGGAGGCTGTTGGGCCATCTTCATTATTGGGCAGAATTTCGTGACTTTCTACATCGAATTTTCAAGCTTCCGCACGAAAGACACCACATATCGACAACCCAGGCATGCTAGGAAGTTATATTCCACGGATAAACGAATTCCCGAACAGTCCGCAATGTGAGAGCAAAGTGATTTCATTAAGACAACTTGATAACATGCCATTACCAAATATCAATGAATAAATGAATGCTAAAAAGCACGAAAAGTTTGACATTATATAATTCTTAATAATCAGCTATTATCCGAAAATTTGCGTAAACCAAATAGGGTAAGTACTCATATCAATTTAGAAGTAATCGATGCCAGAATAATTTATAAAGTGAACATGCCGTATTTGTAACGAGACGAAGTGCTTACACGTACATTTCCAGTAACTTTACCATTCCTATTACATTTCTCTTACGATAAAACTTTACTATACAATTAGATTTCATTCACAATTATGTTTAAATACGCACAAATAAACACATTGTGTGTTATGAATGAACCGGTTAATCGGTACCCGGTAAATCAGTCCCGGATTATCGGGAGACCTTATCTTATGGAGACCTTGTTTTTGGAAAGCAACAATGAGGTTTAAAAATGATCGTGTCTGTTATTGGTAACTTTGATAATAATAATGGAAAAGTTAGTCGTTTAAGAGCAAAGCATAAATCGATAGCTGCACGCTAGAAGATCTACCTTGATATAGAACCAGTAAATGAAGAAACGATATTATTCGTAGAAGCAGCAGCTCTCACCTTCCTAAAAATAATATTCGTTCGAAATCCGAGTTTCGTTTGAACTAAAACCAAATAATACAGACGGTCGCATTGCTAGGTCTATTTGATTGGAAAACACAGGAGAAAACCTAGTATAACCAAACCTAGCTGGATTTATGAAAAGCTGATCATAACTAAATAAGGCATTTCTCCGTTCAACAATACGATTTTTAGCTTCTTGAGAATCTATCTTAAACAAAGCCCTAGAAACAAAATGACGGAACGAGAGATAACGAAATTTTCTATGAATAACAGACCCATGTATTTTTTATTTGCCCTACATTCTCGATTCTAAGACGTACCATAGTTTTGGAGGTCATGCATGGGTAAAAATAATAATCCGATAGTGAGATGCATATCTTCGCCGAGGTACTTATCAGTACATTGACCGGGATTCCCGGTATGCGTCACTACGGATCGTCTTACTTAATAGAATGCATTTCATTCGATAATCCTTTCATAAAGCTAGGTGTCATAAGAAGCGTGTTCTTTTTATCACAATGTATCGGCAAACCGTTGCGGGACCGTGAGCGTTAATGATTGCTAACGAATAAATTCAATGGTATTTGGCCGGACTTCGTGGCCAACCATTATTATTATTACAACAACATTATTTTTTGTTTTCTGTGTTATACACAAGACTTACCTACGAAAAGGAAATATTATGATGTGAAATTAAAGATTGGCAATTTTGTTTTTTTTTATTGCTAACGAAGAGAACGTAAATTTGTACGGCGAAAACTGAATTATAGCTATAAACGTTAGAATAACTCCCAGCTGCTTTTTTCTACTTTACGACAAAGAAGTTTGGATCGAGATTCTAGGACACGCTCGAATCTACAACGCACCCGATCTCTAAACACGCAGAAAAAGGTGCGTCTTGCTAGAACGGAGAATTTACAGTAAATGTTAAGTAAATTTAGCTGTTTTATTTGTTTATCATCCTGATAGATTACTATAATGAAATAAAAAAATCATAAGTGAAACAAAAAATAAAGATTGGCATGAAAGTTAAGTAGTTAGAATGCCTATCCGGAAATTATGATACTTGGTTTTAGTCCCAGTCATGTCGATATTCTTCACCAGAGCCGCGCCTATGGGTACATACAAGGGGTGCATCGCACCCGGTTGACGGCATCTAAAGGGCGGCAACAGAAGCGTAGCCAACCATTATTATTATTACAACAACATTATTTCTTGTTTTCTGTGTGATACACAAGACTTACCTACGAAAAGGAAATATTATGATGTGAATTTAAAGATTGGCAAACATTTAGAGTATAGAATTAGAGATAACTGTAGACGAGAATGGAATACTTGTTCAGTAGATTTATTTGAAGTTATTTATGTTGCAATACAATTTTTATTAGAAACTTTCATATTTAGTTGCGCGAAATTTCATGCAAATCATACAACTTATTATATTATAGTTACGATTCGCATTTTCATTACGATGATGATACTCAAAAGTATAGTAATGTGAACAATTAATTCATGATGACAATTTACAATGTCAGCATTCGGAATATGCATTATTAATTGTCAATGATGTTTTGTGAACAATGTAAGCTGGGGAGCGATGTCATAAAACGCTGGTTTTTCAGTAGTATTTCAAAATAATTTTTACCTGTAAATCAGGGAATGTCTGCTTTTAGTATTTAATTTTAAGGTGCGGATAATTATGTTTGCACCCGGGCGGCAGGTTGGCTGGGCGCGGCCAACCAATGTTTCTCTTGATGGAATAGGTAAACAAGTTGATGAAAAAAATTGCATGATTCTCACCAGAAAAATGAGGGGAAAAGGTGACGGAGACGGCTGCAGAAAATTATATTTCAACAGTGTAACGTAACGAATCAGTTGACGGGCGAATAAAATTTTACTTCGAAATATGATTGGAAAAACTTTAATAAATACTATACCACACAATTACATATAAACACACGACTTGACGATTTCCATAAAACAATGACTCCTTCTTTGGATAATTTGATGATTTATGTCCAAGGATTTAGGAATTTGAACTACTCTTATCAAAGCACACAGGCATTGAAAAGAAGACCTGCAGTTATAGAAAATAAAAACTTATTTTTTTCGAAATGTATTTATTATGCAGACGTTCTGTAAAGGCTATCCAGATTTAATGCATTCCATATGAAATCCGCAAGAAGGTGCAAATCGAAGAATCCGAAATACGCCGAGAAGAATCGGTTGGAGTTTGCGAAATGTGTCGCGCAAAAATATCCAGTTGCAGATAGACCTGGGCTGCAGCCACTTCGCTAAGAGTACTATTGCTTTTGTTTTCGGGAGTGCCAAGTACTGTTGCGCGGATTTGGCAACTCCTTGTGAGGAGGCAATTAGTGATAGATTAAACAGGGGCACCTCGTCATAGTATCTCACTGAGATATGAACTTACACGATGGATACACTCAAGTAGTAATTCGTATCAATATTGCACGTTTGTCATGCTTTTCTCAGCAAATGGTTGCAAAATGATAATCAGATGAGGTTTGCATGTACTATACGCCCGATATCAGAATGCAACTTAGTAATTCATATTTTAGTTCTCACCCAAAGTACATATTAAACACAAGAATTAATGAAATGAAGGTGGTTACTGTCATATTTGATTCCATTAGTTAGAATAAAATCAGAACACAACGATTAAAATATACGCCATACTTATTTAAATAAATATTTACAAAAGTAAAGATTTGTTGTCAAATGACGAAGTCTACATAAACTTCAGGCAAGGCATTGCGTACTTTAACTAATTAACGTTGTTAAATTAAAAGTACTAAGTGAAATCTGGTGGAATTTCATTTTAAAAAACGAAAAAAAAAATCAAAGATTTACTTTCCACAGAATTTATTACTGCGACCATGGTTTCGGTGCAATTTACACCATCGTCAGGCACGGGGGCCCCCCACCTTGGTTAGTATGTACTTAAGCTGTTGTACCGAAGCCTCCGTGCCTGACGATNATTAACTCCATTGAATAAATTTCATATTTATGATCCAATATTAATTGATTATCTTTTCTACCCGTAAAACATTTATTTACGAGCAATATTTCTATGAGATTTACATCTATCACACTTCTGCATCGTAATTTTGTGCTCTAAAGAGAGTGAACTGATATGCTCGGATGATAAATCGATAGACTCCACAAATCTAGTACCTCGGACGTTATTGGAGTGAAAATTAAGTACTAAGCAACTCCAAATATGTTTTATAAATAATAGCAAATATAGTTATTTTTCATCCCTAAAAATCTCGCAGGTTTTTCAAAGCCTTCCTCCGTATGTGGGCGTTTCCCTGCGCCGCGCATGTATTTCTCATACACCATAGTTTTCACTTTTACAAGGATCAATCTTTTCTTTCTTTACCTCCCGTATATTTACTTCCTTATTTCAGTTAACAAACTCAATTCTTGTAGCGAATATGTTAATCCTTGCTCTAGTTTCCTTCTTTCAGTTCTGATGATGGCGTAATTTTCGCCGAAACCTGTGAACTTTTGTACGCCATTTTGTAGAATCTGTACAGATTTTGTGAGTAATAGTACACATTTACTTACCTTGCACATTTCCGACATGTATTTATCGGCACTGAATTAAATGTGCGACGAGAATTCCTAGTCATGACTTCACCTGATAAAGCCGTTAGTGAATCGTCGGCTAAATAGAGCATGCAAATGACGAGGGGTAATTTAACGATGGCACGAATAAAAACGCGTAAAGAGAGAGTCGCCGCTCAAAGTCACCAACTCGATAATGATGCGACGGTTCATCGCAGTGTTTATCAAAAGCGTGTAGTCAAAGGGGAGTTAAAAAAAACAAGAGTCAAACAAGGCATGCGATCCAAGGACGACCAACAAAAACTTCTCCCCGAGCACTTATTATTGGCCCAAGTTAGCCGTTGATCTCTGGCTGTCGCCAAGTACGAGCATATTACCGAAGATCGACTTGATGCTTCACTCACACAATTATAAGCATGGGATGTGTAACGAATGGTACTAAAATACAAAAAACTACGGAGCCCATGCTCGTAACTACTAAAGCAAATCCTACAAAAGGAGATTGGTTCCGTTGCCATATTTTGATGAATGAAATAATTATCGTTTGTCTTTTGGTACGGAATAGAGAAAATTGTACCACATATACTTTTGTCTCTGTCTTGTTCATGGCTGTGATGATATGAAAGCCACTGTGGTAAGAGTTATGCTGAATAATGGAATTAATTAATGTTTCCCCATATGCAATGTTACGAAAAGTGTTCGCAGTCATTATGCTTCACTAACGTGGGTTTGTTCTGCTTATGACATTCTGGCTCAGTGAGGAAAGCAAGGGCAAACTACCTCACTCCTCATCTTGCCTAGTAAACCCCATTTCCCTTTCCTTGATCTTCGTAGCCGATGGTGGAGGGGATGAGGCCTAACCGGCCCTTGGGCTGAATACTTTACAGACAGACAAAAGGAGATATGAGGTAAGTGTTTCGAAAGTCAACTGATTATCATAGACGAATGAGTCTAAGCATGTAAAATGAAGTTCAATATTCCGGCTATTCAATAGTTAGGGCATCGAATCGAAGCCGAAACGAAAATCGCTTAATCGTTAAGAATCGCTTACTTGCTGGAGTGAAAACCGAACCCAAACAGTAAAACTGAAATTCTCTAACTCGAACCGAAAATCATTGGATATTCCGTTTCGAATTTCCGACAAACCGGAACCGAACCAAAATTTATCTAACGAAACCGGAATCAGCCGCTAATGAAGATGTATCGGTTTCGAAAAACCGGAACCAAACCGAAATGTATCTAGCGGAACCGGAACTATCCGGTAATGAAAATATTTCGGACCGTAGCATTGTTCGCGCTCACCGCTAGGGCAGATATATCGGTCCGCTATTATATAAGCGTTTAAAAATAAAGATCTTTTCGGAGGAGGGAGTTATAACCATTCAACGGTATTGGTGACGTGATAACGGCGGTGGATGTAGTGCGGCAGAAGACAGCTCCTGAAACTAACTCGAACCGTGACTAGGGAAATCGATTTGACTTTTTCAATAGTTAAGTAGCGAGCAAAAGTTTCCGATCCGAGACTTCGACGCTGAGTGTGAACGCATGCAAACATAGAACTCGGCGAACGTGGAAAGGGGACGGAGAGACTAAAATAAATACGTTTTCGCCATCGGCTTCAAAGTCGAGTTAGCGGTCACTTCCAGGGTACACTGCCCTTACGAAGTGGCTATTGAATTTCCCCATTGAGCCCAATTCGCATTTCTTGCTCCCGGAAGTGTCGTCAATTACCACAGTACCAATCTTACCGCGGATAAATTCGACGGAGGCTGCTTTGTTAATCCCAGAATTCAGCATCACGCAAACCAATTAGATTTCCTTGACGCATTCACCAGATCGACCTCAATATTAGCAAGACATCCCTGAAAGATTTATATTGGTACGAGAATTATTATATATAAATAAGAAATACTTGGACCACCGACTTCATCGGACTGAATCGAAACAGCAAAAAACAGGACGATTTCAAAGATTCGTACGTACATCATGGTAACTCATTTTCTATCTGTCAGACAACTGTGTGAGTGATGCCATAGCCAGTACTAAAAAACGTTACATTGCATCTTTCCATTTTGAAGTTGATTTAAAATATATCCTACAATAATTAATAAATCGTAACTCATTCCAATGTAAAAGTGCCCGAGATATTTCAGAGGGATTATTCCCTTAGATGTGATTCATTAATTTCCATTTATTTCATAGATATTCTTAGTGTTAGTAATTGACACCTTGCATGACTATATGCTGCGTTCGAGGAGGTTTTGGAACAGTTTTCCTCCCGAATAGGGTGATCATAGGCATAAAATTTTATCCATACCTCAGACCAGCGTTTGTATACCTTCTTTACGTTAGTTTCAGGATTGAATACATTTAGGTTACTTAAGGATGTTACCAACCTCTTGATAATAATATTAATGATAATGTATAATTTTGATAATAATATTCAACATTATCTTTAAGGATATCACCAACCATTCGATAACATTTTTTTTTTATTACCAAAATTATGCATAATCACATTCTGTCAGAGCAAGTCTGTCGACAGAATGTATGTACAGCAAATGGAAAAAAATATATAGAAAAAAAAACCATTGAGAAGCCAGCTCAGGCTCACCATAATAATAAAACCATTAATCGTGCTGAATAAGAACAGAATACAACAGGACAGAATGACAATTTACAATATAATTAATTATAATAAGTTTACAATACAAGTAATGCATGACAAGAGAAAAAAAGTAAAAGAAAAGACAAGGTAAAAATAAAACATACTTACAAACTCTTTAAATACATCAGTAAGCATCTTTTAATGATAACCTTAATATTGTGACACTTAGAATTTTGACTCACGTTACTGTAAATCTTTTTATATTTATTCCAAATTTCTGGAACTAGACTTTCAAGTCTATACTGTCCATAATTATTATAGAATCTAGGAATGACAAAAGCTTCACTTCTTTTTTCATAGGGACTAAATTTGAGCTTACAATATTCAGACTGGATAAAGTATTTGTTCATAATGCACTGATGATGTATGAGTTCCGGTGGCAAAATATTTAAGAATTTATATAAATCAAAGCTGGATTGGAGATTAAGGGTATTGTAGTTCGGTATCATAAGTTTTAGAACTCTCAGTTGAATTAGTTGGATTCTATTAATGTTATATTTTGCTGTCACTCCCCATCCTACAATACCATATCTTAAGTAAGATTCAAAAAGTGCAAAGTACAATATTCGAAGGAGATTGCTTGGAAGAATTTTATGAAGATGGTAGAAAGTAAAAAGTGTCCGTCTCAGTTTATTACATAAAACATATATATGAGAATCCCATTTAATAGATAAATTAATAATTAAGAATTTATATAATGATAAAACATCGAATAAAATTAATAAATTCGAATTGCATAAATAACTTAAATTAATTCAAGATAATTATAGGAAGCAACGTTTTCTGACTTCCGAATGTAAAGCATCTCTGTGGACAGTCACAATTCTGAAAATTATAAGGATCTCAATCAATTATTGGGGGAATTAGACCAACGAGTACTACATGGCATATACCATTGATGTCATACGGTAACAACGACAATTATCCTAATAATGAACATCAATTAAATTCGATGCGGTACCGAAAGTCGCCAAGACTTGGGTAATACCGATTTCCACGCTATTACTTCGTACAAGGTACGAAATTACAATGAATGGAAAAATTAACCACATGACTTCAATCAAAGCCAGCAATCGTCATCGGTCATCGTCATCCATTAGAAATGCCAAAAATATCCGTAAACCAAGTCGTCAGTTAATCACTAAACCGGAAATTTCTCATCGAAGCGAATTCCAATATTTACGACAACCGCTAAGAGGCAGTCTGTTACTCTCTCTAACTTCCTACAACCACTTTCGCAAGCTACAAATTTACGCATCAAATGAGGTAATTATAAAAACATTACGCTCACAATCTTACGTTTTATTTAATCTCACTAAATTTAAAAGTTTTGAAATTACATCTGATATTTGGCCTTTAGAATAAATTAATTAAAAAAATTGGTATTGCATTATTAGCGATTAAAAAGGGCGAATACGAGACGAAATAGGTTTTCTGATTCAGGGATCGACAGGAATATTAAAGTAGATTTAGGAGGAAAAATAGAGGAAATTGGCGGGAGATAATCGCTTCATCTGACGAAGACTGAACTGAATAAGGATTGGAGGTTTAAGTTGACACAGCGACACAATAGTTTAGGGTAGGGTAGGTTTTTCTGATATGCAAGACAGTTATTTTTTCAAAAATATCCGATCTGAACTCTACGCGAAAGTAATCCCATTTACTCTATTAAAAGCAGTGCTGCACATCTGCGGCTTCCTCCATTGTTTCGTGACTACTTTCATTGTTGTGTTTCGACGAGGGCGGCCGCACTACATCGAGGAATCTGTGACAAGGTTGTTAATATCCATCCCACTAGAGAACGCAATAGAGGTGGGGTGAAGCTACGCGTTAAGGATAACTCAAACATAGAAAAATTATAACTATTTTTGTCCGTCAGAGCGACGAATCGCTATTCGCCGAAGAATGTATAGCAACTCTGGAGGAAAAGACCTGGAACTTCTCTTACAGATTAACGTTTTCCTCCTTATCGAGTTCCTGGAAACTCCACGAGGAAAATATTCGCATTTTACCGACTACGTACCAGGCATACACTGGTGAGCCACCCTGGATAGGGTAATGCCTCCCTGTTTTATAGTGAAAAACTACCATAAATTCAACGTCAGAACTAAGGGTTCTAACTAAGGGTCAGAACTAGATATGTTGTGGGTAAATTTTCTTTTTTAAACAGAAAGGTAGTTACTTGGAATGAGATTCTCAGTCCCTTCCCACAAAACAAACGTAGTTTTAAGAGAAATATAATTAAATATGACGAAAGAAATGTATAAGTTAAAAGTATTTACACATGCAGTGGATGACATTCGAGATTATGACGCTGTTTAGCATCATAATCTCGAATATCTCCCATAGGGTGGGAGATGACATGCTACGATGTATGGTTAATTTTATTGTTGGAGGAATTGTGTTGTAAATGATGTAACATTGTTGTTATGATGTGACAATTTACCACCTGGTGTCTGCCAACATGTAACTATGTATATATAATAGTAATAATTAATAATGAGTAGCATTAGTTTTTACTAGGAGACATTCCGCTCTGCAGAGAAAAGCAAAACTTTTTTACATTTTCGTAATCTCACAATCAGTCTATCCGCAGATCTACATAAAATACTATTACATTCCTGTAAGACCATTACATCGATTTCGACGAAATCCCGCCTACTGGTCCTTCGCTGAATTCAGCATCAACCATACATCAGCTTTTCTACTAACACAGCTATGATCAGGAACGAGCAACATATAAGCGGAAGATAAACACGAGAAAACGAAAACACTTTTATCTATCTTGCATGGAAAGTCAAATATATTTTATCTATCATCTATCAAGTATTACGAATTTCTCATTATTACCTCTCCCAATGTTAATTCCTCACAAGATTGCCTACGGAAAAAATACAAAACAAAGAACTTTGCCCATTGGAGAAAATGTTAAGAAATACGAGGAAACTTTTGAAAACTTTCCTGATAAATGAGCGAGAAGGCTCTTTTATAGCTATCGGCCTTCTTTCCGATACAAACGTGAATCAGAAATAGTTATAAAGAAATAGAGACCTAGGAAACGCAAGTTTTATTGCTCCGGGAAGTTTTGTCTTTATTGCGCGCGCAGAGAGTATTTGATGAACTCCATTAACAACGATGTTGATTTAATGAAGTCCAATTTTTGCTCAATAAATTGCAATTTAAGTGTGAAATTCGACATACAAAAAGTAAAGCAGAAAGGAAAGGAATTCCGCAGGGTCGTTCCATCCGAAGAAACACAAGATGAGGAGTGAGGTAGTTTGCTTCCACTTTCCTCATAGAGCCAGAATGCTGCGTCTGGAAAAAGTCCCAGTGCAGATCAATGGGTCTCAGGATAACAGTTTCAAAAGCATTCAATATGGACTGGACTAAATGAGTGTCACGGCAATATGTAAAATCACGGATCGATAGTGCAATTACTTACGGATCATGCGGAAGAGTGATGGGGAAAGGTTTTATTAAGAAGAAAAATGGATAATACCACCTTATTATATTATTATTTTCAATTTTTTCATAGACCAATTAAGAGTTTTCTTCACCCGATCGCACATCTTTTTCGCAGCGACCTCATAATTGAGAAAATATTCCCGAATCTATTTGGAAATATTCGCAAATACTTGTGTTTCATATATTTTTATAAGAGACCGCGGAAAATATCGACGGAGAGAAATAAATAGGGCGAAAGATACACCCACGGATAATCGGGAGTTCATTGCAAGAGAAAAATAAAAGGAATCGCAGATGAAAAAATATGAAAAATACACCTTTCTCGGTCCTGAACCTGAGTGCAAATGAAGCAATCCATTTTTCAAGGTTCATATTCACCAGTTGAGCGAATGGTAGGTAGGAAATAGGTGTATGTAAGGGCAAACAAACGGCGAAAGTGACGAAGTTCCGGCTACCTTCGCGCCCTTCGTAACATTCCCTATATGTTTTGCTCATGCAATTCCGTTTGGAACGTCGCCCGTCTGTAGTACGGTTCACCTCTGCCCTACGTCTAAGGGTCGCTTATCTTCAAAAACATACAAGGACGGCTTTCGATTCCTTGAATAGGAGTATAATATGGGAGCAAGAACTGTCACACGACCCCATTATTTGGAGGCTTTGAATACGTAGAGCGTTTCCAAATGGGCTTCACAGCATCCCATGTGCAATCGCCGAGCATTGACCGAGTTAACGAAGAAAGAACCCAAAAATAATTGGGTCATTTGGAACTTAAAATAAACGTACTTCTATTACCATGAACTATATAGAAATTTGGAGAATCGACCCATTTCCTTATAGCGCGAACTTAGGTATTATCACTACGGATACATCAAAATTTAAGATTTAACGTCACTTATTTTATGCTTAAAATGGTTGATATTATTAAAAAAATAAGACGATAGCTCTTTCAGCAAGAAAACTTTTATGCAAGTCTATAAAATGGGTACTATTAAAATTGTGTATATAATATATAATTTATTCGTTTGTTTAATGTTATACACAATGCTATGTATTAAAACTCATTTTTATTTTATCTACATACGTTATTGTAAATTATAACTATTTCTAAATTATTATTTTAGAACAAAGCATAGAACAAAAAATCTTCATTCATCGGGTAAACGGAGATATCCGAATAGTCGAGGACTTTTAATTTAGGGAGGAAAAAGGAATGCATCCCATCGGTCTGAAAAAGCTATGACCACCCCAATGGAATCTACTTATTTAGGAAGAATCTGAGGAATCTTACCATACTCTCCGCCGCATCGGGTCGAATTCTTACGTAACTTCGACCTCAAAATCTATTTAGAATACTTAAAGATGACTACCGCAAAGGAAAATAAAACGCCTTGCAGCTCGTTGTAATATAGCTTCTGTGAAATAATTTCTCTCTTTAGCAATTAATTTTCAATCTTTCGCAGGCTAACGGTGTGTGCAAGGCTAAATATCTGACCTTACTCCGGAAAATTTACTTCTATGATAGACTTCATAAAATGCACCGTTTATCATCTTTCGCCCCTTATTAATGCTTCCTTGTAAGGAGACAATCAAAGTTTTAAATATGCTATTCTTTGGGTTGAGATTAAGTACCAGGACCCCTTTTCGTAATCACTATGAATTAATTTTCTTGCGATATACTCGGCTATCATTCCCATCCACCATAATTCTCGCAGTAATGACGAGATTTCTCCACTTCCACAATTTATAAATACCATTACTGTTGATAATGACATTTATAAATGAAACATTAACAACAAGACATTTTATCAGTTTTATGAGATTTCGACAAGAAAAACCACAAATAAAAAGTATTACAGTTTAAAGTGTTCTCACAGCTTGGATAATTTCGCAAATATGCGGTCTCACCGGTAATCGAATCCAGGACCACTTTCAGCAGAGGCGAATGCGCTACCCACTCGGCTATACTGGAGTCCATTAATAAATATGGATTAGACAAATAACGATTGGACTTTCTTCCTCAACTGTGTTTGACCATTTCTACCAATTTATACCGTAGGAAAGAAAAAATTCGATGTTCACGATACGTTGAAAATGTACTTTTTGGGGAAATCGTTCGGAGAGGGTCTAAAACTACACCCGAAATTACTCGTATAAGCGATTCAAAAGCCGACAATACCCATTAGCGCATTTATGCTATCGTTTCCCTAGCTTTGATATTCATAAGTAATAATTTCAAAGTAATGACTGCTTGGAAAATAAACAGAATTTCCTTATTGTGAAGGATTACAGATTGTGAAAATTTAAAACTTAAGCAAGTCTCTGAGAATACATTTTTTTTCAGTTTCAGTGAAAATTAATGAAAATTCCAAATTTTTATTTGGCACACTCGATCATAAGATCGCTGTATGAGAGTTTTTGTTCATTTAAAATTTCAGTACAATAAAGAAAATTTTTCATTAGTCTTTCAGTAAAGAACAGGAATATACATTTGCTTTTGTCTTCATCTCGCCTGTGACTATTAAGAAGCTGCTCAAGTACTAGTGATGCTGAATAATGAAATTAATCACGGTTAATACCTATTGAATGGCATGCAAAGTAGGCATGATAGTAGGCTTTATGTGCTGTGATTTACGTGGTCTTTTTCCTCTGAAAGTATCGTAGCTCAGGGTGAAAACGAAGGGAAAAATTACTTCCTCATCACTACCAGTGAACCTCATTCCCTCTCCAGTGCTTTCCATAACTAAAGGTGTGGGGCTCCAACCAGCTTTAAGACCGATGGCTGTGCACGCAGATCCTCACGATACATCCATTGTGACTGTACTTTGAGTTTTAAGTCTAATTGTAAGATGCAAATCGCGCTAATTTATGTAAGGGACCTAATTCTTTCAATGTCTGAAGTGGTGCCTCGTCTTACGAACCGCTTTGCATACGATTTTTTACTCTGCTTTGGCCTCTAGATACGAACTTAATTTCGTGATGCGAACCGAAAAAGTAGAACATTTTTAATAGACAATTGGGTGTTGAGAAGCAAAATTCTCGAGGTGGGAACTTTGAACCGGAAAGAATAACGTTAGTAATTCGAAGCACCACTGTATTCCAATATAGATATAGAGTTTAGACTAGAATCTTTCCCCACTTCCCTAATGGAGAAGGTTCCTAACTAAGTTGAAGTAGGATGCGACTTCGCTAGTTTGAAAAGGTCACGACTAGTTAAGGTCGAAGAATCTCTAACACTATCTTTCATGAAAAGGATCAATTGCATCAAGTGATGCTCGATCATCTCAATTAGAATGCGGTGATTAAGTGTCAAGCATCTCATCTTGCGGTCTATTACAGAGAGTCTAGAAAGTCACTCAAGATAACTTAGCTACTTCTCCGAGAATATCGTTGCGAAATCACTTCGCCGCGAACAAAACCTGGAACAGCTCTATGATTCATCATTATCGGAATCCTTTGATAGAGATGAAAAAGTCGGTCGAGGGAACGTAAGCTCTTACGTTACGCTCTTAAAAGGAATCTCAGTCAGCTGTCATTGGAAATGGGTGTGGGAAAACTTCACTAGAAAATCGATCGATAAAATTCTCGCTCTAAATAATGAGCCCTTTTGCTACTTAAGAATGGAATGAGACTATGTCAATATTTTGCGAGGGATTTCTAAAGAATTCCCTCCACAATTTACAAAGTGAAGTACTTAACTTTTTGATATGAGACGTTCCCTGAACGTCTCAGCTATGGATGCCAATAGTTCTCCAAGCTGGTAACGAATAGTTTCCTAATAAACTGCCATTTAATATTTTTGCTAGTTTTCTATACACACCCATAGAACGTTAAGAAACAAATGTTATAATATTTTATTCTCATTACCATCACTGATGATCGTTCAAAATTAATTCACTTCCCTTATGGAGATCCAAAGAAAAGGAAAATTAAAAATAAAAAAAACCTTAAAATTTGCTTCGCTTAAACGAGCAAACATGGTAGCTCTTTAGATATTACTCATTAGCCAGACGCCCATTGGCGGGGGTTTTAATATCTATTTAAACATATCTTATTTCATATTTACGGTACAATCCACCATTCTACGCTGTAGGTTGTAAGATATTTTCAAACTTGAAAAGGGAGAGGCATGAAATGTCTAAAATTCAAGAAACTAAAAATAACTAGGAAGAATATATGACAGATAAAAAACTGAAGTGGAAGTGTCGAAAATATGCAAATGTAAATGTAAAATATCATTACGCCCTATAGACGAAAAGGGATAAGGAAATTGTTCGATCAACGATTTACAGCCACTTCCAGAATGGGGTCAGCCGGTCCTCGGGTGTGTGCCACGCTTTGTTTTGGTCCGTAACGTCCGAGTGGCCCTAAACCAAACATTACGAGGTCATCTCGATGAATACTCTCGTGTTCCATTAATGTTCGCGTTCTTTCCCATTAAATCATCGCATTGCATAGTCAGCAGTTTTGAGATGGGTTGCCAAATTTAATACGATGATGATGTGGGGCCAAAATAAAACATCCACGCCAAAATGTAGGACGCTTAACAAATTTCAATAACATACATAACGTACTCGTAAATGCCCTAAGCTACGGCAGCTCCGACTAACGAATATAAACAAAATCGTGTTAATTTTATCAGGCCATGATTTATGCTGATGATCCCTGAAACATGACAAAGCGTATTTTCCGTGTGAATAGTGTTTGTATTACGTCAACAGGTGAAACCAAGAAATGCTGATGTACCGTTGCAGTACAGAGAACGTTTAGGCAACCTAATAAAGTTGCAATGAAATATTGTCACAGCGATTAAAGAAGGAACACACGACCTTGTGGCTGATTCGAAAACCAATGAAACGTTTAAAACCACATAAAATCCTTGCCCTGATTCGAAGCTACGCGTTTCCCATTAAAATTAACTATTCCTGAACTTTTACTTTTACGTTTCCCATTTACTTTAACATTTCTGAACTGAAGTAACCGATCAAATTCAAATTCCGTATTATTATTCCATATGAACCATATTCATCCAAAATTTCGCACAAGATCACTTTTTGCATATAAATGAGTTAATTGCCTTAATCCTAACTTAACATACGGCTTACTAAAATGAGGAACGATACTTATCCAACGTACTCCTTCAAAACAGGAAAAATCGAGCGTTCAGACGCCTCCGAATTCCAACAAAAGATGTTACGCAACCATGGTGCGGGTGACATCTACCTCATTACCACACGTCCGTTCTCCAGTCAAATACGATGCGGTAATATCTCCACAATTTGCATTGGAATACGGCCCACAAAGAGGGATTTCAAGGAGGAAGTTTTCCGAGGAAAATTGCACCTTGCGAAACAAACTACACCACTCTGTCCCCCTAACCCCGTGTTAATAATTGGACCTCAGTTCTTTCCGCATGCGCAGCAATGATATGACAGCATTCACGAAGGCATACGAGGATCAGAATTGTTTCTATAAACAACTAGCTGAAGTGCCCGTTGATTCTCAACGGAGAAAATTTGAAAATGCATGAGCTCGGATTCAACAATGGAATTAATCTTGAGGGGGGGCGATTTGTTTACAACCTCAAAATTTTAGAATAGTTTCGCTTAACAGATCGAAATTCTCGCAATTTTGAACAGATAACAATATTCGACGAACAAAACGAGAATTTTTATTCCATTCTTTTTTTTGGCGCTCTTCTCGATTTTATGCGACTATTCTCTCTTATTTAATTTTGCAAGAAACAAAACCTGCAAGCGATAAAAGTGAGTTTTACATATCTTATGGAAACAGTTTTAAACGTCTGGAGTCCAACCGGGGACAGTTAGGCGAATAAAAAGTAGCCTATTATCTCTCCGGAGAAGACATTTAACAATCTTCTAAGTTTGAAAGTCGTGCGAGATCCGGTTCTCTCGTTTTAGGCGAACACACACACACACTTTCTACTCTCTATATAAGAAGATATTGTATTAGAGGGATAATATTTAAAATTATCAACTTGTTTACCTAACAAATCGGCCATCAATTTCAAGAAAACGGCAGAAGACATTCAAAGCGTGCTCTTTAAAATTTGTAAAATGCTACAAAACACGGCCCTCATCAGCAATAACTGAGTATTCCAAAAAATCCAAGATCATTTTAATCGAATACCATTGTTTAAATGTTTCCGTAACTAACTTGTCATTGCATGATAAAATTACACGTATAGAAAATATAAGGGGATTGCTTCTTCCGTAATACCATTTTCAAAGTGACGTTTTCCGCAAAAATAATCTAGAGAAAGGGCATTGACTTCATGGTAGAACACAATCATTTGAAATAATAGCAATTACTTCTACATCTTACGACTGACTTATACTGTGCGACCAGCTTTAAAGACTACATCTCACCAAGAAGATATTTACGATAAATAAAAGAATCGATATTCAAATCGCACGACCTGTGATAAGCTGAATAAGCTGCTATTCTTATATTGTCTTTTCTAAAGTTTACTTTCGGAAATACTGAAGGAATTAAACATGGGTACGTTAATAATGGGAAAATGCAGAAACGGACCAATAGTATGGAAAAATATTTTAAGAACAGAAACTGTAGCAGCTCTAAATGCAACTGAACAATTCTTAGCTACTGCATAGTAACTTTTAAGGACGGAATTGGCACCAAAGAAAAGATTGGAACAAAGATATTTGTTCAAATTATCATATACGTAAACATAACTTTAAATAATGTCATTCATAGAGAACGAAAGACTTAAGATCGCAATGCATCCCAATAGCTCCTTAAGTTATGGAATTATCTTATCTACACATTTACAGTGTAAATTTAGACGCCCATGGATGAGAGAAATCGATAGGACCAGGACTCGAACCCGGATCCATAGACTATTTTCGCCTAAGCTTGTCCTTGAGTTCTTTAAGCGTTCCTTGCCCCTATCCTACATTTACACTCGTAAATTTAGCTAGCAAAGAAAAACGACGCTAAAAAAGAATGAATAAGGCACGAGTTAGTTGGTTTCCACGGCACTTATATCTCGATTACTCAACAGTAGTAGGTTACCCAAAAATATAGAAACTATATTTCGTACCCCAAAAAATAACTTCTCCGTTAAATACAAAACTGAAAACCCTTTCATTGAGTTATCTATTATTCACAAATAATTAGAGGTTTTCTTGGAGGGATTATTAATGAACCACTCCCATTCTTTTTAAATTTTTAGAATTAATTTTTGATTTCATATCCCCAATCAAACAGATCTGCAAACAACATTATTCATTTATTGTCTCCGAAATTACATTCAAAAAGTAGCTTGAAGAATTTCTTCTAATTCGAAAGAAAACAAATTTCTTATTTATCTAAAAAAACACTGGCCTTGTGCCAGTGTTTTGAAGTCTTGAAGCAATACACAAATTATTTTTCAATTAATGTAAAATATTCTTGTACACCGTTTAGTGACAAATAATATATTTTTTTAAGAACATCCCTCTGATTATGCATTCTCTTTTATAAAATTAGGTGACCTGCCTTTTTCATGATAGCTGCTAGTTAGATTATGATTAACCTCAAACAATTTATCTTATGGGATACCTATATTTCGTTTCATAGGGAGTCTTCTTTTGTTTTACTTTCTTTTGCTTGCATTTATTTTTTAAGTGGAATGAGTGTGTTATCATCCTTATTATTACCCTTTAATGAAGTAACAATATTTGTAAAGATATATGGAAACCATCGCTTTTAATCATCGATAAAGTGTTACCGTGGTAAATCAAATTCCATTAAGTTTCGTTTCCAAGAGATTTTATTTACGACAACTTATTTCAACCCAGAAGAGTAATCAACAGGTCCGTTGTGTAGGAAATAAACACCACTGAATAAAATCTAAAAATTAATAGCATAAAATGAAGAGGAATTTCTTTTACGATGAATGGTATATCTAGGTTCCAAGAAGTGAAGGCTAACGTAGTTGATTGCATAAACTTTAATAGCTACTTTTATCGATATTTAATGATGATGAATTAGGATTGAAAAAAAAATTCACTTTGATGATGTTTTTCTGGTAGTAAATACAAAGGCCCTGATCCACACTCTGGCTTAACGCCAGGTTGATTGAGAAACGACTGTTGGCAATAGTGACATTTTTAATCAGTTTTCTTGCGTATTCCGAGGTGTAAACCTGGGAAGGCGTTCATAATTATTATTTGCATGGCTGCAAATTAGCTCAATGATAAGGCGGTAGCGTAGATACTGATTTAGTCCCAATTTAGCCCAATTTAGCCCAATGAAAAAACGCTTGCATTGTACTGTACAGTTACAGGACCAGGAACCTGAATGTCTACTCGTAAGACAAATAAAACATTAGAAAAATGTACAGTGCAGCTGCATGTGCTGTGTATCACATGGATAACTGTACAACAGGGCCGTATAACCAGCAACACCGTGACGACAGCCTAGCGGCTTTAGGAGGATGGCGGCGCCAATATTAAAATTTCAGAATTAATCGTTTAGGGTCTTGATGTTTCATGGATGGAAGGATGAAGCATTTCAAAATGGACATGCTTAGAACTCTTTCCTTGAAGAGAAAGACATATAGGTACATACTTGTTAGTTTTTACTTTATTAGGTAAGTATTACTTAAGTAATTAGTACCATCGGTTTCAACTAAGGATGGCTCATTAGAGTCATAAGGTCGATAGCACAAAGGGTAGACTACGAAGTATATTTATCTCTCTCTCGAGTGTACACGACGGAAGAAGAAAAAAAAATTGTAAACAACAGCCGAATGCGGCACATGCGAAGTGCGTTCAGATTCTAAGGTCTCCAATTTTTTCGCGCACGGTAGGGTGCTTCCCTCTATGTTACAGATTCGGAATTAGTTTTCTACTTAAAATCGCAATCATGGCGTAAGCATGGCGACGATGTTGTGACAAATGTTGTAGTCTTCACATCGATTAATTCGAGAAGTAACAGAAGATCTAGCTTTCTGGGGCAGGTACTCGAGCATAAATCTGGAGACCTTAGAATCTGAACGCTCCACGTAAGAAACTCTCATGTTAACAACTAAAAGTTTCGGTGGTTAAAAAACCACAGAAACTTTTTTGCGGGAAAATGGACATCACTCAAATCCTCACCAGAAAAATTTCCTCAATATGTACCACTCCTGCATATGAATCCTAAAGGAATACTCGAGTTCTCCAGAAGGCCACGAACGAGAGGTGTGAGGGTGAAAGGCAGGTTTTCAATACCGAAGGTCTATGAAATTTGAATGACTCAACTTCCAATTTAGTGCTTTTCTACGCTGTTTTTTCCTACAAATTTCCCAATGACCTGTTTCTAAACCAAGTATCATATTAACGCGACAGGGGAATAGGCTTGTAAACCAGGGCATAGAGTTTACGGCTGCCTGAACTGGAATAAAGAATACACCCGAATGGCCTTCTAAAAAGAACGCGATGATAGAATCACTCCTAGATGAATAATGTTCTCTAAACAAACATTGGGAAAGTCTATAATTTAGTGATTTCCTACTCCCATCAATTCTGGTAGAAAGCACTAGCCGCTTCCTATCTTCGGTCAAGGAATCTTAATGGGCGGTGCGAGGACCCCGGGGCAAACAGTTATCCCACCTATCCTAGAAACAGAATTTGGAAAATTGGTTGAATCTAGGATAGATGCCGACGAAAGAAACTGTAGATTCCGTTTCTAGAAAATTACGGCCACCTCTGTAATAGAAACATTCGAGATTGGCAGTTTCTGATAGATTTTCCGATATTTATTGTCTTGATCAAACTTAAGGCCCAATAATGAGTCACAGGATTAGTATGAAAATTCCCTTTAAGCACCTGGAACTTGACCTAAATATGTAGGAAAGGTCAAAGATCAAGTAACAGATAAATAAACCTGTTAAATTATCCACTTCAGATCATGCCATAACACGTCAAATCCACTTTTGAATTTTTAAATCTAAAATATAAAAAGAATATTCATCAGATATACGGTTTCTTTCGAAGTTGCTCTTCTCCTTTGCTATGGGAAACTTTCAACAAGAAAAAAATAGTAGAGTGGAAATGATGGACACTTTCATGAGTAATTTTCCTCGTCTGTACACAGGGCACTTTTTAATTTATATACTCAACAGCTGCATATGGAATAAAAAAGCAGTACTTCTATTAGGGATTATTACCTGTTAACATTAGAGATTTTTACCCGTTAAACCTTCCACAATCGATGATCGAATGGAATGTATTAAAAGCTAAGTAATGGAATGCAATGAAGTCTAAATCTGAGGTGATTCATCATTGTTAAAGAGGTAAGTCTAGAATGCTTTGCAGGATTTAATAATTGCAAGTAACACAAACGACGGATTTGGTTGTAAAAATATACTAAGCAAAACGAAAGTTGCTAATGATGGCTGCTGCTCAACTCAGCTAATAACTGCTTATATTTCTCACTGTCAAACAAATGTTGCACCGTCTGCCAAATAGACGGCTAACAACGTATACAATCAGACTTAGATGACAATGTCCGCCACCCTATTAAGAGGGAAAAACTCTTTCGATGTAATCCCGGCATAATATGAAAAGGAAAGAGAAATTTGCACACGAAGGTGTGCTACCTTGAACAAACACGTAAAAGAAAAAACAAAAGGGAAAAAGTCTTATAAGACTGGGTGTCTTTCAGGGGCCGGTTGCCTCTATGAGGACCGTGGCGGTGATGAGTGCCGCTAAGTCGGACCTCTCGCTTGGCCTACGAAGCATCCCGAAAAAACGAAACGAGACTTGACCAATATGGCTGCTTAGATAAGAGCACCGGTCTCGTCAACAGTTCTGCACTGCCAATTATCCGGGAAATTTAATGCATCAGTTTTATTATTCTCGAGCCTAAATGGGGTCCGGATGATTGATCACGGGATGAATGCCACTTACGCACGAAAACGGAGAGTTTAACGCAATTTGATAACCGAACAGGGTCAAAACGCATGTTCGATAAAGGTCCGAGAAGTTCGTCCTACGTCAACTTTCTAACGAGATTCTGACGTCGAGAGATACGAGATATAAGTAAAACAAAGAAAAGAGATTTCAATTTTCGTGGGAGGATCGCCTCTTTAACAGCCAATTACGATTCAGGAGGCTCGTGCTCCGTCCCGTTTCATTGGTTATAGACATTGGACGTGGACGCCGATCGTTTCAAGTAAAAAATGAACCGAGTCAACAGTTTAATTGCGACATCGGGCAACCTCATCCAGCTTTCGTTCCCCAAACTCGACCGCCAAAGCAGGCAGCCCAATCCCGTTTTAAATTTACGAGTCGGCTTCCGGTTTATATAAAAGAACAGTACAAAAAAAATAAGAGAGAAAGATAAGATAGATCCAATAATTCATCTCCCGGGCGATATCTAATTAACGAGTTCATATACCCTCCGAGAAATCTGTGAGTCGAATGAAAAAAAAACTTTCGAGTACTGACGTGGATATTAATAATTGAAAATGTACTTTACCCTGCGAATGACCTTCACATAGAAAAAGTTTCCTTAAAATAAGAAAACAAAATTGAGGAGTAATATCAAAGGTCGAAACATACAACGGAGATAAAGCCCTGAAAATTATGGAAATTAAGATATTGATATCGCTTCCTGTTAGCCACCCTAGTACACAACTTAATCGGGATTTTAATCATGGTCAGACGGCGAATAATGTACACGTGACAAAAAAGTAAATAATCAACGAGGATACTTCGGTGGTCCAGCGTCTCTAAGGTTACAACCACTTAACCAGCTATTAATATTTGTTTTTACGAGGCACTATAAACTATATTTTTAAGAGTAATTACGTAGTAATTGAGTCATTATTAATTGGAAGACATTACACAAGGGGTGGAATTGGAGAAAACAAGAGAAGGTGAGTCTGTAAAGAATGGATGACGACAAAAAGAGAAAGGCACCCGTATGAAAGTGGTGCGATACGATGCTTTGGACAAAAGGAAATAATGGATGGAAGCAGAATTACTGAAATGATATACGAGGAGAATTCGAGTGGTAGTTAAGGAAGAAAAATTGATGGCGGAATGTGCCGATTGAACCGTTCAACAGACGTAATCATATAAAAAATAAAAGGAAATGTATGAAAAATGAATGTGAATGAAGAGAAATATTCATGCAAAAATAGAAAAATACGGAAGGGCACTGTTTGTAAACGTGGCCATTTAATGTACTTACCACGAAAAGCCTTAGAATTATTGTTAAGAATGTATACCCTACGTAATTGACGCTTTGTCTATGTCTATGTTTGTACCCTGCAAGCCGCCTTTCGGCGTGTGGCAGGGGGTGCATGCACCATGACTCTTATTTCCTTAATCGATTATTTTCTCGTATCGTTCGTGGAAAAAGTGAGTTCTTGAATCTATTTGTTCTGGCATCTATTTCTCTGATCTTTCTCGCATTGTTGGAATTGCCTATGTAGCATGGTGAACGCATTATATCCGCTACATCATCTCTAAACGTGCTTTCTCTGAATTTATCCAGTAAATTGAACCTTTGTTGAAATCGAACTTCCAATATTCCCATTTTGCGTCCTGTAACATCTGAGTGACGCTCACTGATTTATTGTAGAAATTCTTTACAAAACGTATCGCCTTTCGCTGCACCTTTTCTAATTCTTTAATACAACACTTATTGTCAGGGTCTCATACACTACACGCATACTCAAGATGAGGTCTGACTAACGCAGGATAACATCGCTCGCGAACTTTTTCGTCGCTCTGACCGACTATTCTCTTTACGAAGCCGAGTTTTTTAAGTGCTTTTCCGCATATATTATGGATGTGAGTACTCCATGTTAAGTTATTCGTGAGAGTTACTCCAAGATATTTCACTGACTCTACTGTTAATAAGTTTATTCCACGGAGACTGTACCGACAATCTTTAATAATAGATTTTCTTTCGAAGAAGTTAACTACTGAACATTTGTCTACATTTAGCTCTAATTGCCAATTGTTAAGCTCTAATTGCCAACGCTTTACGCTAAAATTACACTTCCGATATTTAAAGATGCAAAATTAGAGACCCTATCAGTTTTCAACCAGCTGTATTTAGGTAAGTAATGAAAGTTAAGGTAGCTTGAAAATACAAAAGCACAAAATATACCAATTACATTTAGGACTTACTCAAGAAACTTTCAATACCGGAACAGCTTTTTATAAAATTAATCCAGGGAAGTAGAAATGAATGGAATTAAAAGAAAATTCGAAAGATTCCATTGACCTCTTGTCAATTCTAAACAGTTTATAAGAAATTCTGAAGGACATGTAAAGTAAACGTCCAGTGGAATTCTACTAAACTGTTTACAGAGTATTAATATTACGTACAGCTTCAGAAAATTTTTGTTCACTCAATTCAATACATGGAAAGGGAAAAATCACGTCCTGATATTGGAAACTGGCAATGAACCATCTATAGATAACAACTTCCCTCTGTTTTAATCCTGTTTTGTTACTTAAATGAAAGGAGCTTGTGAAACTTTTAGGACTTCAAGGACTTTTTGCCGCAAATAAACACCATGCTGTCTGTTACCTACCTTTACACATACACAACCTTTTATATTATAGGTGTGACAGACGGTGATTCCCGTATTTACACGCGAAAATTACAGTGAAAACGCAACGTTTCATTCTCTGCAGGAATGAACTTCAGAAATTTCCATTTCGGAAACATTATTCACCATAACATTAAATAGAACATCCTGGTTCGTAAAGAAGCGTTGACTGTATTTCCAATCAGTTTAGCGAGCATGGTTGCTGTTTTGCCAAACAGGTAAACGTTTAATATGATTAATGAATGAGTAAATTTCGAGAAGACAGCCACTAAAACGTAATTTAATCCCGTCCGTAATAAAAATCAAAACTTTTTCCGTTTCTATTTTATATTGCTTCCACGGTAGAACTGAGTAATAATAACGCGCGAGTACAACCTAATTGCGAACTGTCACTTTAGCTTCGTACGGAATTCGACGGAAAAATCGAACGTAAAGCCTGCACAATCGATTTTAACTGCCGAGTCGAAAACATAAATAGAACCTTACAAATTATCAGGACGTTATCGTGAGTAACCTGAACTGCGCAATTGCTTTTATCGCAGACTTTACGATGGCGAAGATAGCTCGATCTATTATTTGAAGAGATGATATTAAATCGGGAACAGAAACGCGCGGTGTGACGTAACCAACGCATTAGGCAGTCGCCAAAGAATGCGTGGCATCAATTAAGTTGTATACATACTAGGTTACGGTGAATAATCAAAGTAAACCTTTTCCCCAACCGCATTCGTAGATTGATCGTCGATACGGCCGACAGAAAAGGACCACATAAAAAGCCGATACCTCCGATAACCGATGGTCTTCTAAAAAATCGGTGAATCCCTAGCACTGTCCTCTTTTTTTAATCGCTATAGAACATGAATTTCGAAAATTTCGGGACAATCTGCGGAAGTCTCTCAAGGGGCAGATTGTGTCTAAAATGAATTGAAATCTTAGATGATTCAGGGTGTCCACTACCCAGCCATTAAGAAATGACATGAGTTTTCCAGGGAAATATTTTCAGTTTTCCAGGGAGTTTCACATCCGCAAATAAGAATAATTTTGTCCAAATGAGAAATAGACCTGCGTTAATTATTAGGCACCTAAGGTAGCAGAAATGGCGACGAACAGTTCATAAATACATTTTGATATTGTTTAAGTATCAGAATCGGCCCTAGACACGGACAAGCCTAAAGGTTAAACGGGGCGCGAAGGTTTGGAATAAATAATGTTAGGTTTCACTTAACCTTATTTATTATTATTATGATGGCATCCTAGGTAAGGAATATTCAGACTGCCTAGTCAGGGATAGTCACTTATCTAAACCATTAAAATTAATACGTGCATCATTTCAGTTGCATGAACACTAACTATTCTCATTGACCACTAGAAAGCCTTAAAATACCTCTCAGCCGCAGGAAAGTCATTTCTTGAAATAAATGGGCCAAGAAAAAAACAAAATACTTCCTCTACACAATAAAACAGATATTCCCTTCCCCTAGTAACTAGGACTCCGTATCCCACGTTTCATATGTTCGATATTGCTAAAAAGTTAGAGATAAAAAAAGAGTAATCCACGTCTTATAAGCTATAAATTGGTTACAACAACACAGTTATCGTAGCGTTTCGTCCTCCCTGGGATTTTTATTGAACTAATACTTATCGCAAAGCAAGAGCGATCGTCCGTATTGTGTAAAACAGATTTTTAATTAACCAGAATGAAATCCATAAAGCAACTCCTGAAAGCCGAAACATCCGAAATATAACGTCAAGAAAATACTTTAGGCAATCAATGTTTGGGAACAGCTCTTCCAACCTTTTTTCGTTTATAGTTAAAATTATTGACACGTACCTATTAAATCGAAATAAGGTATCCAATATTTTCTACTTATTATGCGATAAATGCAAACTGATTATGATGGCAGGGTTCCCGGATAGCTAAGTGGGTAGCGCGTTCGCCTTTGGTAAACCGGTACCGGATTCGAACCCAGATTGGATTTGGATCCCGGTGGGGCTCATGAGTGCAAAATGACTTCAGTATCCGCAGTACTTTAAGAAATATTAATAAAACGATTTTTTGATAGGAAGGACGGAAAGCATTAGGAAATTTGTGGATTTTTTTCATACCTTAACACAATCAAATAGTTTCCTTGAATACAGATTATCGATGCTGCAGATTTGAAAATCTAAGAAATTATGAGGGCTGGCCTATAGTTACGAATTGCACCCCTTTGCAACTGTTACAACTAGTTCAACCGTGTCCATTTCACTGTAGGAATAATAAGCATCGAAGATATCTTACGTACAGCCGCCAAATTTTTTTTGCAATCTTTACTAATAAAGTGGCATTAAATTATTCTTCATTCATTCATTTCAGGTTTTTCCTATGGAAAATGATAGAACATGATAGAATAAAATGATGAACCTATGATAGAACAAAATGAATACAAAGGACGATAGGAGACAATCAATACAAAAACGTCGCATAGCCGGAATCTAGGATGGCTATTCAGTTGAGATACCACCGTAGCAATGGATAAGCGAGTCCGAAGAGATGATATATAGGTTAGTATTTGATCGATTGGACTTCAGGCGGGTGGAGGAAGTTAGAGAAACTGAATGCGCAATTGGTTAACCGAAATACCACCGATTTAAAACGCTGCTTGTGTATTCTCAGACAGAGCATCGTTGAGAATATTAAAACCGTTCTTCCACATAAGAATCCATTGCGTACATAAATTCGTGAATGCGCTTGGACTTAAATAAAAGTGCGACGGAACGAGATGAATGAAATAAAACAACGGAACAACGATGAAAATTATGTAACGATAGGAATGAACAATTATTAACGATTTCAAATAGAAGGATTGATGTAAATGTGTTAAATTTTGCACAATGAAGTTGTGTGGCTAAAGGGTGTGCTAAGGTTGTGCAGGTATTCTAGAATACCTACCCGGAAAGTGGGAGACCTTGGTTCGAGTCCCAGTCAAGTCGGTATTTTTCACACTTGTTATTCCTTTTGATTCAAATAGATACTATGGGAGGTAATAAAATTGAAAATCTCTCTAGGTTTATTTATTGATTGAATACTTTTTCCTACGTAAAATTTTGATATTTAAGTATTTAAATTGAGCAATACGCAATTCAAGTGCGGCCTGACGGTTCCATACGCGGTTTAATGGAATTTGAGGCAGAATGGTACTTGCTGACGAAAAAAGGTATTACACCCCCGTGCCGCCAATGCCGTGTATTGACAAATGATAGAAGGATAAGGACGGGAGAGTATAAAAAGTTTTACAGAAATCTTGTCAGATTATTTTTACTGTTCTATCGGTACCAATAGTAATAATAATAAAACGTCTTTATCAGGGCGAGATTGAAACTAGATTGTCTCTTCCTTCATCTAACCCTTACCAAAGTACCAAAGAAGAAATTTTTACCATTTAAAAGATGGCAGAGTACCAAAAGGAATTAATTTACGTGAAGAACCATGCGGGATTTTTGCTGAAAGCTAGCAGGTTGTACTTCTGGTCGTCCTTTCCGCAGAGCTTCTTTCAGTAACACTAATAGGGTAGATTAGATACGGTTTTAATTATAAAAATGATTTCGTCTTTATTAATGGGGCATATTTTATTCAAGGTTGACCATTCCTGCAAAATAACCCTTAAGGAAAACACACAACAACAACCATGCCCTGACTAAGACATGAACCTGGGACTTGTGTGCAAGATAAGCTCTCTAACCAATAGGCCACCGAGACCGACAATAACACACTCCCGCCATACGCCATTGGCGGCACGCGTGGTATAAATCTAAAATTCACAGTGATTATCGCAATTTAATGAACGAAAATTACCAGCTCGTTTCCAAAATTTTTTATATCATAGTCGAGATCAGTAAACTATTCGAATTAATTTGTTCAATTTCGCGTAGCACCAGACTTTTACCACGCAGTACCGGTTAGGAAATACTGCCTCTTTTACCTCCCTCTTTGGTGCAACTACTGATAATACTCAGACGAATAAAACAACGACGAAAAATAAAAATTAATGATAACGCAACAATCACGCACAAGACCAAGGTGGAGACCGACACATTTTTCGTCACCTTCCAGAAGGCGCGAATGAATGAAAGCGGTGGCGGTCTTTCTAATTTAGTTACATCCTTGCAGCCCGTCGCCAGTTTGACCACGCATAAAATGCAGCCAGCATAGTTTGCGTCCACAATCATTGTCTGACGCTTCCTGCTAATTCAGTACCGCTTGACCCAAAAAAAGAACATTCTTGCTAAAAATTGCGACCGTCGTTATCGTCGTCATAGGTATCATCGCGGCACGAGCAAGTTCCAATCGATGTTACGCAAGAATAGCTCTCCGTCTCGAAAGTGGTCTAAAATTGGTGCGAGAAAAATGATTGCCAAACGAGCTTATTTTTAATTTAGATAACTGCGAACGAGCAATTGTTTTGCTTACGCTCGCCGTGATTAAAAGGCGGATGGATTCGCTAGTAATGTAAACATCGCTTGAGCAAGCCCTGGTCGAAATGCAGCAGTTTTTCCGAATCTAACTGAATGACGCACAATTTCAAAGATGCTATCCCAAAAATCACGTCCAAATAATTAACAGTCATTCATTAAGGACGTTATTGGTTTACTGCTCAGAGGCATGCAACCTAGGCATATTTTCTTACAATAAATTCAGTTCAGCGTCATTCAACCAAAATAAAGACAGATTCATTATTTTCCGCGTGTTAATGTCTTGGAAAAAAAAACTCGCCAATTAACTGTGCTGTAACCAGCTGAATGTAAATGCAATGTAGCTGAGAGAAACTAGAGTATGATTAACCTCACCGAGGCTTTTGTTTTCTGATCAAACATCTACTGGAATTATTGATCAAATCTCAATCGGTTAAAGGATTGTTGTCGAAATACCGCGCAATTCCTTGTTAAGTTTATGAGTTAATGAAGATATTTACTCAGAAATAACAGTGAAAATTTCCCGAAAATAATTACATACTGAAATCGACGTGGGAGGGCATAACTTTGGTGAAAGCCATGAACAGAAATACACTCCACAACAATTTTACTCACGTGACCGGTTTCCCTTCCGCTGAAGCATCATCAGGTAAACACCTGAACATAATTGCATATCTTTGGGGAGCCCTAAAATCATTGTATGTACCCTATATGACAGGATTTCATCAATTCCTACAACGCACTCTCAAAATGCCCGGTCCAATTCAAATACAACATTTCGTTTTAAACGACGGATCTGTACATTCGTAATAAAGTTTCGCTGCTAGTAACAAAGCTAAGAATAGAGCTACGGCAGAGCACTACTGACTGCAATCATATCTTCTCAGCAACGAAAAATCGCCTATTATTGTCGATTTGCATGGTGGACATAGTTCACTAGGCGAGGCTCACTTCACGACAATGACAATGCATCAAACGCAAAAACTGTCAACGACTGAACATTATTTTTCGTGTTTTCTACACTCGAGAATCTCGAGTCGAGATACACCGGCGAACAATAACGAGTTCACCAATTGACAAAACATACCAAGTCGACTGAACTTTAGAGATTCATGGAGTAACTACGTACAACAACGTAGTTGTTACATATTAGGAGTTCCACGACAGTCCAAAACTCTACAATACCTTTCCTTGCTAAGATAATCCTCATGATCAAGTCATAATAACCATTGTAGAAGCTGAGGAAGAAGATTAGCTAAGCGGCTGAGTGGTCATAGATTCGAATCCCCACCCTTTCGAAAGTTTCCATGAGAAATACCAGGATGAATATTAAACGACTATTTAATTCCCAGATAAATAAGCGTGCGAACAACAACAACAAAAGAGAAAAAGTGGGCTATATAAGCCTGTGTATCTCGCGTTTAAACAGTTTTGTGTTCCAGCCTTGTTTATTACGTCAAGTGAAACTAAAACGAAATTATTCTACCTAGTTCTACTATGCGTTTAAGTTATTTACTTTCGTAAAATCCTTGTGCTAATGACAAACTTAAAATGAAGATGTTTGATTAATAGCTATAGATTTTAATTTTACCATATATTTGAATTCCTACACTTTATCCGTAGCCTAATATTTAAATTCCAATTGCTATTGAAAATCATAAAATATCACAACTGTAGGTGAAGGGGGATATAACAAGACAAAGCATAAATTCAATCGTGCTAGGTCTTACTTCGTGGAACGACATTCTGACAAAGTAAGAAAAAGGTTAAAAATTAAAACAATTTGGTTAATGAGACATTGAAGGGATTAAATTAGCATACAGAATGAAATAGAAGGTTCGAAAGAACATACGAATGCATAAGAAGCGAACGATACGCATCTTTGAGAAAGTATGTAGAGCAGTAAATACGTAAATTTTCAACATTACCACTCATTACCTTATATAACATTACCTTATTTAAGACCCCTTTTTAAGCTCTGGGGAATTTTAAGTGCTACTAAATCAACATTTTAGCGGATCTTCGACTTTTCTAATCAATTTCAGCGGAACGTCGACGTCTACCTGCACTGGTAAGGTGAGATAGATGGATATACCATCGCAAATACGTAACAGCACATTTGGGCGAGTTACCTCCTAAACGATCCTCCGAGAACCCTGACCACGGTCAAACTCCACCCGCGTTTTCCCGAAACGAGGAAACACCGCGGGGAGTCTCGCTGGAGCCAACCTTAACCTAAACCCCGATATGAAAAAGCGTGCGGGAGCTACGTAACCATGCACTTGACTGCCAAGTCAGAACGGTACGTCCCGTAAGTGCACTGCAATGCGACAGTGCAAGTCAACGTTGGTTATCCTAGTCGTTCGATAAAACGGCCAACGTGACCTACATTCTGACCTGCCGGCATCAAGCCCCCTACCTTTCCCACGCCCAAGAGCGAAGGGCGCCCGGTAACCTAGTACGAAAAACGAATCGACACGTTCATCTGTGGCACGAGTCAACGAAAGTAAGAAACAAACCACGACGTCAGAAACTGCGTCTCGAATTCTCTCTGAAGGCGTTTCGGAGCAGAGGACTGGAGCGAGGTAAAAATAAACCTTTTAAATACAGCCGGATTCCCTTGTTCCGAAAGGTTTCGCGTCAATATCTGCAAGAAAGACGTAACGTGGCTTGATTCTACACTAGCAGATACGACTATTTCAGCGAATAAAAATGCATCACTAGCAAGATGAACCAGGATCCCTACAAGACTAGGCTTTATGCTTTCTCCCTAGAATTACATCTACTAATTCACGTTGTACACATCATACAACGAATCACGTTGATCCTTTTTTCAGTAAGCACTGCTGAAACGATACTTCGGCTAGTAAATAACCCCGCTATCGAATTTTTCGGTCGATCACGATCATTTTCGATATTTTTTGGACTCCGCTCACGGATAAGTCGGTCAACGAACGAATTTATGGTCGATGCGCTAGCATGCCCATGAGAATACAAACCAAAGGCCTGTTTAAACCTCAAACCATTCACATCGTTTGATACCAAATACTATAGAATGAGGCTTACTAGGGATTATGGGCAAGGTATTTTTGCCTTGCTTTCCTAACTGAGCCACAATACTATAAGTGAAATAAGTCCACCTTAAAGTAGCAAAATGACCCAATGAATTAAACTTATCATAGCGCTATTATCCCGCATCATCCATATCTCATTAGCTTAGAGGAGGAACGGCTAAAGTGTGAGAGGTTCTTAACACAATAGTCCTGGGTTCTATTCCCAGATATCCACGCTTTTCCTCGCTAGGGCACGTCCTTATTCACTAAAAGTTACAGTAATACAAATATTTTAAGCCAGGAAATTTTGGGCTCAGCCCAATCAGTGTCCTGGATTTGACCACAGAAACTTGTCAGGGAGCTCCGATCCACCAACGTGGTCAAATTCGATAGCCTACGCCCTAACTATTTAAATCAATCCGAGCAATATCCGATGAAACAGAAATGTAATAAACTTTAGGTTTTAAAGACAGGCAAATAAAACTAATATATTCATACTTCTTATATAAGCAAAAAGTGCTTTTAGAAGGTAAGCCGTACTGAATTCGAGACGCGTAAGAAACGAAATTCGCGTAAGTTGCAATATTCCGTGAAAACTCTCCCTTCTTCATTTGCCGTTTGATTAACGACCAACTATTGAGTAACTCCCTTCTCATACGAACAGAAGTCCCGAATGAAATCTATTAACTTGTTAATTCCGGAAATTTCGCTGTCAGTTTCGACGACAACGACAGCCATTCTTACTAATTCCACCATTTCTCTGATTGTACCCGACAGAACCGCTCTATACAGCCCCAAAGACGAATTTTTCCAACGTTTACCGACACAATCCAAGATTGAATTTGAATGTTATTTCGTCCCTGGGGGAGTAAATCACAGGAAAAAGCACATAAATGTAGAATTAAAAACGAAAGACCTTGGAATCACTATTTTGTATCTTTCTCTGCCCAGTGGGCCCCTACTTTATGTTACCGTACACACGATGCACACGTGTATGACGTTAGGTACTGAAATCAAAATTTCTGTTAACCTTACAAATTGAAGAGTGCGCTGAAATTGAATTCCTACCTCTCAGGGATCCGTACCACACCGGTTTCGCATTACTGTGATTTTATTATCGTAAATTACTATTGGTTTTTTTTCGTTAACCCATAGTGATGATGATTGTTCGCGGACGGAAAACGCAGTTTACGGGTCTCTAGATACTGGAAAGAAATAAACGGCTGATTAAACAGATGCTTGAAGGACCAAGAGGGAAATTATCATCATGCAGTCTGCCCCTTGAAATTATGCAACGTCGGCTCCCAGATAAGAGTTCCGATGATAAGAAAGAGCGCTTTTGACAACTTATTAAACCTGCGGTGTAAACGAAAGAAATCTCCCGCAGCCGCCTTCCCAATGCAAGGCACCATGACGGGTTATTCTAGATGAAAATGACGTGGTTCCCCTAAAACATAAACGTCAAGCGATTTAATGCAAGCAAGCGCTGAGAGGGATTAGATACCGGTAGAAACGATTATCTCGAAATACATCCTGGAGGGAGGATAATCTAGTTTATTCCATAAATAGGGCAAAGGTGGCCAGTCCTCATATTGGTTAACTAATGCAATAGGTTGATGCATCGCGAAAAGATGAATTTCCGTCGTCCGAACATAGGGGGATGCAAATAATAAATTCGATGATTCTAGATATGTATATTTTGAAGAACACCCTTAATTATTTCCTTCGAAAGAATCTCCTATCGGAACAACAGCTGAAAGTTCACATTCTACGTAAGCTTCTGATTGTGCCACTTTCTACCAACAATAATATTCGGTGGAACCTACGACTTGAAATTTAAAGAAAATTACTGGAATACTATCCGTGATACGGCAACAGAAAAGGATTCGAAGTTGACATTTGATATTTAATGACAAACTCTTGAGCTAGTTAGAGATCACGAGGAATTCCTCGTGATTTCATCAAGATTCCACTAAGTGACAGCCTCCTCCGTGAATTCTATTCTCGTGAGAGATCTTTGGGGCGAAAATTCATCAATAATGCCGGTCACCATATTTTAGAGCATTTCGAATAGTGTTTTGAATAAGTTTCCTCATAAAATAACTGTCACACCATAAGAGAGAAGAATAATATTAATCGGAACTGATGACGTTTTACCCAGTTTGGTTACCCAGCCGAGATATAAAAATGACCCTTACGTTTCCGAAAATACAATAATTGAAGACCTTATTTTTAATATAAGAACGAGACCTGCTGGGGGAGCGTTGTGGGAACCCATTGATTGACTTAATACCTAAAATTGATTACTTTAAAGAAGAAGCTGATTTCCTAACGTACCTGTACCCTCTAAATCGCCCATTCGGAAAACTATACTTCAGTTTTAAAGGAGCAGTAGTTATTCCATTTTTGAGGCCCCAATATCTAGTTCAAGGGAATGGTGTTGAATGAAGTTAAGTGCGAAGGGCCTCCAACGACTTAGCTACGCTAAGAGCAGTAACAGATCCTATGGAGTAACGACTTTCGTGAATATACCAATTTTAGTGCTTGAATAAAATAGCATCTAATTCCGTTCACGTCGAGTAGGTAAAACGAAAGGAAACCAATTCTATAAATATTTAAGGTTCTTCTCCACTAAATAACAGATAAATTAAAAGTATGGAGAAACTAATGTGCCGCTCAAATAGGACAAATACACTGTAATATAGTCTCATTCATCAAGGATCTTCAAAATGCTACGCCATTCACCTAAAAATTTGCTGAACGAGCAAACACCATTTTCAGAAGTCTATATACTTATCATCTCAGACAGCAATTTTTCCCAAACACTCGTACGTTCTAGGAGAATTTATTTTTGCAAGAAGAAAGAAAAAATCTAAAATTAATCACAAGTGACTGCAATTCAATTGGGAGAATTTCCTGCCTCGAAATTGCTCGTGCCACGTCGTACACTTTTTTCTCACTCGCAGCTCAGTAGTAAGTAACCAACAGTGCACATGAAACCTTATTGGGGGAGTTAAAAATTTCAAAATGCAAAAATGAACGCAAAATGTATCTCTGCAATATAGCAGCCTCTCACTGATTTCTGCCTTTCAATTTCATTCAATGACACAATTCTTGCATTCTTATTTTATTAAGCCAAAACAATATTTTTTCAGTCTGAATAAATTCAAATTAAATAAAATATAGCTAGACACGTAATTCTGAACGGAGTGAACTAAGCACGTTCCAGAAGATAGCGCAAGTAAATATCTCCCAATGAAAATGCCCAATATTTTGGAGGAAGGACGTGAAACTGAATTCCGAGATAAGAACCGCGCTCGAGAACAAATCGAATTCGCAAGTCGAGGCACCCCTGCATATTAACAATTTAACTTCCGACCCAATAGAGGGGAACCCTCAGGTTTCTCCTGCAATACGTGTTTCACTAGCAATCGGAAAAGTTCGCATCACTTTCTAAAAGCATCGACCACCTTAAGCTGAAAACGGGGTAGCTCGCGAAACAATCGCGACGCTAATTAGATTAGTCTCCAGATAAATGATGACGTACTTGTAGAAAGTAAAAACCGCGATAACGGTTAATGTTCTATATCTTGCTCTAACGCGCTAACATTTTGAAATTTTTGAACAAGTCGCAGTCGACTTGCTTCTCTCGGGAATCAAAAAAAAAAACACCCTACAGCGAAACGCGCAATAATTCGCGAAATAACAATCGGTGACTTAATAAACGACAAAATTAAATAATATGAACAAATCGCTATGAGATTTAATTCTTAATTTCTTTTAATGGCGCCAATCACCACATCGATACGGAGGGCAAGGATTTCTATTAAGATATTCGTAGACATGGTCCATTTCCACACCAAAAATGACAGGATTCCATGAAAAACTATACAAAAAATTCAACTTCGGATGGTACTGACTTTATGTAGTACAGCTCCTATTACTACCTAAATAGCTTACGTTGTTTAGAGGTTAAATGAAAATAGCTACATGGAAACTTCAACGGAGGTTCTTTTACAAGTAATAAGTTCGCATAAGTAATGGTTGAATATAAATTCGTCAATTTTCTTAATAATGTCCTCGCAAATAAAACTCTCACGCGAATTAGTATATTCCTACGATTCGAAATACACCAAAAGAAAAAAAATACATTTATAACAACCAACTAACCATAAGCTATCGTGTAATACACAGTAAGACTGAAAACGATTTAAATAACTGATATCATTGAGTAATAACAAATTTAACCCATGGTTTGGAGAAAGTTAATAAAAATTTGCATACCGAAAGTGAAAAATACATCACTTGTCTGATCTGAAATCCATAGGCTGGATGGGCAATAGAGACAAACAGTTTGGGAAAGGAATAACTTACAACCTTTAAATGGCAATTTGACATTTATTCATACCTGATAATAAAATTATATTCTGAAGCAGAGTCCAGATCATCCGGCTTTAAATTATTATGTAATTTCCAAGTATTTCAATCATTTTTTAAAGATTAACAGTCATCTCATTGACACTCACCAAATCACTCAAATTTCTTTAAAATGGTCATTCATTGACGCAATTTTATGTTTTAAATACATACAAGAAGACATAATAAGTACAGGATGTTTCACAGAACTGAATACAACATTCACGCTGGCCAAATTCTAGTAATGAAGTATATGATGGGCGCTGATGGACTATCAGCTTTTACATGAGTGTGTACTGATAAATTATATAATGCATACACATGTAGTAATATCATTATATAATTTAAATCATAACACAATTACGGCCAAACATACGCGATAAATTTACGAGATATGCTGAAGACTCATATCGTAAACCTTGTAGGTTTCCAAATTTGGAATGAATCCAGGTGGCTTAATGCTCACCGAGGAGTTATTAAAAATGCATAATTGATATGCATACGACGGTGGTTACACCGACTTTGAAAATACATAGAAATCCACCAATGCAACAATAAATGTTGCTGATAGAAATAAATAGCTCACGACTTTATTTCTTGGCTGGCTGTCATTTAATAAGAGGCGGAAGGCTCCAAATCTATTGCGCTTACTCACTTATGGTGATTCGTGTCATAGTAACTCAGAGAATTTTTGCAGAAATGTAATGGTGTTTACACCCCCTGCCACACGCCGATAGGCGGCTTGCAGGGTATTTATGTAATGTACTATAATCAAGCCGGCGATTGGTCAGTTTCAACTAAGAATCCAATATCATGCTAGAGAATATTATTATCACTTAAATCATAACGTAACGAATGGAGAAGACTTAAGTAAATCTAAAACTTGAACTTAAGCTAAATTACACTTACCACATGCACGCTCTTGGGATCCTTCAGCCATGCGTTATACATTTCCTCCACATAGGCTGATGAACTTCCATTTAGGAATGGTTCGGTGGCCACAGGAGCATTGTAGTGCCTTTTTTGAAGTTGTTGTAGTCTCCATAAGGAAGGCATACCCCTTTCTGCTGTAAACCATGACGCTAGACGTTCACTTCCCAGGTAGGGGGCTAAAGGCACTACTTGCTTAAGGGCCGTTCTTGCTCGATGCATTTTCTAATAAGCACAAGTTATGAGTATATTAGAATTTCAGAAATTTATTCAATAAAAACTGATAACTCTGATGACGCCTTGCGTGTCTATGTTAGCAACAACCTATACTATTCCACACTTAGAAAATATCTGCCCTTTATTCTATCGGTAGACTATTTTTATCGTCGGATGCTGAAAAGATGCCAAACATTGATCTGACCTACCTTCGAGAGACTTACAAAAGTGTACACTCTAAGTATAATTTTCAAACGGAAAGTAAACAAACGACGATTTATACATGAGTAAAATATATTTTACCTTAAAGCTTTCAGGCTAGCAGGTCACTTCAACAAATGGGCAGTTACAGCTAAGACGCGAGGTCGTGGCAAATCTATCCGCTAAAACGCTAAGAATATCATAAACCTGTTCCAAAAAGATAGCAATTTAAATATTAAAAGAAAAGTTATTTTTTCTAGAAGCAAAATGAAATTAATTAACTACCAAAACTAATATGTTTATTACGTACTACTGGAGATATGTATTGATTAATTCCGTGAGAAATCTACAATCATAGAGACAAGGGTCCAGATTTCTAAAGTTTCACAATTTTGGGAAGCAGTCACGTCATGGGATGGACCTACACTGCCTTCCACACGAACCACACGAAACAACTAAGAACGTACTGCGCTGCGGTTGTTTTTTAAAAGTACCGACATATATCATAGATGGCAAAACTATCGCTAAATTTAGATCACCCATAAAGAATAATAAAGTTCGAATATTAGAAAAACTGAAAATGAGATTGTAAAGATATTATAATTTATTTATAATAAATTAAATTAAATTATGACATATCAATCACATATATACGAGAGCTGTACAGTAGCATGAGATATTGCGCATTTGGTATCATGTTTGACATTGAAATGCAGTCACACAATAAAGGTTTTTTCATACCACCTAATAGAAAAAACAAACCAAATTAGAGAAAAATTACACGCAAACATTTTTTTTCTCTCATAAACCATTGTTTAAAAGGGCCAAATACTTTTACTCCACAAAGGGATGGGAAGGAAACCGAACAGATGATTGTGATTTTACTTTCTAAACAATTTAGCTAATCTTAAATTTCATTCAAATTGATTAATTCAAAAAAATACTATTTGCTACGCTTGTTCTGACTGTAGAAGCAGTATTTCAATATATTCATTCTGTATTCGATAGATCATTCCCGCCAGATTCAACCAATAGAGTTGCAGGACCGGTTTCCTCTGTTCCCGCGTATTCTGTAGTTTTCTCCCAATTAAGAAGGTACTGGTTGTGGCAGGTTCTCGTGTTCACTTGAAGGATTATCGGTGTATATTGTGTTAAATAGCCTTATAAAACGACAAAATGTTTGAAGCACGCTTAGTTCAGAGTTCCATTTTGAAGAAAGTGTTGGAGGCAATTAAAGATTTATTAAATGAAGCTACATTCGATTGCTCTGATTCCGGAATTCAGTTACAAGCTATGGACAATTCTCACGTTAGTTTAGTGTCAATGAATTTGCGAAGTGATGGATTCGACAAGTATAGATGCGATAGAAATTTGTCTATGGGAATGAATCTTACCAGGTAAGTTCTAATCGGTCTCTATTATGCTAAGTGCGTGTTGTTTATTATAGACTGTAGTAATGAGGTTGCTATCGGCCATCGGTTTTTTCAGTATGTCGAAAATTCTCAAGTGCGCTGGAAATGATGATATTATTACCATGAAAGCTCAGGATAATGCCGATACTGTAACTTTTGTATTTGAATCTCCCAATCAAGAAAAAGTTTCTGACTATGAAATGAAACTCATGAATTTGGATCAAGAACACTTAGGCATTCCGGTAAGACCCTTATTTTCATTCAGATTTCATCTTGGGCAATTTAATATCTACTTGATATTGATGTAAGCATTTCCAAAATTTAAGGAAACTGACTACGCTTGTGTGATAAAAATGCCTTCTGGTGAATTTGCCAGAATATGCCGCGATTTGAGCCAGTTTGGAGAATCTGTGGTAATAGCTTGTTCGAAGGAGGGAGTCAAGTTTTCTGCTGCTGGTGACATTGGAGCTGGTTAGAACATTCATACATTTTTTGTAGTCTTTGTTTTAAGTCGGAAGTGCTTATTTTCTATTAAAATCGTGTTCTCTTGCAGCAAACGTGAAAATTGCGCAGACTGCAAATGCCGATAAGGAAGAGGAGGCTGTTACGATTGAGATGCAGGAGCCAGTCACCTTGACATTTGCGTGCCGTTATCTTAATTCCTTCACTAAGGCGACACCTTTGTCACCTGTGGTATGGATACATCTTATTCCTCGTTTTCTCTTAATTTCTCTTTGTATAGAGTTTGTTTTGGAAACACTACTCTTTGTAGAGTAGTGTTTCCTATAGAAACAACTTGTAGTTATCAGTTAATGCATTTTATAGGTTAATCAGCTTGCCAATATACCAAATTATATATTTATTTCCCTAATGAAAAAACCTCTTGATGACCTGCATACACATCTTGATGACCTGTTTGTTCCTAAATAATATTGATTTGTAATATTCATACCAGTATAAATGTTTTTGACATGTTCTAACTGAATGATGTTCACGGTTGATTTAAGAATTTGTGAATGCTAATCCGAATAATGATGAAAGAAGAAGTTTTTTCCCAGTGAATATGATGTAGAAAGAGCTCTCAGGTCTCCAACCGGGTTGCCTCCTGCCAAAGGGTCAACGTTTCGGGTGCGTACTATGCACCCATCAGTTCCTGGAGATGGGTGCAGAGTACGCACCCGAAACGTTGACCCTTTGGTTGGAGGCAACCCAGTTGGAGACCCAAGAGCTCTTTCTACACGAATAATGATCTTTGATTCTGGAAAAAATTGAAATTATTATCATTCCTAATTTGTCCAGTATGTATTATTAAAAAAAAATGTATTATCTATTTGATCTGCTAATTTAGTCTCTAATTTCGAGTCTTTTTCTCACAGGTGCAACTTTCCATGTCTGCTGATGTCCCCCTTGTAGTGGAATATAGAATTGGTGACATAGGACATATTAGGTACTATTTGGCACCAAAGATAGAAGATGAAGATGGAAATTAACAAATTTTTTATCTTGTTAAAAATACTTTCTATCCAGTATTTTAATGCCTGTAATTAATTTCGTAATCACTTTAAACTGCTCTCAGTCAATCTTATTTTATATGTCATAATAAAAATTTTGTAATAACTAAAGTTTTAATTCAGAAAGTTTCCTTGGTCGATTTTTTATTAGCGTGACTTTACTGGGCTGGAGACAAAGACAACTCCATTAAAGTTAAGAGGTATTTAAAAGGAAGCAAGTAATGCTGTTTTAGTCAGGGAATTGCTGTAACTCTTAAATTGAGGAAATCTGTGATTAACTTCAGCTTAGTTTGTGGTGACTATCAGCTGGCAAATATCAGTTTCGCAGTGCTGTGACTAGTACTTCTTTAGTTGATTTGATTATATGCATAGGAATTCAATACAAAGTTGAGTCATGGTCAAGAATTTATAGCTATTTCTACCTCAATATTATTTAAGCAGTTAGTTTGAAACTTTTCTGTTTGAACTTGCCTCAGTCAATGGATGTGTAATGGTTTCACAGTTACTGAGAACCAAACAATCACCCAATGACACACCCTATTTATAAAGAATTGGCATTTAAATATTGTTTGATATCATGAAGGATAAATGATAGGATGAGGTATGATTAACTTTATACATCTGAGGAATAGATGTTCAGTCTTTGTGTCATGGATCTTGCAAGTTGAACATTTTCCTGAGCTTAGTGTCTTCTACATTTGAGGGAGTTTCACAGAAATAATCTGAAAGTTCTACTTTATTCTTAAGAACTATTAGTGAGATAATGTGAAGTATCCATAGAACTATGAATATATAATCATACCTGAGAAATCAAGAAAATAGCTAACAATGCAGGTACTTGAATTCTGTAGAATAGTATTTATTAACCCTTAAGAATTGGTAAGTAGTGATCTCCAAGATTCATTTAGTACCATAGGTATATGTCATTGTAAGACATCCATGTCAAACGTTCTTTATGATAAATATCGAAGAAAAGGACAGCTTAATAGAAGAAGGGTTAAAAACTGTCAATAGCACTTTTTATTCAGGATGTTTCTCTAATGCAAAAGGTTCTTGGTATAAAAATATTACTTGCAGTTACAATGTATGTGAATGAATTTCAATTTGAAGTTACCAAAACATTGAACTTAATGCAAATGAATTTCAGTAGAAAAGGCAAAAATGTGATGGATATATTTGACAGGAGACATTAATTTAGTACCACAGATATATATTATAAAGTAGATATTTTATTGAAATGTTGAGACAGTAAATGTATTTTAAGAAACTATTTACGAGTAAAGCAGTTTTACATGAAAAAACTAAAATACATTCAACTATATTCTCAATTGAATTATAAAATTACTATTTTATCAATATTTAGAGGTACAAACAATTTAAGGAAAAGTTTTGTTCCCCAAGCTTTAAAAATATTCTGTAGCAAGTATCAGAGATCATTGTTACTTATAAATATCTTACCACAAAATTTAATCCTCCGGTATCAACTCAGGTCTTTTAATGCTTAGAAAACATAGTGTATCATAAGAGGATAAAGATTTCCCCTGGTATTAATCATGATAAATTAAGAATACAGTCTGAAAATCCTTGCTGTGTCTTATATGCAGGTATATACAGTAATTAACCCTTTTAGTGCGGCAGGCCGATATATCGGCTCTAGAAAAAAAATTTGTTCAATTTTATGACATTTAAATAAAAACATTTGTATTTCAGTAAACGTAAAAAATTTTTATCATTATTAACCAATTTCTCATCAATTTAAAAAAACGCATAGATATGTAAACAAATAGCTTTATATTGTTTTTTTCCTAGATGCTACATTTTATTAAAATACCCAACACTTTTCTCGCCAGTATCCCAGAAAGAAGGATAGCACTAAGAGGGTTAACAACTGATGCAACTAAAGAGACTTCCACAATTATTTTTTCTTTTGATAATGGGAATAACTCACGAAGCAAACATTTCAATAATTTGATGACTAGGCACTATTTAAAAAATTCCAGAAGAAAGGTTTAGTCTCACAAAAATTTAACAAAAGATGGATGTAAATAATTCATTCTGTCAATAAAAACTGTTCAAGATCCATCTTTGAATTAAATGTATAAAATTATCATATGCATGATTAGAAGAGATTCTGAATTTAGAGAAACTTGAGCAACATAACTTTAATTTCTCCCCAAATAAATTACCAAAAATGAGAAGAATCTCTCTCATCTGTTATCAATTAGGAAAACAATTCTGTTAAAAACCTTTTTCTACAAATTCCAGCAAACTAACTAATGCCTGGATGGAGATTTAAATTCATCCATGCCCTGATTATCTCAGTGACTAAATTGTCATTTGATCAAAGCAAAAATGATTTTCACTTAAATTCTCAGGATTTTTAAGAACAATAGTTCACGTGGCAAGTAAAGAATATATTTACCTCTTCAGGAAAGTATAATTAAAAAAGTTTATTTCCACAATGAAATTTTGATTTGATAAACTTTATGATTAAATTATACAAAGGTGATGATTAAGAACATCACATGATTAAAAAATTCCACTATTTGAGCTCACAGCAGACAATATTGGTAACTTCTATTTTGATTAACATGCACCATACTATCAACAACTTTACGAAATTGTCTTAAGTAAAAATATCTTTCTGGCAATTAACTGTGCAATATACATATTCAAGAGTGAACTGAGCAGCTACTATTGATTACCAATTGTTATTGGCTAAAAAGTGAAAATATTAAGCTAAACATCGATTTATTCTGAGAATATTTACAAGTAAAAAATAATAATAGCATATGAATGAGAAAATTCATTCAAAAATGCAATAATTGTAAAATTGGAAGTTTGAATCAAAGTTCAAATACATGTTAACTCTGTGAAAATATTGTATGTAATACTTAAAAGCCTGTATTCTCATTCAGTGGATTTTTAATATAATTATCAAATATTTCCAAAACAACAAAATGAATTTTATTAGGGAATCAATATTACTGAGATTTTAAAATTTGATTTGAAGTGTTTCAACTCGTATACTGAAAACAACAATCTGTTAGAAACCAGTTGCAGCTAAAGCATACTCAAGTAAAAAAAATGCCTCCTTGATTATTAAATAAAGATTGTATAAAATCCTTAAATCTACAGAGTCAATAGTTAGTTTTGAAAATATATGGCAAAAGACTAGAATAGTTGGCACATTAAATGTTACTATACGAGGAATACCTTAATGAATCCTAGTTTCTGTTGATTTCTATATTTGCTCAAAAGATCAGCTCTTGATCAAGATAAATAGCTAGGTAATTTAATTTAAGAATACAAATGTTATATTTGATTTGATAATACTTTAAAATTTGATTTGTACTTATACCAACCATGAAATTGATATTTTAAAATATACAGAAAGGAAAATAAGTGACATATTAGCATAAATGGATACACAGAGATTATATTACCAGCAAGGTTTTTGTGGCCTTCTAAAAAAGACAGCCAATCCTTACCCGTTGTTCCAAGAAACATGCCTTAATATGATATTAAATTAGGAAAAAGTCTCATTACTATAGGTACCCAAGTGAAAGATCCACTTTTTCATAAAAAATTCAGTTAAAAAGTAGGGTGCATCTTGTAGGAAGATATAGAGATTCCATAGTATTTTTATGATAGATCAAGACCTGGCATTATAACATCTTAAAATGGACTTCAACTGATGTTCACTCCAGAACCCAGTTTTATAATGGTTTGTTACAGTTAAGAGTGGAGATTATAGTTAATTGCCTATATATGAGATGGACTAGAATGGATATTAACTATAATCTTCACTTTAATGCTAACAAACCATTATACATTCAGACTCTAAAGTGAACATTAGTTGAAGTACATTTTAAGCACACATTACAATACCGGGCCCAAGAATAGTCCTAAAAACCTGTTTTACACATGGGTAAATTTAATACACAGGTATATAAATGATAATTCAATTTTTCTAAAAAAGTTTGAGTTGGCATGCACAAAAACTTTGTTAGATTAGGCCAATATTAGCAAGAACTCTCAAAAAGTTTGCCCACTCCTGCTCTAGTGGAACCCTTGAAATAATATCTCCCACACCGATAAAATTATTTCTCACACTGATTAAAATATTCCATAATTGCTTGGATATTCACTTAAATATTTTTTAACGTCAAAATGTTTACGGCTTTTCTTCATCATTTATATTAGCTAATATGTAGTTGAATATCATAGCTATGATGTGCCTCTACCTCTGTCTCATGGAATTTCAGGGAACCTAGGTTGAGAAATGCTCCTTCAGAGTCACTGCCACTTCAGAGATGAAAGCATTTACGATAGAAAAAAACAGAATTGCAGAAAATGGACAAAAAAAGACAGTGTATAATGTTGATTCTGTAAGCTTCATCATAATTTAAATGGAAAAATTAAATCTCAGACAGTAACAGATAAATATTTGACATACCCATGAGTTGCATACTAGTGAAAAATAATGTGATATTTAGTACTAACTGATAGTGAATATGTCATCTGGACTTAATGAAACAGCTTCAAAGCAATGAAAATCAATAGATCTAGTTGGTGCCACACATTTATTTCAATGACCTGGTGAATCAATTAGGACATCAAAATAAATTTATGAAATCAAATAAGACCCTTGGTTTTCATTTGGTGATAACTTCAGTAATGAAATGTCTCTGTTAATCCATTAGCCTCAAAATTGTTCGACATAATTTTTACTAATATGCTGAAAAACTTGCTTATTTATTTATACTCTGCCTTATAATTCCATCAATATTACCATTACCAACAATAATACAGGTCTAAAAAATAATCACAGAAATTAACATTAATCCTTCCTGTTTAGAGAAACTGGAGACAAATCACGTTATCTTTTCAGTTTACATTAAATGCTGGGTATGTATTACATTTTTCATAGCTGAAAAATTAGAGAATTCATCAGCAGCATCTTACGCTTGTGATAGGCCATTTTTGATATATTTATGAGTGTTTGCAATTACTCATGACTTGCATTTTCAAGAACACATCATATTCCTGTCCATAAAAACTTATTGTTCAAGACTCAATTCCAAGCCATTTTAATTTTAGGTTTTGAAAATATATCTTTCACCTTAAAATTTAATCTGCAGAATAGTTTCATGAAAGAGGGATTCAGGTCAGTTGGAACAGAATTGTTAGTACATTGTACTTGAGATATATTCAAGAGGGGCAACAGTTGGGCTCTGACAGAATAAACCCAGAGTTCTAAGCATGGTAAGAGTCAATCTGTTCACCAAGGAACAAATTGACAAAAATAAGAGCTTCCTGAATCAGTAGGCAGTGTATCTATTGTGTTCTAAAAAAGCCAATGAAATAGTACAGGAGACAATATGCTGACCATAATTATCCTAATATATTGCTTTATGACTGGGCAATACTTCTATATGGGCATTGATTACTTTCTTTACTTTGGGTGGATTTAGCAATCAGATACAGCAAATACATTTTTCAGCAAGAATCAGAACTCACAGAAACTTGCATTATAACTATAGAGCAGTGTACTTATAAGAAATGTTAGACATGGCACATGTATAAAAGATAAATGCATACAGAAAGGTCTTGAGATCATATATTTGAATCCAACCAGCAGAAACATTTAGGTTGGATCAGTGGAACAAAATAGAATCACTTCCTATTGCTATACCTTTTCTTCAACTTGTGATGGGCTGACTATTTTCCCATGCAGGGTTCTCATGTGACGAATAAGGTTGCTTTTCACATTGAATCCCTTATGGCAAACATCACACACGAAAGGTTTCTCTCCTGTATGTGTACGTATGTGAATGAGGAGAGAGGCATTGGAGTAAAACCTCTTGGAACAAGATTGACAGACGTGACTACGATGACCAACTGATGCTCCTTCACCTGTAGGCCTCCAAGGCTGCCTCACTCTCTTTGATTGTCTCCATGGATCAGGATCTGAGCAATCACATACACAAAAACCATACATCAATAACAGAGACCAAACCTATTTAAGCCGCAGTAGTTAATGTTGTAGTCATTAACCCATTAGCAGGGATAACAAACCTTTTGAAGCAAGAGTGCTATATCTTAAAAATATTGACTTGAGTGCCAATTTAGTGCCAAACCATAGTGAGATGCTGGCATTACCTATTTCTTAAATCAATGATGGGATTAAGATGATGTAAAAATGTATGTAACCATTAATTATCAGAAAATCTGTGGAACTTGGACAAATTATTTCCACCTTCACAGTTACATATGGCAATGGCAAATTTCATCAATTACATTAATTATCATTACTAATGATCAAAATCCAAATTTATTTACTTTGAGGCTTCAATTTTTGGGGAAAAGAATAGTTAAAAAGGATCGAGCCATCACAGTTCTGTTAACCAAGGAATTCTCTCATATGACGATTTGGGCATACTTGTCATAGGTTAAGCCGGCTTATGCAGGGCTAGAATAATCAGGAGAGGCATTTAAGGACAACCAAAGCCAATAGATAGCTTATCTAGAAACAGAATGGACCCAGATAAATAATAATTATTTCATTAATATATTACTTTACAGGTTAACCCCCTGCACCCCAAATTGCATTTAAATTTTGCTTGTATGCACCTCATTTAAAAATTAGTAGTTTGAAAGTCAGCAGCTCTAAGAGAATAAATAAAATCTTACCTTATAAATAACATGATTCTTCACAATAAAAACTGTACTTTAGCAAAATTAAGTACTTCTTAAAAAAAGAACTACCATGTTTCTGCTGAAATATATGTCATTTTCATAAGTTGGATTTGTTTAAGGATGCAAGGGGTTAATTAAGGAATCAAATATCTATTAATTACAACCATCAGAGTTCAACTGAAGTGAGCACACCTCTTGGTGGAGAAGAAACCTTTTCAAGGATTGTGAGGTATTTTGATAAATTGTTTGTCATATATTTGTAAAAATAAACAAGCACAGAATCATTTGCTATTGAGGTTTTCTTAGCTTAATAACAGCAAGATTGGAAAAAATATACTTCCAATAAGTATCACCATCCAAAAATAATTTTTTGATAGGGTGCTTAGCAACTTGTGAACCCAATGCTGCATCCCTTCTTACAAGGAGAGACCACAAGAGTGCTGATTTGAATACTTATTTTTCTGGCAGAGGAGATTAAATTAAACAAAAGTGAAATGGAGATCACCTAAGTGGGCCTTATTCTTTTTAGTACCGATTAATTTTCTTTTCTAATTTTTCAGTCATTCAAGCCTATAGCAGAATGGCATAATGGTTGTAATGCTATCCTCCCATGCAAAACGCCTTGGTTAGAGTCTAGATTTTTGTTTTTTATAACTGAATGCAAGAGAAAAATAAGTGAAGAAAAAATGCCACAAACCAGACTGAAACCAAGGTCCTCTGCGTAGGAGACTAGCAATCTATAGACTACACCAACCCATCCTGCTATGGGCTTGATCAGTTAAAAAATTAGAAAATAAAATTAATTATTACTAAATAAACTGCGGTCCATTTAAATGAACCGTTTTACATTTGCTTTATTTCATTTCTTCTATCATAAAATATATTTCATTCAAATTGGTTAAGTAACCCTCTTGATTTCTCCTTGTAAGAGGGCCTCATAAAGTGATCAATTGATCAAAATTCAGTTGGTGTAATGTCAAGAAAGCAAGCAGGATGGAAGTGCTATAAAGTAGGAATGTAGTTCCTTGTCAACAAATGTTCTGCAAGAGGTTAAGTAATGCCATGTTAGTATAAATAACACCCTTTGAAAGAACTCAGTGTAGATTTGATCTGATCTCAGGTCATAAATAGTTCTGGCAGGAATCTGTAAGCTGGAAATAAAGTAAGAACTTTCTTACCGAGTTGAATGGTCATTTAATAGTAAGTCACTCAGAATAGGTCAAATACAATCAAATAAGAGCTGTAGTGCCAGGTTCTGTGCTGAAATGTCATAAAAATTAAAAGTAAAATATTCTTGTGTGGCTAGAGATCACATAAAACATTTTTCCACTCCAAAATAAGAAATTATTTTCTTAAAGCAGATTCTTCAATATCAGACTACACAGTAAGAATGGAAGATTACCATTAGGAAGCATGGAAGGTGGATGAGTTTTGAGATGACGAACCCAGGCTGCAGCAGAAATGAACGTTTCGGAGCAAAAATCACAAGTCAATGGCATTGTTTGGCCGAAATCCTCATCTTCTTCAACCTCTAACATTTCCACCTCAGCATTCTTGGATTCCACACACACATAATCTGTTTCTTCATCATTTGAGAGTTCTATATCCTGCGTGAGGAAATATAATCCATAAGACTACATCACAGAGAAAGAAACTTAGATGAAAATGTTCTACATAAACTTTGATGAGATAATGATGAATCAACCACTTTTTTGCAAATCCAGCTGTACCACCATCCTTTGCTAGTGAAATTTAAGATAATTTTCTGTGAACTAATATTCTCCTCATGAGCAAGAGTTAGCTAAACAATCAAAAATATCATTTACTAATATATAACACACCTTACATAAACATTTTGATTGAATTATGTTATGACTAAGTCAACTGTTATTATTGATTACTATGGTATAACTGACCCTTAAATGTTCAACATTCTACTATGTAACACTGATTATTAAAAGCATTTGCTTACAAAATTAACATATAAAACAAATAAATTAATAATTTTAGTACATACATTTTCAAAATTGAAATTAATTTTAACAATAACAAAACATCAGCAAGTGGAACTTGCACTAAGAGACAAACGGGAAGCTCTGGATTACCGATTTCTGGGATGTCCCTTACTTACAGGGACTTCCCAGAATCGGCCAGAAATGAATCCAGAGCTTCCCGTTTGTCTCTTAGCACAAGTTCTGCTTCTGAAATACAACTTACAGAGAGTTATTAAACCTCTAATTCATTAACAGCTGTGTTTCACTATCTTTTTCTTTCAACACCTATTGTGTGCAAAGTTCTCAGGACTGAAATGTGCAAGGCTGATTTGCTGGAGTCAGCCACAGAATCAATTTTATTCATGGTGATCTAGGTGATTCTCATGTTCTCACTTTATGTAAATTTTCCCATATTTTGTTCTCCTTAATTGTAAAATAATGTCTACACATGAAAATGACATTCTGGTTTAAATCCTTCCAAATTAAGTTTCTTTTTCCCAGCAACTCCTTAGAAATCACCCATCAGTTCCTTGAAGAATAGTTATAAAACAAAATCTATTCCCAGAATTAATCAAAGAATATATTATCATAACAAAAAGATGCATGAACCAAAACTTCTTCCAAATCGAAAGAAAATAATGGGGAATTGTCTATCTCTGCTCCTCTTCAACTTATTCATGACTTATTTGGGAAGAAGAAACAAATGACATTACTACTACCACTTTTAGATTTTAAAATTACTAGAACACTAAATAAATGGAAATTTAGCATATACTGAAGAACTACACACACAGACATGTACATTCCAGATCCAACACACAAATAAGCCCCCTTCCATGCCATGATAAAGAGATTCTAAAAATACCACTATCATGTAAATAATTTAAGAAAGAATTATCTCACATCAGAAAAGTTGCGCAACAAAATGGATACAACAAATCTGTGGTTAATAACATTCCAAGGAAACAAAAACATACACTCAATGTGAAACAAAAACCCTAATTTTGCTCAAAACAAAAAACATAACTACATAAAATTATCTATGCACCAGGGACAAGAGACAAATTGAAACACATCTTTCCAAAATTTGACCTAACCCCTGTATTCGTCAACAACAACAAACTATCCAACCTCCTCTGCAATCCAAAAGACTACACCCCATCAATACGTAAATCAGGAATCTATGAAATAACATGCCAAGACTGCAATTGAGTCTACGTCGGAAAAAGATAAAAAAAATTAGAGAACAGACTTAAAGAGCACTTAGCTCATATCGGAAACAACCAGATAAACAAATCAAGCATGTTGCTACACATACAACAATGCAGTCACAGAATTAATCCAGAAAACCAAAAGTTAATGATGTCTGTACAGATAAACTCCAAACTAGATGCTTATGAAACCTATTCTCATTCACGAAAACAGAAGCTGGCTAAAGAATAACAACTTGGGCCCGATAACAAATCCCCCTCTTTACACATTCCCCAACTGCCTAAAAAGGAAGGAGAGACCCCTCACCCTCCTTCCAGACGTCATAACAAAAAAACCCCACCCACTTATGCACCCCACACCTTCACAGAAGATAAAAAATTGACAGCCCTTCAGAAATGAAGGGGCCCTCACCCTCCTTCCCACAACAGACGTCACAACAGATAAACCCCACCCACTAATCCTCCCCAAACTTTCAGAAAAGATAAAAACCCAACCATCTACCTCTCTTATTCATTTTCTATTCTGGAGCTCTTGATAATGGAGGCTTTGTCTATGAAATGTAAATGGGGATTTTCCCCAAATCGGTAATCCAGAGCTTTCTTTATTACTAAACATGAGTTCTGCATGCTGAAATATGGCTTAAGTGATTTAAAACCTCTAATTCATTGACAGATGTATTCCATCTTTCTTTTCTTTCAAATGCAGCAACTAGGATGTTATGTTGCCTTAAAAATGCATATACATCTGGTTAATATGCAGCAGTTGCAAAAGAATCAATTTTAAAGGTATTGAAAGGTGTAATATATCTTAGCAGGTAAAGGCATTGAAAATAATCAGTTTTTTAACATTCCTATAAATTTTATTGAAAACAATGAAAATTCACATACCGGTTTAATAGTGACATGCATTGGTGAGAAGATAGAAGGGGATGAGGCCTGAATAGGACTCTCTCTTGATCCATCACCGTCCCACCAACTGCTGTTCTTAGCAGCATTACTTCTTTCCTCTCTCATTTCTTCAGTAATTTCACTCTCATCTATGGGCTCCTGCTTCACAGTGATTTGCTGAATATCTTCTTCTCCCTAGAGAGGAGAGCAGATCAAATTTTTAGACACTCTGTAAACATAAAAAATTTGTTTTCATTGTGGGTGACAACTCTTTGAAAGTCCTTTCTAAGGCAGACTTAAATGCAGGAGACTCACAGTGTTCTCATCATTTTCTGCTGAGCATGCTCTAGATGATTCATCAGAGGATTTTTTCTCCTTATTACTACCCACTCTTCGTAACTTGTTACTGAGGATTTTCTTAAATTTGCTCTTAACACCATCTCGTAGTGTTGACTCTTCTCCATTTTGACTTTGGCTTGCTCCACTATTCTTACTGCCTCTTACATCTTTGATTCTCAGCTCAGAGTTTCTCCCATTCTCCAGAACGTTCTCCACCAAATCTCCTATAAGTCTTTCCTTGTCTACTGGAACTTCATCTTCAGAGGCTTGCTGTGAGCAAACCAAGTCAAGGGGGGGATCTTCCTCATCCAGGCTATTTTCTCCCCTACAAAGCCCATGTATCTATAAGAAAAATTAAAGTATTGAATGACATTTTGAAAGAATGAATTACTTTAACAATAAAAAGGAGGTTTCATTGCGCAACCCCACTGATATTATAATAAAGATTTCCATGACCAAATATCGCAGTTAATAATGATGTAATATCCAGAGACATTCAGTGAAAGGAAACACCACCACATAGAGAAAGAAATTACAGCCCATCTAAGATAATGTCAAACAGGTTGATGCAGAAGGCTGTTCTCCCAGTAATTACACTTAAGAAGAAGTTGCTGAAGGAGAAAGAGGGAATTGAGTAGACAAAGGTAGACTAGATTATAATTAGCAGATGACAGCTGAAAAAATTGATAAAGGTTAGAAACACCACACATTAAACCAGCTGAGAGGGTATAAAGGCGTTGTGTTATAAAGGGTACACTTGCCAATAATTTATTTAAGGATTAACAAGATTTATATAAGAATGAATTGATAATCCCATTAGAAATATCAAGTATAATAATGAGGTTCACAGTATTTTACCAGAGAAGGTGTAGTATTTGATTGGTTCAACAGCCATGTTAGAGATCTTACTCAGGTTGTCAAAATTGAATCTTTCACCTCTAGAATTTTTATGTATTCTCTGGGGTACCATAGGGCTCTCTCCTGGGTACTTAATTATATTTAATATTTATTAAAGACATTTGGTATTATGTCAGTCCTACTCTCAATTTTAACTACTTGATGTATGCTGATGATTTGAAAGCATTTTCGTTATAAAAACACTGGAAGACTGTGAAATGCTAAATGCTTGTGTATATAGAATTTATGATTGATAGAAGTGTAACTATATGACTACAAATATAAATAAATGCTATACGTTTTCAATTATTAATCAGCCATAGAAAGGTAATAGTTATTCATAAATACTCTATTCTAAATTAGGATTAAGGAAAGGTGTAATTCTTTGCACGAAGAAGTCATGTGGCTGATCCCAAAGGAATAACAAGTGTGAAAATAGCAACATGACTGGAGCTTGAACCTAGGCCACCCACTTTCCTGGCAGGTATTCTAACCACCCAAACAGTTAAGGACCTAGTGTTTTACTTGGACAGTACATTAAAATTTGACTACCATGTTGAACAAGTAATAAGTAGAAGCATCAAAATTTTGGGTTTATTACACTGGTACACGAGGAGAGTTGAAGACTTCCATGTCTGGAATACATTATACTGTGCCCTAATCAGGCCAATATTAGAGGATAATTTTTTCCTATCGAATCCTTATCACAAAAGCTGTATTATCAACATAGAAAGATTACAGAAAAAGTTTTTAGATTAGTTTGATTTAAGTTAGGAGTAGATTATGAGGAATCGTCATATAATAAATTTGAGCAATAATGAATCTACCATCACTTGAACATTGGCATACTGTACTTAATTCATCATGTCTACATAATCTGTTTAATAATTACATTGACTCCTACAATCTACTTGGATTTTCAACAATACATGCACCCAGAGCCGCGTCATCCTATGGGTGCATCTCAACCGGACGGCGGCATCTAAAGGGTGGAAACAGAAGGTAGCCAACCATTATTCTTAGTAAAACAACATTATTTGTTATATTTTGTGTGATAAACATGACTTATATAGAAGAGATTATGATGTGAAATTAAATATTAGCTAACGTTTAGAGAAAAGTATCATGGTTAACTCTATACGAGAAAGGAATATCTGTGCAGTGAATTTAATCATAGAATTGGATCCAATAAAAGATTTTCTGGTACCAAGAATAAATCCTCTTCAGGTTTTGGAATATATATTTACAAGAGATTTGATTGGAGTCTTTTGTAATTTGCAAATAGCTTTGGGTGTTTTATCAACACTTCCGGAGACTGTTGCTTCTAACATATTCAGAATAATGTCAACCATTTACTTATAATGACCATTCACTATATCAGTATACGGAATATGTATAATTATGTGTTACTGATGTTTTTCAACCAAAGTAAGCTGAGAAACTAAGTCATAAAACAATGGTTTTTCAAATTCTTATAAAAAATGTTTACCTGCAAATCAAGGTATGCATGGATTTGGTATTTAATTATAAGGGACGGCAAATTATGCTTGCACCCGTGCAGCAGATAGGCTGGGCATGGATCTGCATACACCTACCTTTAACACCAGAATTGAGAGCTTTTTTCAGTTATGTAATTTTAGTAACACTTATATGTTCTATTCTTCAATGATGACAAGAACCTATAATAAAATGGGTAGATGTTTATGAATAAAATAAATATATTCTGCACTAGCTCATACTTAAAAGAACACCATCTCTCCAGAATTAGACTCTCCAGCCTAAGCTAGTACAGAAATATACATATATTCACTTGCATTCTTAGAGAACTCCTGGGTATCTATGGTGTTGCACTCTAAATAAAAATCTTTCACAAACAGTATCAGCGAACAAATTATTTTATTTATTTCACTTATCAATCAATAAGTGATAAGTAAGTAAATAAATAATAACCCATATTCATATTTTGAATGACCCATAATCTTAATCAAAATCGTCTTTAATTCAAAAGAAATTTTATTTAAAATCCAATCGTGTGAGATAATTATTTCACACGATTGTGAAGTGAAGTAATTGTGATTAAGTCCTAAAAGCTTAAGCTTTAATGACTTCATATCCAAATATAGCAAAACAAATTATTTATCATAGGAATACAAGAGGGTGCAACAATGTATTGAATATGAACGGTCCTGTTATACTTGTCAGACAATAAAATGCAAGATGAACTACTCTTTACTCCATTTAATTATCAGAAAAAAACCTATATTAAAGCAAAATCTAGGCCAACATTAGGAACTGAAATGGATAAGCTAACTATCCTGGAATATAGAAGGCTCTTCAAATGGAAGCAGATTCATAGCATAAGACAGTGGTTCTTTAACTTTAGTACGCTCATTTTTTTTAGTTTCGCACTCCCCCCAATTTTGTATGTTGTGTGCAGAGCCATGCCATCCTGTGGGAGCGAGAGGTGTATCACACACGGGCGGCGGCATCTAAAAGGCAGTAACAGAAACATAGCCAACCGTTATTATTATTACAACAACATTATTAGTTGTTTTCTGTGTGATACACAAGACTTAGCTAGAAAAGATTATGATGTGAAAGCAAAGACTGGAAAAAATTTAGAGGAAAGAACTACAGATAACTCAAGACGAGAGGGAATATTAGTGCAGTGGATTTAATTGAAGAATTGGAATCAATAAAAGATTTTCTGGAGCCAAGAATAAATCCTATTCAGATTTTGGAATCTATATTTACTGATTAATCGGAGTCTTTTGTCTTTTCATGAATGGACAGATGTATTGAAAAGCATAGAGGTGACGGAATCATATTTCCTGAAGAAAGGTTAGCAGAAATAGAGGTAAAGGAGTCCCTCATTAAAAGTATCATTGTGAATGCTGCTAGCAGCCTCTCCATGAGTTCTGAAATCAATGGATAAAGGTTTCTTGGGTTTCCAACTGGGTTGTTTTTTCAATTAACGTTAATTTTTCAACTCCTGATTCCAGAGTCATCTTCAGGATGAAGTTGACGTTAATTGAAGAAACATCCCATAAAGCTGTCATTCATCAAAATTATTGAAAAATTTTGTTCGGCAGATAGGCTGTGTATGGCTCTGATTGTGTTTATATTGCTTTGTATGTTTTTACATACACATCGAGAGTACAAATTTTCGTATGATATTTATTAGATAACATTAATTACAAATGATTTAGTATCAAAATGCTTTAATTGATTTCATTGACAACTAAATATAACAAAATTACAGAAAATGATTATGTCAAACGATAGATTTATAAGGACAAACACTAATAATCTTGAGCACCCATGAGCACCTTGGATAATTTTGCAGATCCTAGTGTAAGAATCACCAGCATAACACCACATTTTCAGATATAATATTCAAAGACAGAATAAAATGTGTGTAATTGACTATTTTGTGATAATGCAAATTAAAACAAGATAAAAAAATGATCATATTACTGCCCCATTGTATATACAGAGCCTTACCAATAATTTAAAAGTAATTAATTACCTTCTACATATGGTGATAAAAAGAAAGAGACACGGCTGTTAGAATAATACCAAAAAAATTGAGCAGAAACTACAAAGCTGTATAATTCAAAAGGCTAACAGGGAACTTACCTTCAAATTTAAGGGCTTTGAAGTTTCTTCTTAATTTTTGATACCTTCTACCAACACATTTTTTACTCTATTTAAATTAAATTAATTTACTCTATTTGATGATTTGAAAGCATTTTCGTTATAAAAACACTGGAAGACTGTGAAATGCTAAATGCTTGTGTATATAGAATTTATGATTGATAGAAGTGTAACTATATGACTACAAATATAAATAAATGCTATACGTTTTCAATTATTAATCAGCCATAGAAAGGTAATAGTTATTCATAAATACTCTATTCTAAATTAGGATTAAGGAAAGGTGTAATTCTTTGCACGAAGAAGTCATGTGGCTGATCCCAAAGGAATAACAAGTGTGAAAATAGCAACATGACTGGAGCTTGAACCTAGGCCACCCACTTTCCTGGCAGGTATTCTAACCACCCAAACAGTTAAGGACCTAGTGTTTTACTTGGACAGTACATTAAAATTTGACTACCATGTTGAACAAGTAATAAGTAGAAGCATCAAAATTTTGGGTTTATTACACTGGTACACGAGGAGAGTTGAAGACTTCCATGTCTGGAATACATTATACTGTGCCCTAATCAGGCCAATATTAGAGGATAATTTTTTCCTATCGAATCCTTATCACAAAAGCTGTATTATCAACATAGAAAGATTACAGAAAAAGTTTTTAGATTAGTTTGATTTAAGTTAGGAGTAGATTATGAGGAATCGTCATATAATAAATTTGAGCAATAATGAATCTACCATCACTTGAACATTGGCATACTGTACTTAATTCATCATGTCTACATAATCTGTTTAATAATTACATTGACTCCTACAATCTACTTGGATTTTCAACAATACATGCACCCAGAGCCGCGTCATCCTATGGGTGCATCTCAACCGGACGGCGGCATCTAAAGGGTGGAAACAGAAGGTAGCCAACCATTATTCTTAGTAAAACAACATTATTTGTTATATTTTGTGTGATAAACATGACTTATATAGAAGAGATTATGATGTGAAATTAAATATTAGCTAACGTTTAGAGAAAAGTATCATGGTTAACTCTATACGAGAAAGGAATATCTGTGCAGTGAATTTAATCATAGAATTGGATCCAATAAAAGATTTTCTGGTACCAAGAATAAATCCTCTTCAGGTTTTGGAATATATATTTACAAGAGATTTGATTGGAGTCTTTTGTAATTTGCAAATAGCTTTGGGTGTTTTATCAACACTTCCGGAGACTGTTGCTTCTAACATATTCAGAATAATGTCAACCATTTACTTATAATGACCATTCACTATATCAGTATACGGAATATGTATAATTATGTGTTACTGATGTTTTTCAACCAAAGTAAGCTGAGAAACTAAGTCATAAAACAATGGTTTTTCAAATTCTTATAAAAAATGTTTACCTGCAAATCAAGGTATGCATGGATTTGGTATTTAATTATAAGGGACGGCAAATTATGCTTGCACCCGTGCAGCAGATAGGCTGGGCATGGATCTGCATACACCTACCTTTAACACCAGAATTGAGAGCTTTTTTCAGTTATGTAATTTTAGTAACACTTATATGTTCTATTCTTCAATGATGACAAGAACCTATAATAAAATGGGTAGATGTTTATGAATAAAATAAATATATTCTGCACTAGCTCATACTTAAAAGAACACCATCTCTCCAGAATTAGACTCTCCAGCCTAAGCTAGTACAGAAATATACATATATTCACTTGCATTCTTAGAGAACTCCTGGGTATCTATGGTGTTGCACTCTAAATAAAAATCTTTCACAAACAGTATCAGCGAACAAATTATTTTATTTATTTCACTTATCAATCAATAAGTGATAAGTAAGTAAATAAATAATAACCCATATTCATATTTTGAATGACCCATAATCTTAATCAAAATCGTCTTTAATTCAAAAGAAATTTTATTTAAAATCCAATCGTGTGAGATAATTATTTCACACGATTGTGAAGTGAAGTAATTGTGATTAAGTCCTAAAAGCTTAAGCTTTAATGACTTCATATCCAAATATAGCAAAACAAATTATTTATCATAGGAATACAAGAGGGTGCAACAATGTATTGAATATGAACGGTCCTGTTATACTTGTCAGACAATAAAATGCAAGATGAACTACTCTTTACTCCATTTAATTATCAGAAAAAAACCTATATTAAAGCAAAATCTAGGCCAACATTAGGAACTGAAATGGATAAGCTAACTATCCTGGAATATAGAAGGCTCTTCAAATGGAAGCAGATTCATAGCATAAGACAGTGGTTCTTTAACTTTAGTACGCTCATTTTTTTTAGTTTCGCACTCCCCCCAATTTTGTATGTTGTGTGCAGAGCCATGCCATCCTGTGGGAGCGAGAGGTGTATCACACACGGGCGGCGGCATCTAAAAGGCAGTAACAGAAACATAGCCAACCGTTATTATTATTACAACAACATTATTAGTTGTTTTCTGTGTGATACACAAGACTTAGCTAGAAAAGATTATGATGTGAAAGCAAAGACTGGAAAAAATTTAGAGGAAAGAACTACAGATAACTCAAGACGAGAGGGAATATTAGTGCAGTGGATTTAATTGAAGAATTGGAATCAATAAAAGATTTTCTGGAGCCAAGAATAAATCCTANCATGTTACATAGGCCGTTCAGACACCGCGAGAAAGATCAGAGAAATAGATGCTAAAACGAATCGATACAAGAATTCATTTTTTCCGCGAACGATATGCGAAAGTAATAGATTAGCGAAGTAAATTCAGTAAATTCATGGTGCTTGCACCCCCTGCCACACGCCAAAAGGTGGCTTGCAGGGTACTAATGTAGATGTAGATGTAAATACCTTACCCTTTCCCTTATTTTTAACAATTTCAAGTGTAAAGGCTAGATTCACAATTATGATTAGCAAATATCATCATTTCACAAAATAAAAACTTTTCAGGGCATGCAATCCATCATCTATACAAATTATTTCATCTAGGAAAGTTCTGGAAAGATAATGAATAGCTTCATCATTCTAAAGACTCTGTTAATAAGGCATGCAGCTGGAAAATATGAGTAAAAGGTTGAAAAATATACCAAATCCTTCTCACAAAATAAACACATTAGTAACACATGCAATAAAGCAGGTTTGAAATTATTTGCAGAGAAAGAGATGCCTGTAATATGATTAGAAACATTAAAGGGTTCAAAAATACTGTTAAATTAGAAACATTCATTATGGATTCACACCATTATATGTAATTGTTAAATGAAGGAAAATGTATACTTAGGATATAGAAAAATGCCTAGCATTTTATAGCTGAATGAAGAAGCAAAAACACAAAAATAACTCCTCTCTCCTCATAATTTGAAGGAGGGAAAAAGGAGTCCCTCATTAAAAGTATCATTGTGAATGCTGCTAGCAGCCTCTTCATGAGTTCTGAAATGAATGGATAAAAGCTTCTTGTGTTTCCAACTGGGTTGTTTCTTCAATTAACGTTAATTTTCTCCAGAGTCATCTTCAGGATGAGATTGACGTTAATTGAAGAAACATCACAAAAAGCTGTCATTCATCAAAATTATCGAAAAAAACACAAAAACATTTCTGAAATCAACTTTAAATGGGGAAAATAAGAGAGTAGAATTTCAAATCTCTGAAAAAATTACCTTACTGATTAACAAATTAAGTCATTTTCGAGCAAAAGATAGTAAATTAGAGGTTTCTGTAAAAATGTTAATTTACAGAAACCTCCTGTAATGATAAACTTAGAGGGAGGACATTTCCTGGCTGGAGCAAAGCTGATGGAAAAAAGGGGGAGAATGTTAATTTGCCAAAATGGTTACCATTTTTCTGGGTGAATTCAATAGAAATGTGCAAATTAGAAGCTACAAGTAAATGGATTTAACTACAAATTAAGAAACAATCAGGAAAGAGGAGTTAGCATATGGCTAAGCTATGATTATGATAAAATTAATTACTGACACATGCCATTCTCTTGCATTATTTCGATAAATCTAGGAATAAACCCAAAACTACTCATAATAATAAAGAAATTAATGATTTGATGCCTGAAACAGAATACCTTGAAAAACATGAAGGAGAAGAATTAATGGAGTGGGTAAATACAGTGCTAAAAATATTTGGAATACTCGTAGCTCAAAGTTTAGTACCTATTGCCCTAGCCACATATAAATTTGTGCTCTATTGATTATTGTCACAAATCCTCAAAGGACCAATACACTTTTTTAACTTAGAACATAAGTCAGTAAAAATTATATAATAAAACTTGAATATTCATTGTTACAAACTGAAGATGAAAAAATGAATTTAAGCAAATTAAGCTGAGATTTAAAATTTCTGAAGTACTAGCTGGAGAGAGACCAGGGCGACAGCTTGATAATTTGCTAAAAATATTTCTGGTTGAAGTTAACTCTATCAGAAATATTCTTCATTGTTTCCCTATGCCCACTTTAGGGGAATATTTTTATCTTGGTTGCCATTTGTCATATGAGCAAAAAATTAAAAAGGCTTGATCATCTGATGACAATTTTTCATCAAAAGACAGAGTTAACACTACAAAGACCTAACATTTAGGAACTTTTTCAATGTAAGTATTAAAATATTTGCATATGGATGTCTTTACAATACTATACACAGCATTTGTGGGAAAACCCTTTAAGCACTGACATCCTCTAGGTGTGAGATGAATATTTCACTTAAACAGCTTTTTCTCAAAATTAAAAAAAATATCTTCAATATCCAATTTTCTCCTAAATCCAAGTACCTTGATATATGTATCTGTATTCTGAAAGTTTCAATGAAGAAGAAATCAATCAACCAGCATTTACATGAATTATCCACCATTTAATAACTTTTAGATTTTGTACCATTAAATTATTTGAGCATATTATGTAGTGATTGGCTTAAATATCTTTAAGAATTGTATTTATGGAAAATTTTAAAGTGAATTATAATTACCTGAATTCTTGAAAAGAAAAATACAATTGCTCCAGTTCACAGTCACCAATTTACCTAAAATAAAAAACTGCCTTATGAATGCAGTCAACCAAGGTAAACTAATCGCTGTCAGTCAGAAAATAAGCACTTTCAATAGAAATTGAGATACAATACCAAGAAGATATTATTAAACTTTTCATTAAATATAACATTAAGAAAAACTTCAGTTTAAACATATACCTTCACAAAAACAATACACTAGTAAAAATTCAACAAATATCAATTATTTAAGGATTTAAAATTAAATTTGAGTAGAATATAGGATGCAATACAAGATTATCTAACACGTAGGAAATATAATGAAATAATTACATCACCATGCAAGACAAATACCATGCATTCACAGAGAAAACCTGAATTAAAGAACATGTGACAAAAGATTTGCTTTATTTCATGCAACTCAGATGATGGAATGTTATTGGCTTTGTTTATTCTTATAAATACAAAACATGAATTTAAATACTGCACCTCAGTTACTTGCAATGCCAGTGAAATTTATAGTTCCATGACCTCATATTTAATTATATTACTAATGAAGTATTTGTAAAAGGTGAGGTATTTTTTCTGGATGATTGCCATGAAAGACTTCAGAGTAAAGACCATCATGAAAATTCTAGAAATTAATCAATTTCAAAACAAAAAACATTCTTTGACAAATGGATATTGATTTTATCAGTAAATAAATATATTTAAGTGATCTCACCTCAGCTTCAAATTCCAAAGCATAACACAAGATTAAGAAATAATTGCGATACAAACATATTTTTATTTGTCAATTTTGTGTAAATCATTGCAATGAAAGTAGTGCTAAGTCTTCAACCATTAAACTGCTGTGATGGTGCCCAAGACACACTGGTAGCCATGTCTTTTTGAGGTTTGTTCCAAAGAGATCTTTCTTAGGCTTGCCTTTCATTACGTGATGGCATACAAGGAATATTAGTTAACTGGTAGTAAAACTAGTATAAGTATAATTTTAAAACTGTTTGGACTACTTTGGTCATTTTACACATATGGGCCCCCACAGGGATTCAAACCCACTTCTGCCAGAGGCAAACAAGCAGACCACTCGCAGGAAAAGATTTCAGTGTTCACTATTTTTCTGGTGAAAAAATTTATAATATAGGATCGCATATAATTGAACCATAAATTCAACTGACTTGATAAGCCCATTCCAAAAGAAACAGATAATTCATTTAAGGACGTTATAGGGATATAAACAAAAATATAACTTCTGATAAATAATATTGAAATGATAATCCTGATTCATGCGCCTAGGATCCAGCTCCTTGTTTTATATTATAAGTAACTGCACCAAATAACATTAAAATACACATGAATAGAGGAAATGAGATAAAATTGAATGAAAATATGACAATGTAAAGGTGGGCAAATAACTCATACTTTACAAAATTTTACATGGATAATGGACACCTGCAAATTCCTTAACATAAAACAAAAAATTCTTCCTAATCTGATTTTACAAACTTGCAGAAACAAAAAGAAATAAATAAATACATTAACGAAATAAAAATGTTACATATTCATATTGAAAATGAATGCTTTAAGCTTAGATAGTTAGAAAAACACTGCTTAAATAAACAAGGAGTTGATGAATGTAAACAATGACAATCTATGACTAAGCCAAAACAACTTTATGATCTGACAACTTAAGTGATATTCTTCACGCGATTGCTTACGAGAAACAGCTTTGATAACATTTAATTAATAACTCCAATAACTAATTTAAACCAGCAAATTGAATGTATGAGAGTTAGAACTGATAAATGAAACAGAAGTTTACACTGAGATGAATCAGTGAATCATATAATTATGAATTGGCTCATATAATACTAGCTTAAGTTGCATTTCTTTTAGGAATTTAAAAAAATATGCACGAGCTTTTGAACTGATACAAATCAATATTGCCAGTCCAATCACTAATTTGATTTCGATAACTATAGTCATTACAACACTATTGCCTAGTCACATAAAATTTAAAAGTCTCTCACTTTTCTTAATGAATTGTCATTTTGATTGCATTAAAAATCAAACATTACAGAAACAATTATTTTATATTGTTTCCTAGTTCTGGTTCTGTGCACTATTAAACAAGAAATTACAAAAAATGAGGAATTATTCAAGGGAATTAAAAAGTTAGTTTTCTCAGTAAGGTCCTCTAAAACTGGCAGAGTTTATATTCATGTAATAAATTACTTTATCATGTATTTATCATAAAAGCTTCTACAAATGATCAACTCGTCAAATGTATACATCACCTTTAGCTTCTCCACAGTAGTTTCTCAATATATATCATAATCTTCGGTATCAAATACAATTTTTAGTTTTATGAAAGATTATTAACGATCAACAATAACAAAACTTTCGGGGTATCTATGAGCTTAATAGTTTAGTTATTGCTTAGTTTCAATTTCATTCATACCTGTAAGATTTCTCCAGCGTGAAGAACAGAAACGAGCTGGTCATGAGGTACCTCTGCACTGCCAGTGTAAATGAAACGTAACAATATCCGAAGGGCTGATGAACCAATTCCAGGTGGTAGTATAATTAGAGGATGAGAGTAAAGAGGAGGAGGGATTGCAGCTGACACTGTAGACTGGGCTCTTGGAGGCCATTGGGGAGAGCAGGATTCAGAAAGTAAACGGTTTAAGTATGGGCTACACGCTGAAAGTATCACACGGTGTGCTCGGAAAAAACTACAGGATTGGCCAGAGGAGTCGGCTAATTTAGAAAATAAATTAACAAATTTCAATTAGTTATGGAACAGGATGAATAAGCAACGAAAAGGGAGAATGTACGTAATCCTACCGATTGTTTCATTGGCATCAGCAGCAGACACTGCCAATGTGACATCGGCGAATGCCTCACTAGCAAGCAAGGAAGACAAGGCTTCATTCAGTGTTGACCTGTGGCTATGCCATTTAAGGTGAAAATTGGATTCTTCAGTTACAGAGGCAGCTGACATCCTGAGGTTACTATTTTGTAGTTTCTTTCTCAGACAACCAAAACGTTTTGCACCAGAATAAACATTGACATTATCTTTCACAACCACAATGATAGTACTTGTTGCTTCCAGAAATCAATCAGGGGTATTCCAATACTTTGAATTTATTTACAATACAAAATATTCAGAATAAATCTTATAATTCTACAAATATCTGATGTTTAACAATTGAAATGGAGTCCAATACCGCCTTCATTGAACGAACTGAAATTATCGATTTTAGCCATAGCATGATCGATCGATTTTTTTATTGAACCGACCAATCATATCTCGCATCCAAATCCATCGATTACTTTCTGCTATTATTCTTCAAGTTCATATTTCATCATAGTTTTAGATTATGAAGATCTTTTAAAAGAAAGAAATGAAGATATTTTAGTCGATTCAAAGGAAATCCACATTAATCGAAGAATAAGAACAGAATTCACTAAAAACATCGCGATCATCTCCACAGTATCCATGCGCTTTCGTCTGCTCTCGGTCCAATACCCAAGCAGTACCTGGTAATAATATTAATGCATTTATCCAAATGCTCACAAGATGGCAGAGTTGATTCGTAAACTGTAATCGAGTGAATTGGGTCTTACCTGATTGTAAGTCATGGAAGAAGGATTTATCATATGAATGTAGATCGAGCATTATTTCTCGGTCATGGCAGGTGAGTTAAGTTTTTAGTTTTCGAAGAGTATTTTACACTATTACAGATGGCATCGTAGCCTTTCAAACGCCAAAACGTTGAAGTGTGATAGAATGTCATTGATTTTTACTCAGGAAAGGTGTACCCTGTTTAGTTAATGTAAATGTTTGGTATATTTACTGTCTTCTAACACTTTGTTAAGTAATAGCGTTAAAATAATGCCTATTTTGTTTCATTTTCATTTCAGACGAGCTCGGAAGACAGATCGAAGGGTTGAGCATAGCTTTGGAAAGTAAACCAGAGAATGTGTCTGCTGCTCTCGGTTCTGTTATCTCGCAAATACAAAGCACTGGAAATGGTAAGTGCATTGAGTTATTGATTACGTGGGAAATATATTTGCTACAAATTAATGACACCACACGCTTCAAGCATTGCGTATCTTTGTGTACCATCTACGATAAACAGAGACATCAGCCAAAAAAAAGTTAAATCGACTGTGTTATTTAAAGCACTCCTAGTCAAGTCCTATGAGGATATATGAAGTTGAAGAAAAAAGGAAATGAATTCCCAACTGTATTGTAAATATACGATATAAATATGGCAAGTGGGCGTATAAGGTGATATAGACATCTGTGTTTGGTTAAGAACTTTCACCTTTTTCCTGTGGCTATTATTTAATGTTGCGTGCAGCAGCTCGCCGTTTATGCCCTCATTGCTTGTGATCACTGTCATTTGTTTGGGTTTTCAATGAAATTCTTTTCTTGAAGGGAAGCGGAAGATTTTACTGAAGCCTTTCTTGAATTCTATTTCTTTATTCGTATCCATAATTTAAGAAATCATCTGAGAATAGTGCTAGTTACTTCAGATTATCGTAAACTAAAAGTTTTGTTGCAGAAAGTAGCCCTCATTAGGAACCAGACTCGTTTATATGTCATTGTGTTAATCTCGGCTATGAAATGAAATGGATAAGCCTTGTAGTTTTTGGATTCCTGTGGATCGTTTACGACACTCCTCCAAACATTCTTATCCTAGGAATCTCTTTTGCTTCTGATACATCTAAACATCGCTTCATGCTTTCTCTTTTAGTTTTTAGTCTCATTTTATCCCACCATCCTTTCCACGATAACATTCATTGCTTTTATCCACCCTTTTTAATATCTTCTTTTCATACCACTCATGCCTTTATCATAATCACCATTATCTGCTTTCATCAGTCTTTTTCTATGATTCCAAATTGTCCAATTTGCCAAATTAACTTCTTTGGTAGTTGTCAACTAAATTATAAAATTTCATCTTTGAATTATTTACCTGATTTCACTTCATGATTACTAGAATTGAGGTGACCAATGAAATTAAAATTATCTGGTAAATGTTGTACATAGGTATTACCCCTTACTCATCTTAAAGCTCCACTCTTGATATTTTCTGTCAAAATTAGCATTAGTGAAAATTTACACATAATTTTCAAGTAATTTTGTTTGCTAAAAAAATTTGGAAATTATATTTACCTTCCTCCTACAGTTTCTGACCGTCCATGTTAATTTTCATTCATACCATGGCAAAGGTCATAATGCACCAGAGCTGGCACTTCTGTAACCATTTTCCCTTGTGAATGGAACTTCATAGGTCCTAATTATATTTCAATATCCAAGAATTTACTCATCTATTTTCTTCTTTCTCACATGCTTCTCCATTGATCAAAGCATATCTGATGATCAGTCCAGCAGTGTAGGTCAGCATGGGCGTCGCCACTTCACCTTTATGACTTAATGCCAAAGGGCTCTTTTCTCAGAGTACCATATACTTACTGTACAGTAGAGCTCTACACCCAGTTTTATCTTCAGTTGGATCAAAATAAAACCTTTTTAAAAATAAATTCAGGGTCAAGATATTTGATGTTTTTTTGATTATTTTTTAAAAGAGACGGGGACGGGAATAACTATTAAGCTTTACGTAATACCAGTTGATTGTAAATTTCATTATTCTGTATTTTTGTGTGTATTATTATAAATTGTTATGGATATAAGGATACTTCAAATAAAGGATATTGAAAATGAATTCAACAGCCCCTCCTTAGTGACCTTTGTAGGAGCCAAGGATCTAGAATGAAAACCAGGTTGTGAGGTGTTTTCATGGTCATTATACATCTACTTATCACAACAAAGTGGCATTTCAAAGGTCTATTGAAGATGAGTTCACAAAGGACTTCTCTTAAACTCCCCCTTGCCTAGTACCAACTTCCCCCCCCCCCCCCTTGGAAAGTTTCTAGACCCACCCATGGTTCCCAACTTCGGGTTATCCCTAACACTACACACCATATTCCAGGGATTGCAAACCTTTTGTTGGAAGAATGCTGTATTTATTTGAATAAAATGCTTGTGTTCTGATGTCTTATAGCATGAGAATAATATGAATATTATTTCTACAATCATGGGCAAACACAGTTGTTGCTCACAAAAAATATTATCAGTTTGCAAAACTGTTGAGCTGAAGTGTTTTAACTGAAGAATAACGATAAAATAAAATTCTCTCTCATGCCACTTTTGGCATGCCACAGGTTTGCCACCTATCCTATTGTCAATCAACTTTCTGGGTTTCTTACCACCCTCTGTTGAATCTCAAAAACAGATATCCCTCAAGATAATCTGTGAATCCTTAAATGTTCATCTAGCTTCTATTATACTTATGTTTATTATTTTTAGGATTTTTTTAACTTCACGAAATTCTTGATCAGTCAGTCGCCAGTTTACTTAGTTTTATTTTGAAGATGTTAACCTTAAATAGAAACTTTGCCATATTGTATAAATAAAGTTCCTATTTTATTATATTACTAACCTGATGTTGCTGATCTGTGCCAAATTCTATCTATTAACTCTTTTTTGCATAAAATTTTGTTAGACATATCTTGAAATGAGTTGGCTGTTTTCATTTCACATAGTTCACCTTCTGCAATTAAACTCATTCCATATAGAATTATATTTAATAATATATTTTTTGTTAAATTCACTTAATATAATAAAACATTGTCTCATGACATTGCATAGCAAGAAAACCAATTGTTGATTAAATATTGTGAGATTACCTGCAGTTTTATTTCATACTATAATGAAAGAAAAGGGCAAGCAACTTTTCCTATGAAACCTCTTAAAACAGTATCATTAAAGTTCTGGCTCAATAGCTAGAGGCTAAAGCGTTTATCCAAAAAGTGGAAGATTCTTGATTCAAGTCCCTCGTCCAACCCACTGTTTTTATTTCTATTTTCCCTTGGGAATGAGTGAAGTTATTGACAAATTAAGTATAACGGTGGGGTTGAACTGGGAGTGGTCCTAGAAACTTGCCAAGAGATGGATGGTTTTAGAAACTAAAAAGTTTAAACTCTTTCATTCTTCATCTTTCAGCTCTGGGAGACACAACAGCTGATGCCCTGCTGGATCAGCTGGGAGTCATTTTGGGTGACATTCGAAAGAGGAAACACCTAGCTGAAGCTGCGCGTGCAGTAGCTGAGGTAGCAAAGTCAGACTTGGGCAGGGAAGCTTGCTTTCGTCGCCCTTCACTTATTAACAACTTGTTGGCATTACTCACTCTACTCCAAGAGAAGGATGTGGAGCAAAATGATGAAACATCATTGCTGAACATTCTCACCCAAACATGCCGTGCTCTTGGAAATATCTGTTATGAGAATCGTGAGTAAAGAGGCATTTGAAGTAATGTTTAAAGTTTGCTTTGATGACCTTCATACAAATCTATAGGAAAAGGAACATGGCTGAGGTAAGACATTAGACTTCGAGAGAAGCTCCTAATAGCCGTTGTTTGCAAGCAAACTAACCGTTGAAGAATTCCCACCAGCAGGGATTAGGGTTATCAGTGGTTGCGGTTTGCAAGTATTGTTCTCAATATGCATTTCGGCAACTATGTTCGTAGAGAAGAATAACTGAGTAATAATAAGTTATTCCTTACTCCTGAAGATGGCAACATAGTTGCTAAAATGTGTATTAAGAACAATACTTGCAAAGCATAACCACTGATAACCCTAACCCCTGCTGGTTGAAATTCTTAAACAGTTAGTTTGTTTGCAAACAATGGATATTAGGAGCTTTTCTCAAAGTCCAAGACCTTCATGCATGTTGAAGCATTTTGTATTGTTTTTGATTGTAATTTAGATTGACTTGGTGTAGATTTTAACAAGTAGGTAATTAATTATCCAGAAGTTTTCATCAAAAGCAGTTTATACTCTTTTATCCTTGATTTAACTTGTTATGTAATAATAATATCACATCTTTATTAAAGGGGGATATTGAGACTTATTAGTCTCTTCTTACATCTAACCCTTAGTCATTACAGATAGAAAGAAAGAGGTATTGGGAGTTTAACTAAAGAAAAGTAACAAAAGGACTGTTACGTGGGTTTTAAAAAACCTAAGAAGATAGAAAAAAATTAAAACCCTGCAGAAAAACACCCATGTAAAGGGGGCATGAAAAATCTGTGAAACCTACTTACAGTATCAACTGGAATTTATGTATTTATTTGGAAAGTATAATGAATTACACCGATTCTTCTCAAGCTATATTTCATCATTGAATGGTATTTACTTTACATTCTTAGGGAAACAGATATTACTGTATTTTCCGGTAAATAACACGCACCTACTAGATACCACGCATTTTAAAAATCTGTATCTGTAAATACTGTAATATTTATGATAATTACTCGTGTTACTAATGGAATTATTTGATTACGTTAACATTTACAATATGTTGGTTAAAATAAAATTGCCCTAGTACGTGAGTATATACTCCGTGACTTCTGCAATATATGACATGTGTTGTTTAGTCATTTGTTTCCGAGTTCAATATTCAAGATATTCAATGAAATGAGATTTTCCATTGTATATCACACACTATTATTTTTATNTGTCTCCGTGTGTTTTAAGTCTCTTCTCTGGATCTACTGTCATCTATGCATCTTAAAAATGTTCCAGATATCCTTATTGTGTTGTTTAAGTGTACAGTAAACTCTTGATCATCCATGCTAATGGATGCATGATGAGGCAGTGGTAATAAAAAAACTGTGATAACTGAAAAATTTGGAAAATGCGATCATATTATTACTGCATATACCCACATATAAGATGCTTTTTTTCACAAAAAAATGTGTTAAAAATCAGGGTGCATGTTATATGAGGATAAAGATTTTCCATTTTATATAATGAGATACATGAAGAATACAGTCGCAAAAATTTATTGCTGCATCTTTTTAGAGGGTACATACATAACCCTTTCACTGCCAGACAACATTTTTATCTAAATTTGAAATCCTTGATTAAAAGGTTTGTTAGGTAAGAAGAGGACTCCCTTGCCAAGGCAAACATTTGCTCTGTCAATCATGCTCATCTCAAAATATTTCTTGTTTGGTAAATGTGTTATTTATGATTAATGCTTGTTGCTTTCTTTCTGTCCAAAAGTTCAATTACTATATGTTACATCCTAATTTTTCTGAATTAAAATAAAGAAATTGGAAGGAAGCTAGTCTTGGAGTTTGATGGCCTGGCAACACTAATGAAAGTTCTTGAGTGGTCCAAGTCGCCCCACATGACCAAAAGCAGTGGAGGTGATGCATCTGTGAATACACAATGGACTACAGCATCAAGGCAGCTGAGAAATGTTTCTGCTGGCTTCCTGATGAATCTACTAATTAATCAGGAGGAGAAACAAAAGGAGGCAAGTCTCAGCCATTTTCCTTTCCGGTTCTGAAGAGAAGAATTCTAATGTTATTTTCTTACGTATGGAAATGTCCCTCTTATTGGTGAAACATCTTGAGGTCTACTTTTATTGGAAATTTCTCTTGACACACTTGAGATATATTAGACAATCATTTGAAGTATTCCATTCAAGCTGGATGCTAAATTTTCCATGCAATATTTTCAAAAACTTAGCATTATTTCTGCAGTTTAGTTTATAGATAATTGACTGGTGAACTTTTTCTTTGTAAAAATCATAACTATGGTAGATTCATGGTTAGATTGGATTAAATATTTTTAATATATAATTGTCAAAATTTTAATTCAACCAAATGTTACATCAGCTTGACATTGGCCATTTTCAATCATTGCTAGATGAAATTCATATGGACTTATATAATTTTAATGACTCTGAGATGCTCATTTAATCCTTGTCAGTAATGAAATTACAATTATTCAAAGTTTTTAGGTAATTTTTATATCAAAATCAAAGGCTTTTTATTCTTATATTGCTCATATTATTGATTCATTTAAACATTATATTGATTAGTGTGCTATATGTCCAATGAATATGTTGGCAGTAAAAGTTTAGAGTATGTTGTTCAATATTTATCAGTCTCATTTTGAAAATATTACTTCTTGAAAAAATGTCAATGAACATTACTCAACTTATATATTATGGTATCTCACTTTCAGACTCTCAAACTTGGGATTTTGGACATATTACGTTGTTTCCTGGAGTTGGATGCAAAAGATGAGGAAGTGGCCACCCATGTTTTGCTCATACTTGGACTGCTAACTGATTGTGGTATGGATTGAATGCCTTTTTTCATTTTCTTTAACACATGGTCAAAAATTGATAATTCCTTATGTCAGCAAATGAATCCATTTCAAATAAATATTTGATTAAAACGCATCTCTATATCTTATACTTAATTCTTTCACACCTTATCTTTTTTATTCCTTTTCTCTTAAAGGTTTCTTTTCTGTTTTCTTCTATTGATCTTTCTTTTTGCTCTACTCTCGAATGCATAGTGCTACCCAAATTAGCATTAGGGTATATTTCATACTTTAAATTAAATATTTGGCTTTGGAATGCAGGGTTTGGTTTCTATTCTAGAGGAAATGTACCTTTGTATTGGTAAGAGCTGAAAGATGCAGAAAAGTAATTTATGCACAAGATATCTAGTTATATAAATTACACGATAAAAGTAAAGTAATATTAAATTTTATTGCATCTCTAAACTAAAAATAAATAATGGGAAAGAAAAGCTGTTTAACTTTGCATGAGGAGGAATGTGTCTTAAAAATCAAGGAATAACTGATGTGGAAAATTGTTACATGGCTGGGACTCAAACCCAGGTCTCCCAGTTTCCTGGCAGGTATGCTAACCACTAAAAGTGCCATGCCGCGTTGATTTTACTCTTTAAATGGAATGCTTTGTGAGGAAAGCAAGTGGAGCTCCACATAGTGACATCAACCACTGCCAGAGGTCCCCATCAAGGCAGCCAACTCACTAAGCGATGTTATGAGGTAATCTCCTGAAAGGAAACTAACAAGAGAAAGGATGTTTAACATTGCACGAGGAGGCATGCACCTTAAAACTCAAGGATAAACAGATGTTAAGAATAGGAACGTGGGAGACCTGGGTTTGGATCCGAGACATGTTGCTATTTTTCTATCTGTTTATCCTTGGGCTGAAAATAAATTAAATGGCCAGTGGTTGCCTTACTTGTAGGAGCTCTTTTTTTAATACCTCAAAAGTCAATGTCATAAAACTGATATAAAATGGGACCAACATAGTTGAAAAATCAAAATTAACTAGCAAATTTAAAAGTTTGAATCTTTCTATGTTGATCGTGTTGAACTTTTTGTGATGATGTGGATGGAGAGGTAGAACTACTTCATGCTATGAATGGTTGCAGCTACTCATCATGCTATGAATGGATGGCCTTAGGTGATTTGTAGCAGCTCATTAAATTATTTGAGTCACAAAACTGCTGCTATGTAGGAAACATTGCAGAGAGACAGCTCCAATCGCCAGAAACTCTGCCCCTCCTTATCTTAATTGGAGATTTCATGTTCATCAGTTTCGTTAGTCTATGATAAAATCCCTCAGGTGGAAAACCTCCACTCTTCAATGGAAAACCTTCACTCCAAACCTCTTCACTCCAGGTGAAAAAATTTCTGACCAAAGTTTCTTGAAAAATTCATCTGTTTAGAAGTTTTAGGCAAAGTAAAAGACGTTGTAATTCCGGTAAAAATGAGTAAAACCTTCGAGAGGAGTTGAAAGAGCTTTACGAGGAATTCACTGCAACAGATAGTAACTCCTGGTTGTTCTTTTCGCATAGTATCAGAGAAGCTAATAGGGTCGATCAGGTGAGGTGTTAATTCACCCCCTGCTGTACGCCAATGGTGGATAGTGAGGTATATATCTAAATTTGAAATCCTTGATTAAAAGGTTTGTTAGGTAAGAAGAGGACTCCCTTGCCAAGGCAAACATTTGCTCTGTCAATCATGCTCATAACAACCGTATATATGGATCTCCAAGTTATATGGGCAACATCCAACTTTCGAGAAAGTGGTTCTGGGTTCAATTCCTGGTAGAGGCTCACGTGCAAAATGGCTTAAGCTGTCAAAACACTTTTAAAGTTACTACTGCTGCATGTGATGCTTTGAATAATTCACCTGGCCAAAACACAGTGTCTCTGACACAAACATTGGAAGATGGATAAGATTTTGCTGCTGTTGTTAGGCTTGTTGAGCCGACTTTCTCCATCTTTCATAGTTCCTCTCTCTGGTCAGATTTTGTCCACTTTTGTTTTCCTCATTAATTATATTCATCCCCTGTTTTGTCATTGTATTATGTCTTGATGATACTCTGAAGAAGCATGCAACTATTTTGGTATTAGGTTAGCCCATATAGTTGGAAAGTAAGTTTGGGAATAAGAATTGTTATCAAAAATCAGTTATGTTTACCCAGATGCTTCAGCATCTGGGTGAACAGGTAAATCCCACCTAACATTGTTGGATGGGAATCTTTAGAAGGCTGGAGATTTAAATAGAGACTAAATTTACTTAGTAAATTCAGAGTAATTATATTCTAAAGGTCCTTGTCCACACTATGCCAATTGGCAATGATGATTAGCAAGACTGAGCCAGTGAGGATGCAACTGTTGGGTTCAGCATTATACCGATAGGAATGCCGATACGTACCTGATCAGTGGCGGTAAAGATCAAAGGAAGCCGCATGGCCAGTATTGTTGTTGGGATGCTACTGTTGGCAAACCCTGTCTGCTTTTGGGCTATTCCACTCTAGATACAGGTCTGTCCACTTTGAATGTTTGAAAATCACTGTTTGTCACATGAAAGAAATTTCTGAAACCCACATTGCATCTGCATTCTAAATTCAGTCCATCTACATCGTCCACATTCAAGTCTTTCATTAAATCACTCACGCTGCATCTAATTCGACTCTTGAGAATTGGGCGGACCCAAAATCTCATTTTCTTCTGAGCAGGTACATAAGTGTCAATCATAACAGCTGCCGCTGACATCAAAATTGCATAGTCTACATCACTTTCACTCATTTGCATGCGTTGTTGCATCCAGACTGAAAATGTAGCGTGGATGCCTCCCGATTTGTTGAAGCCGACCTGCTATGACATTCAGAAAAGCAAATCGGCATAGTGTAGACATACTTTTAGAATAATGTAGCTGATATTATGCATGCACCCTGTTACGTAAGCCATAATGATACTGTGAGGAAGATCAGGGAATTACTTATAGATATTACTCATCAATTACTATAGATGCTAGAAATTTCCTCTTCAAGTATTCATTTTTTCTGTAATCTATAGACTTGAAAGATTAGGGAATTAAGTCTCAGTGCATGCACCTGCTGCCACATGCTAAAAGACAGTCTGCAGGGTACATGTACATATGCAGATGTAAATGAACCAATTTTTCTTTGTGTAATTCTCATAAAGTCCAAGTGCAATTTTACTTAAACCATGAAGGAGCAAATTCTAATACTGCCAAATAGGAGAGTGACTGCAAATGATAAACTATGAAAAACCTAAATGTTCAAATATTATTCCATGATAGCATGTATTTTGTTGGTATTGATAAATTATTAGTCTGATTTGGGTAGTTATTGCCATAATGTCTTAATGTACCTGTGTATATGCATGTCCTTAAACATCCCTCCCTCTTTCTTTTCACCAGTAATGCTCAAACTGTTCTTATTCAGTCCCAGTAACATATTTCTTATGGTTCACCCGGCCATATGTATTTATGTACCATGAGTATTTCACAAATATATTTTGAAAATTCTTTTATTTCTGGGAGGTTAGGTGGAAGAGAGGCCCACATGGGTTAATCTCACCAATAAAGGGTCTGTCTATCAATCATTTCTATACTTGATTTTTCCTAATGAATATATGAATTATTGCTTTGAATTGAATATGGGGAAGTCTTGTGAAGTACTATGTGCAATTTATATATCCATAAAATTCCTCAAAAAATGATCATTGCTTAATGTGTATGCTTCTAATATCTTTATGAAAGCATGAGGCTAGTCATATTTGGTCCTTGGAGTGCAGTTTATGCACCACTGCTTTTCACTGTAAGGATTCCCTTTCAAACCTTTAGTTAACTTAAATATGTACCATTCAAAATTTAGTTGCAAATGTGAAGAATTACATTATTTGTTAAGTTCTTATTCATTTGGTGCCCTCAATGATTAACCCTTGTGTGTTTTATGCTTTGGTTCTGAATACTAGATTGTGAGAGAGAGATAATGGGAGAGAAGCTTTGTCGAGCAGTGGTGCACGTGCTTGGTGCGTCTGAGTCACCTGAAGTGTGTGAGATGTGTCTTGATTTGCTTCATGGCCAAGCAGAAAATGGTAAGTGTAGTTTACCTTCCAATTATTTCCAAAGAAATTTATTTGTACTCAATGGTTTAACTTTTAAATGTGAAGCCTCACCAGTTACAAACTATTGTATTGCACCTTATGATTTGCATTTGGGAATAAATTCCTCATGCTTTTAGTTCCATGATTTCTCCTCAGTCTGAGTATGAAAACTTTTCTTTTTCAATGCTTTCTTTTTCTATGTATCCATCCAGTTTGCATTAAGGTGTTTATCAATGATAAAATTGATGTTAATTTATGTACAGGGTGTCCCACAAATAACTCGTTGATTTTGTAATAAAATAACTCTGATGTGGTGATAGCTATAAAAATGAAACTAATGGTATGTGTATTTTGGATACTATAAAATTCTGATTCATAGGTTACAAAATAATTAGTTAATATAATAATTGGACTTGGACTTTTATCTCTCCAGTTTCAACTGGATATGATAATTTATGGCTCCCAGTCACTCACAACTTGAATTGAACACAACTTGAACACATTCTTGATTAAGTTAATTTATTAATAAAATTTGCTACTTAGATGATGACATACACTGTTTTTCTCGTTCATATTACTAATGTAACCATCTTCCTGTCTCCGTGTGTTTTAAGTCTCTTCTCTGGATCTACTGTCATCTATGCATCTTAAAAATGTTCCAGATATCCTTATTGTGTTGTTTAAGTGTACAGTAAACTCTTGATCATCCATGCTAATGGATGCATGATGAGGCAGTGGTAATAAAAAAACTGTGATAACTGAAAAATTTGGAAAATGCGATCATATTATTACTGCATATACCCACATATAAGATGCTTTTTTTCACAAAAAAATGTGTTAAAAATCAGGGTGCATGTTATATGAGGATAAAGATTTTCCATTTTATATAATGAGATACATGAAGAATACAGTCGCAAAAATTTATTGCTGCATCTTTTTAGAGGGTACATACATAACCCTTTCACTGCCAGACAACATTTTGGCTATTCATCTGGTGCTTTCACACACCCTCCACGTATTTAATTATGTAGTATTTCTCAGAAACGCTCTATTTAAAGGATTTTATTGTGAAATCACTGAATGCTGAATTTTATACTGCATTTACACACTAGGGTCTGAGTAGTATACGGCCAAGTTTATGGATCAAAAAATGAAATTTGTGGTATGAGATATTAAAATAAGTGACTACCCATTTTTATAGCAAGGAAACAAATAAATGACAACTTAGAGAGCAGTTAGAATATTATAAAGTTGCAAACATTCTAATAATGTATTTTCTACTGTGTGGAATAAAACAAATCAATATGCATATTCACTCTATGGCAAAAAATAATAAAAACATCGTATTAGGCTTATTTAAAGTAAATGTTTAAAGTAACATAGGAGTGGTTATCATTAATAAAAATCATTCTTAAAAGCATTTAAAATAGGTAGCAAGTTTTAACTGTTTATTTGATTTCCTTTTATTGCAATTCTTATTTTTCTGGCTGCTATGACATTTCAGTAATCATAATCATTTTCGACCTTGTAATCCAGCAAAATTTTAATGCAGAGCTGAATTAATAGTATAGCTCTTCATCCCTAAAATATTTCTGTAAGAGCTAATAGAGGGACCAAATTTCATCGGCTCTCTTTTTATCTGAATTATATTTAAAACTTTTTTATTCAGTTTCACTTTCTTTTAGCAAATTAGACAGTCTTTTCTTTTTCATTCATTGCAATCGAATTTAGTATTTTAGCAATGGAAAGCGCATTTTTCCTTCCTTTTTCCAGTAACTTTTGACAAGGGTGGAATTACATTTCTACAAGAATGCTGCACTAGTGACAAGTGTATCGCAGAATATATAATCAGATGAGTAAGGCTGTCTAAAACTTGTTGTGAATGGAAAGCTCCCACTGTTAGTTCGGTAGCCTAATCATCATAATGAACAGCAAGGGGAAAACAACTGTCTGGTGAAGGGCAAAAATTGATGAAGGATTGCAATGACTGAATGGTATGTCATTTCATACAGCTAAAAGTAATGCAATGTAAAAGTTCTTTATTTATTTTTATAGATTTATTATTACCTAGTTACTCATTTTCTGGACAAAAAAACTGAAATTATCTCTATTGCATACTTATTTATCTGCTCGTCTTAGAGAAGGTATCATTGTCAGAACTAATGGACACAAATATGGAAATGCCCAGTAAAGTATGGGTTATTTTACAAACTTTAAATTAAAATATTAACTGCTGTTTATGACTTTTAAATTAGTACAAAATTATCAAGGAACAAATGGTAGTGGAATTAATGAACAATTTTTTTGTTCATCCAAATTTCATAGCCTTGATTCATCTTTATGATTGGATATCATTAAAACATTGAGCTATAGAGGAGAGGGAGTAGCACGGATAATCCACAAACCAGATATTCTGAACATGGATAATTGAGAGTTTACTGTATCTCTTTTGTACCTGGCAATTCGTGTAGCATTTTGTTAGCCTTTTTCTGAGGTATTTATTCATGGTACTCCTTTTACCAACTGATGATGATAAGTTGTCATCATAGAGAGGCACTTCTATTGGAAGTTACTTTTCTGTTTACCTTTTTTGCCTATAAGAGGGGGAAAGTCAACTTTATCATATCTACCAGCAAGATGATATTGAAGACATAAGCAAATTAGTTTCATATTTTTATATCTATTAGATATTGTTGAAAATTATATATATTTATAGATCTTTTTTGAGCAAGAATGCTATCATGACAGAGATTTCTCTTATGAGAATCCAATTAAATATCTCAATAGTCAGATTTTCTTTTATTTGCTACATATTCTGGGCATGAATGGTAGTTCAGAGTATATAGTTTTCAAATGAATCTGGAGGAGGTCTTTAAATTTATATACATATGAAGGATATTTTAAATCTAATCCTTGATGGGGTAGACCACTGAAAATGTTATTGCGTATGATTTAGTTTCAGTATGCTGAGAAGTTTTCATGTCATAGGACATGTGTAAATACCTATAATGTTTAATCTTAATTCGGTATTAAGTTTGGTATATTCAATATTGTAATTTTCCATACATTGACTATAGACATTAAAATTAATTTTAAAGTGTCTGTGAGGTTTTTGAAGTTTTGACTTTGAGAAAAAGGCTGTTCATTGCATTAGGCTTTAGTGAATATGGTTGCCATTTTATGTCTCCTTTTCACTATAGGGCTTAAATTAAGCTTAACATAATTTAAATTTGACATTTTTTCTGTAACAGAAACTGTGAAAAACCACCTGGCTCATGCTGGTTTATGTGAAATGCTCATTGGTCTTCTCAGAAAGCATCAACCCATGTTATCTGAAGATGATGAATCTCGCAACATGATGAAGGTGGCATGTGATCTCATTGTGCTAATTCTTACTGGAGGTATGTATTGTGTTTATATATGAAAAAACAGCATTAAAAATTCTGGTTTACAGTATAACTACTGAAAGTATTTATGCATGCCATGTTTTGATGAATGTCTATGAATGTAGTTATTGCCATTGAATGATTGTTTTCTGTGTTACCATAAATTCACCTATGTTTATGTTACTGTGTTTGATTAAAATGATTCACCTATTTAAAAATGACCTATTCTTCTAAGCCAAGGTTGTGAATTGTGAAATAAATCTTTCCATTGAATTCAGAATCTGATAATTAGAATTTTTTATACCTTCTTAAATTTTTAAATCCCACCAGTCTCATCATGGATGTCCCAAAAAAACCAGCTACTTCCTTGACAGAAAACACACTGATTGATCAGGAAGGCATTTTATTGTATTGATATCTCTGGGTATCATCCTCATTAATAGCTTTGATGATGATGGGAAAGTATTCTGTATTTATTATAGTATGTGTGTAGTAAGAATGGGTTCTTATACACATAAGCCATTCATTCTGAGTGGTGCAGGAGGAGAGTGTCAACAGAGTCACCCATGGTCCAAAGGAAGAGCTGAAGAAAAAGTTGGAGTTATAGTCCATATATATATATATATATATGGAGAAATAGCCCACAACATCTTTGAAACATGCTTTTGAATATCACCTTATTATCCATCGTTTTAATTTGCAAAAGCTTCAATGATCCATATAGTAATTATGTATATAATATTTGTTTTGGCATAATTTGAAGTGGACAAAGCAAAATCATTATGATAATAATATCCTTTTGAGTTGTAAATTTTAATGGTTTTTATATTTGAGATGATTATTTTTTATGGTAAATATGTTACCAAATATACCCTGTAAAACAAGCTACAGTCCTATTGAAAATTAAAAGCCAAAAGTTTAATTGGATGATGTAGCATCTTTGTCACCGCTGCCATCACCCATCACCTTAAGGTTGATTGCTAGACCCTGAGACATGTGTTGATACAATGGCAGCATTAGTCTGAAAAACTTATTGTAGTTCCTCACCTTAGGTTATTTTTTTCAGGATTGTTTCCTGAAGAATAATAAAAATTAAACTTTTACCATTCTTCGGGATGAAAAACTACCACAAAGTCGAGGCTGATTTTTTAGATTCTACTAGGATTCTTTTTCAGTAAAAATGGCCCTTTCTTGTAATTTCACTTTTTGGGTGTAATATTTAAGAAGTAATAATATCTTGATGATTTAAATACCATTCAGTCAACTTAGAAATTGAAGCATTATTAATATTCAATGAACATAAGTGTAAAAGTAAAGTCTCCTTTGTGTTTATCCTACTTTTAGAGATGTATGTTTTCATTTCCTAGATGAAAGCATGAATCACCTTTATGCTGAAGGTAAAGGAGGTGTTTTTCAAGAAATGGTTAGGTGGCTTGAATCAGATGATGAGGACCTTCAAGTAACTGGTGTGCTTGCTATGGGAAACTTTGCTCGCACAGGTGAGTTTTCTCAGTTATTAAGCATTAATAGTTAATATCTCTGTCTCAGATGCACATATGGATATGTCTGAAATTTACTTAAAGGGATAAATTAAAACTTTTATCATTCTTCAGGATGAAAACCTACCATTAACTCCATTGTTAAGTAGCATTTTTAACGTTGCATTAAAATTGTTAAATTTCTCATTATATTGAGTTAGTAATTTCTTATTACATAATAAGAAATAAAAAGTTAGGATTATCCATATTCCTGATTATTTGTGCATCCTCTCCCCATCATTATCCTGGATATTGAAGAGTCTACTATGTATGAAATTCCTTCAATCCTGGGATGGGAGGAAGTAAGCGTAACTTGAATCTTTTTCTTAATCAGAAATTCTCTTTTATGTAGGGTTTTCAATATAACTTGATCTAAGTTTTTCTACATCTGCAAAACACCCACTTTCATTTCTCTTCATAAAAATTTCTGAAATGTCATGGAGGATTTTGTGCTTACTCTTAATTTCAAAGGATCTATTTTATATTTTAGTAGTTGTAGTGTAGTGATTATTAAAAATTAACAACAGAGATAGCATCTGTTAATATCAGTGGCTGTTGCACTCATGAAAACTGCTGCAGTTGACATTGTTCCATATAAATTTAGAGGCAATGGGAATGTAAGGGAAAATTATGTAACGTATCATGATTCACAAAATTAACTGCACTCAATGGGTATAGTTCCTTAATGTTTATCATTCTTGGTATGCTTTATTGAGATTGAGATGGCTTATTTATTATTAATATTACACAGTATGTAAATTTTGGGATGGTTAGATCAAGATTTTTGCTGTTTATTAAAATAGATGGAAAAGCATTCTATCATCTCTAATGTAGCCATAACTTTGTTGGCGGGGTATTCCTTTGTAAAATTTTTTACATCCTCTTTTTTCATCTTAATGGCAGATTCTTATATTCTTTGAGCAAGAGAGGAACCTCTGGAAATCATTGTACCTATACCTCTGATTTCCATTTCAGTTCTTTTTGCTTGAGAAATACATTACATTTTCTATTGGAATAAGTTGGAGCCGTTTATGAATTTATTTTCATTAATTTAAATCTTTTACAGATAAACATTGTATCCAGATGGTGCAGCAAGGTGTTTGTAAGAAACTACTGAATTTGGTTGAGAAAAACAACACGTCTGCCGGAGACATTCGTCTACAGCATGCTTTGCTAAGTGCACTCAGGTATCTCAATTTTTAAAATACTTAATTCTGAATATTCTAGAAATCCTATCAAATGTTTCTATTTTCTCAGTCCTTGAAAATAAGTCAGCAGCAGTGTTTATGGGAAATTGTATGTTCACTATTTAAAATTTCACACTTTAATTTTTCTATCATACATACATACATACATAGGTGTTCTATCTTTCGGTAAGTTAATGTGCCTTTATAAGCCGTATTATATGCTGTTTGATTTGTTTATTCTTAACCCACCACACCATTTATGTCATCAAACATCTTTTGCCTGTCTTCCTTTCCACCTTTTGCATTATATTCCACCTTCAAACACTTTCTTTACCAATCCATCTCCTCTTAAAATTTGACCCACCCATTTTCTGTGAAATACTTCATTTTTTCAATGAAAACCCTCACCTCCCAAACCATCTTTAGTACCTCTGTATTTGTTTTTCTATCAACCCAACTTACTTTTTCCATTCTGCACCACACCCGCATCTCTAAGGTGTCCAATCTTTGGATGACCTCTTTTCTTAAGGTCTTTGTTTTACTCCCATTAAGCAATACAATTCACAAGAATTTAATCTAATTCTACACGATTCCTCTCATCAGTACCTCTAGTCATTAGTCCAAAAAACTCAACCATCATGTGCTGACATTTACATTTAAACCCTGCAAGCTGGCAGTGGTGGGTGGCAGGGGGTATAAAACATTGGTAATCCTATCACACCCTAACTGCTATCAGCTTCTCTAATACTACTTGCTATTTCTTGACAAGATCTGTATAGATAAACTTTTTGAAAAGCTTACGTTGGTAATCAAGTCTTCTATCTCTAAGCAAAGTCCACCCAAGGGATTTTATCATAGCTGAAACACTATTATAATCTAAAGTCTCCCTTGACAAATCTAGCCATTCTATGTTGAAGCATCTCAAGATCGGAGACTAGCCCTACTTCGTGAGGATCTCAAATTGCATAGAAATACTTGAGTAAAGGTCAAATTAGGGAAAAGTACTCAATTTCCTTTACTCTTGATGAACCTTCGCCTTAAAATCCTACTGGCTAACCTTCGCATCCCATTCACCTTTCCTACTATGCTTCAAATATGTTCTTTGAAGGTAAAACTACCACTGAGCATGATTCTTAGGTATTTATGATGTCTCATATACTCCATTGGATCTGAAAAATGATACATTGATACTGGGTAACATTGGTAGAACATGTAAAAGACATTGTTGCACACTTCTTTACATCCAAGTGGAGCTGCCAATCACTGCACCAACCTGAAATAATGTTTAGATAATTCTGTAAACAGAGTCATCCTGTGATATGACCACTCTGTAAACAACAGTATCATCAGCAAATAGCCTAACCTTACACTTAACATTATCCACTTAATCGAATGGATGGGAATTATTGGTATTATTGTTTACTTCGTCAAATATGAATAATTCTTTGCAAAAAGCTTACAATGCATTGTTGATGGTTTTTTGAGTTGTTATAATATTAATTGTGTAATAATTGTTGCAACCAATTTCATTTTACAGAAATGTTACAGTTACATACAGTTTTCATAAGTCATGATCACCTAAAAACTGATCATCTGTTTTTAATTCGTATGAAAATGTTTTCTTAAAATAAAATTTATTTAATTTAGATTAGATTGTAGTTAGATTATATTTCTTAATGTTAGAGGTGACATGTTTAATTTTACTTCAACCTATCAATCAGTAGATTAAGGCATTGTTATGTGAAGAATGCTCTGAATGGGTCAAATGGTAAATGAAAACTAATTTACAAAACTTTCCATAGCTTGACTAGTGTAGTACTAGTGGCTATTTTTATATTAATGATTTGGGATGCTGTTTATTTTATAACTATGTTTCTTGACTATATGTATTGCCTGATGTCAATAGGTATAAATGCAATAAAAATTAATCTTGTTATGTTGATGCTGAGAATTTTATTTTCAGGAATTTAGCCATTCCACCCCAAAATAAAAGTAGTCTGTTAGAAGATGGTTTAGTGGGATGTGTTCTTCCAATGGCTTCCATTCCTACGTTTCCAGTTGTCTTCAAGTTACTGGGCACTCTTCGCATGGTGATTGATGGGCAGGGTAATATTTAGTGTATTCAAGTAAAGAACAACAGATTTAACATAAGTATATAACTTCTCAAATTTACACTCACTGCTTCATATGATAAATGTATAATATTAACTAAAACAATTCTTTTAATATATTTCTCCTCACATTCATTTACATCTCTTTTCTATCTACATTGATTTCCAAGACATTTCCTTTTATAATTATGACGTGTTTCTTGCAGTGAAATGTATTAGGGGGAGATTAAAATTTGTCCACTGATTCTGTTTTGTTACCTTTATAAATTTTCAAGAAAAAAATTCGAAGCTTAAAGGTTTTTCAGTTATCACCTTAGGAAAATAATTTTGTGATACTTTATCTTGCAGAGAAAGCAGCTCGTGAGTTAGGTCAAGATAAATCTCTAGTTGCTAGATTGGTAGAATGGTGTGCCACAGATGACCACCCAGGTGTTCAGGGCGAGGCAAATAGATTATTAGCCTGGCTTATAAAGAATAGCAGGTAAGTCTTCTGCTTTCCTCTGTGAGGTTTTTTACAAATAAGGATGAAACTAGGTTATTCTGCTTACATAAGCTTACCTTTTCAAATGAGTTGAGTTTTAATTTGTGTATATATGCCATACTTCAATTTTCTGCATTAGTGTAGTAGTAGTATTGATAAAGTGCTTCGACAGCTTAGGTCATTTTGCACGTAGGCCCCCACCGGGAATCAAACCCGGGATCACTTTCACCAAAGTTGAACTCGTTGCCCACTTGGCTATCTGGGAGCACTTATTAGTGTTGTCTTGAGATAGGCGGATATTAACCTTTTCCCTGACACCAAGGAGTATTCTTCAGGTAGGTGGTTCCTTTTCTGATGCCTATCTGAAACTCTTCATACTTCCTGTTCAGGTGTAGCTTACTCATCACATCTTAGTTTATTCTTAATCGTTGCTAGATTATAAATTGGTCGATTAAAATGTTGACTGCAGGTTATTTACCAAGTGTGTGAATGATCCCTTCTTAAGGCTATCTTGTATTTACTCCTTGAGATAGGATCCTTTATTTTATTAACACTCAATTTGAAACAATAAATATGAAAACAAAAAATACTCTTTATGAGAGTGTGATTTGAGGCATGCAGCAAACGCCTTACATAAAGAAATGACGTTTTTAGAACAGAGTTCTCAAAATAATGTGTAAGAGAATGCTTGAAAAGACTAGTGGGATGTTAGAGACTGAAAAAGGTAGGCTACATTGATTGCATAAAAGACCAGTTAGTGCTGGAAAGAGTATTTTGTTCATTGAAATAAAGCATGGTGAAGGTAATTAGAAATTAAGAGTATTGATTGTTTTAAGGAAGGTTTCTATGGAAATCAGCAGAAGTAAATATAATGTCTTGAAAAGCTTTTTATGTTACCAGTTATGATAGGATAAAGAAGGGATAGGGATATGTGGAATTCTGACTTGAGGACACAAACAGGTAAAATACTGTTGGTGTTGATTCTAATACTTTGGCATCTTTAAGAGGGTGTTAGGGTAGCGATTAACACATTCACTGCAGATCACTCCACCTTTGGAGTGATAAATGCATTGGAAATGGAGGCATCCACAGTGAACATGATAAAAGGGAGCCTCACTTCTCTGTTTGCCTGCAGACCACAAGAACTTTCATTTGTACATTGTAGTGCACTGCCAACTTTTATGGAAATTCCTTCAAACTTTCCTTCCATTTTGCCTCTATCATCTAATAATGATCCCCTGCAGTTTAATTCTCTACCTCCCCTAAACTTTTACCCTGACCATAGTTTCCTCTAATTTTCTTTCATTCTTTAGCTGCAAGAAAATATTGTGGGTGTTTTTTGTAGTTGGGCCCCTATTGCTAAGGAAGTTTAAAGTAGCAATTTTTCTTAGTTTTTAGAATGACAAAATTAAGCTTGTAATCCCACTATAATTAATGATACCCAAATCATCAATGGAATTTTGAAAACCAAAGCCTTTTGAACTTTTTAATGGTCTCAACAAATTTGTCAGGTGGTGTTAATAAAAGTACTTAGTGGCCCCACAGGCATGCAGCTTAGAGAGAACCCTGACCCCCTTGGGTGTCCCCGATATGTACTGTACCCCTTAATATATTCTATTGTGGTCAGATCAACCCATTATCTACTAATAATTTTTCACTTGTAGAAATTGTATAATTTTTCTCCATTGCTTAGTGTTGTCATAAAGAGGAAGTGAAAAGGAAATCATGGTTCAATGCAAATTTAGAGCTATCACATTCTTTTCGTATCCATAATTGAGTTTTAATTTTACAGACATTCCCAAACAAAATGCAGTTAAAATTGATTAATCTTATATTTTATTTGGTTAAAATAGCCTGATTAAATGACACATTTCTTACACCTCAAGGTCAAGTAAGTAATATTTATTAGCAAAGACATGAGTATGTATAGCTTTGTCATATTAATGTATACACTAGCTTACAATTCTTCAGTGAGAAAATTATGGAGAGAATACAAATATATAAATAAATAAGAATTCCAAAATTAGTCTTACATCATTTTGTGATCTCTATCAAAGGTAATAAAGTAATTTCGTAAGTCACTTCAGCATGATTTATCCAAGGTAGTATCTGCTGTTCATTTCAAATATTTGATGTGCACATAAAAATAAAATTTTGTATTCATTGATTTCTTTTCTGTATATCTTTAAATTTCAGACAGGAAAGTGTCATGAATACCATATTGGATGCTGGTGGCCTGCCTTTCATTGTTAACATGGTGACTGCAGAGCATTCAGTGATGCAGAATGAAGCACTGTTAGCTCTAGTTCTTTTAACTGCTACACTTGTTTCGAAAGAATCTGTAGCAGAAAGCCTTAAAGAAGCCAAAATTGGAAGTCGGATTGTTTCACTTTTGAGTGGGGGTGGCAAGAAAAAAGCCCACGATGATGGGAAAGAAAGTGGCATTTCTGATGTTAAACGGGAGGAAATCAAACAGTTGCAGAAAGAGGTTCTTTTAAATGCCCTTACACTAATTGGAGAACTTGTTAAATCAGGTGAATATTTATATTTTTAAAACATTGTTATTAAATATATATCAAATGGGAGTCTTTAGAATATTTATTTACCAAAAATTTCTCCCAGAAAATGAATATTAATGTGATAAGCTATTTGCTTCTCCATGAAGTTCACGAAAATAATCCTCTGCTTTATCTTTGTTCCAAATAACCTGCAACTTAAATAACAATGTATGCGTTATATAAAATGAAAAGTATTCTGGAAAATAGTGTTAGTTTGATCTCATCAAATGCTTTTGGTTTGCCATTGGTCATTTATTACTCATCAGTTTACATATTTTTTTACAGATAAAATTAAGCAGCATTTGAAAGAGAGTGGTATTAAGCAAGTTTTGGAGTCTCTCACCGAAGATACCGCCAAAAAACAAGCACAACAACTAACCAAATTACTTGATTCTGGCTGAGCCGTATTTATTATGTGACATTCTGTTTTTGTTTTATTTTCTTATGATGCATTGCTTTTGATGGAAAATGCAGTGTTCTTAAATGACGAATGTGTAATTAAAGTTCTATAATTGTTTACCTAGTCATGCTACTAAATTTACAGTTTTGAAGGTTTTGGCTAAGTTTTTCATGGTTTTAGCTTCTCATAAATATATCGAAAATATTTCAAATTATCCATAGCGTCTTTAACGTTATTTGATATCTACTTGAAGTTAACACTTATATATGTGGTAGTAATTTCAATTAATGTCATGTGCTTTTTATTAAGAATCATTAATATTTTACCTAGCCTTTGAACAAATCATCATTCCAGTTCTTCCAAGCTTTTGTAAGACAATTTCGTCGAGGTGCTTCGAATAATCTTTACCAGTGATATTTATGTAAAATTGTAATTAGATACTGCACCGTTTTAATACTTAATAACTGTTGACTATATTGTACACTCCTAATTTGTAAGTTCCTGTAATATTACTGTTGTTCCTAACCCACTTAATGTTAATCCTGCGCAACTCTTCATTTTAAATGTTTCATGTCATATCGCCACCTTTAAATAAATTGTTTATCTTTACCTGTATGATTTCATTATACTTCCTCCTTAAATACATCCTGACTTTATTTCCCATAACAATGATCTTAAAGCACAGTAACATGGTCGCCGACATTGTCGGTCTGTAACCTTTACGACTGAGACCATTACGACTTTCTGTTGACGTCCACGCAGAGAATTGTGGGAATGCCACGTATCGATAGTTTTTCATGAACGTTGTTAACGAAAGATGTGTAACATATCTTTCACGTTTCATTCATCGTTGGTTGGGCAGAAATGGCAGGAGTGTAATGACAGTTTTAATTTTAGCTGAGAGAGGTAACTAACGCAGTAGATCCCATGTGATTTTCTTGAGAAGCAGCGAGTCATCAAGTTAGATCTTATTTTAATTATAAATTTTTAATTAATTCGCTAAGAAGGATGCATTATCAGTACTATGGAATGATGTACGATGATTGTGACCTAAATGATACGTGAAGTGTGTGACACAAACTCAGTTACGCTTGTGTCAGTTGACTGTCAGCTGTTTGTGTAAAGTACATTATCCCTTAAGATAGTTTTGTTCTCGTATTTCTGTTTAGTGAATGCAATTGTTTCTTGGTTATTTTGATTGAATACAGATTTAATTGCCCGATTAACGTAACGTGCAAGCGAATTCCTAGAAAAGTGCTTTCTCTACTTTTCATAGCGTTGGATAATATTTAGGTCGTTCTGAGTACGTGCACTCAAGCCTACAAGTAAATATTGCTGGTTTTGCAGTGTTTTATAGAATATTGGTTTATGTGGGTTACATTAGTGAGGCTGTATTTGCTGCAGTTAACACACAGTCATGTTTTATTCGTTAGATAAGAAGACAGCTGAGTCATCCGTCTCTTTGCTTCGAAGGAATTGCAAAAATATTGGTGTTACTTTTAAATGAGAAATGTCAGATGCGCCTGAAGCCGGCGATTCTGGCGTAAAATTTTCTAGAACTGAAGTTTCAAGTAAGTTTTTTTCTCCCCTTTAGCCTTACTCTGGGAATAGAGGTGAAGATGTGGCATTGTTTATGAAATATCCGTTATCTATTAAACAAAGAGAATATTGGGCCGTACATTTATGTATTACATATCTTTATTCCAGATCACTTAGCAAATGGGCAGTCTTGCATTTCAGAGTCTTTGGATACATCATCACAACTTGAACCTAAGATCGGAGTAAAACTGGGAGATTCGGCTGCTCTTGTTGGCAGTGAAAGTTTTCCCCCGAATGTGATAGAAGAAGAATCTCTTCAAGGCCAAATGGAAGCAAGGAATACTCCACCCTTGTATAATTCTTCAAACAATGCTCCTACGAAAATGAACAGTTTAATATCGACTATTCCGGTGATTATAATTTTTGTTTTTCACGAGTCAGCCACGTCATTTTGAATGGCCAAAGTTTAAAAAATTAATTTCCTGATATTTTTAGAAGAATTCATGTTGAAAACTCGACAGTTTAACATGAACGAAAATTGCTTTCATTAAGGATGACATTCCTATATGTATATCTGCAATAATTGTTTTGTGTGTGTTTAGGGCCAGGGTTATCGAGAAGGCAGACTCTCTCCCAGCAAGATGCAAGTTAAAGCTCCATCTCCATCCTTACCGGTAAATGCCTCCACTGAAGCCATGAATTCTAATCTTTTGCAGTCTGGTCCTTTGGAGGAAAATAGCCGTAAGTGTTAATTTGACAATAATTCTTCAATTTCAAAATCTTTCGTAGATTCATTTTCACTTTAGTTATAAATAGCATTTATACAGTCTCTTAATTCATTTTGTGCCAAAGAAGGTCTCTTCATGGAATACTTCTGTTGGAGGTTAATGTTAACGTTTATTTTTGTGACAAGTGATCAGGAACAATCACTGAAGTTGATTCAGCTTAAGAAAATCTAATTACTATTTAAATGTGTGAGCTAGATAGTGAGTGATAGAATATATTGATTTCATTTATTTGCTTTCCTATGTGATTGATCTCTTCAGGAGAGAGTGTGACAGTTCTTTCTCTAGATGTGAAATAAATTCCTACAAAGTATGTGGAAGGATATGGAATAATTAATATCGATTAAAGACTGAGTTATAAAATTCATTTTAAATAAATGTTTAACTACTTGTAAGCTACTGGTGACCTATAATTGTTAGTTATCTGTGAACTCTCTGTATATCCAAATTCATTGATTAGGAATCTAATACTGAAATCAAGTATGATAATGCTGTTGATGCCAATTGCTTGGAACTATGGTATACTTATGAGACTGGATTAAACTAGAACATTTATCAGTGGGATTATCCCAAGGATTAATGTTTTATCTTCTATCATTGTTTCTTTTGAAATATGAATTGATTTCATCAGAATGGTATGCTGATTTAATTCTTTCCTTAAGAATTACTAATTAAATGTTCCTTTTGTGATTCTGTGAATCTTTTATAATAATTTGGCTTTGATGGTAGTTTTAAATTTAAACCCAGACACACTGGAGTTGATCAAGCTTTTAAATACACAAGGAGTTTTTATATTTAGATTTCTAAGAAATTTCTTATTTTTATTGATAAAAGTTCATTTCTTTTCAGACATTCCTTACAGCAATGGCCCTCCAATTAACCCGATAGATAACAAACCTGCAACATCTCAGCTTGATAGTACACAAAGTGTGGAATCACAAGCTCTAAGTGCAGCAACTCTTGCACCATATCAAAAATCTTCACCCCTTTCCTCCAATCCAGCTACCTCGGAAGATTCCAGTGGTCACAAGCTAGCACCTGTATTGTCTGGTCCTCATCAAGCTGATTCATCTCCCTTGCATGCTCCAAGTGATCGGTCTCTACCCAGTTCTAGCTCACCTCAACCCCGTCTCTCTCCCAGTCAAATTCTGCCTCAGTCATCATCTGCTCAGCAATTCCCCCATCCCATTTCATCTCAACCCATGACAACAATAGTTCAGTCCACAGCTTCCTTTACACCTGTTGAATCACCTGCTACATCCTCTATGCCAAGTCGTCCTCAAGCATACTCTCAACATCTTGGTGAGACATCACAATTCCCTATGCCCAGTAAGGTTTCACAGGGCCCTTTTCAAAATCAGATCCCTTCTTCCAACCAAATGCCCCAATACCCAAATAGCCAACAGCAAATGTCCCAGCAGCCTCATTTCCCTGGATATATTTCTCAAAACCCAATCTCTGGACAGATTTCTCAGCCTGCTCCTGGTACTCAGATGTTGCAGTCACCTGCTGCTGTTCAGTCTCTACCCACTGGTCAATTGTCACAGCAACCTCTCCCTGGGCAGAGGCCTCCTTTTCCAGCATCAAATCAGTTACCTCAGCCTCCATTCACTGGTCAGATAACTCGGTTTTCCTCTCCTAATCAAATCTCACAATCTTCCCCTGCTGGACCCAAGTTTACTAATCCTTACAACCCTCCCTTACCACAACCGCAACCTCTTCCTCCTACCAGCAGTGCCACTCCTGGCATTCCAGGCTCTTTTCCATCCCCATCTAGCTCTTATCAAGTTCCTCCCCATTCATCACAGAACTTTCCCCAACCTGCAATGCAGACTCCTTCCCAGCGTCCTGGTGCTCCTGGTCCTTTCCCATCGAATAACCTCCCACGACAAGCATTTCCTCCAAATTCTCAACATGGTGGTCCTGGTGTCTTTTTCCCTCCAAATCAACAACCACCTATGCCTCCTATTCCAAATCAGATGCAAGCCCAGCAGCCAACAATGCCACCACTCCCCAATCAAACGCAACCCCAACAACCTCCCATGCCACCCCTTCCTAATCAAACACAACCTCCCATGCCTCCCCTTCCAAACAAAGCACAGTCTCAACAACCCCCTATGCCTCCCATACCCAATCAAGGCCAAGTTCAGCAACCATCTATGCCTACATTTCCAAATCAGATGCCACCTCAGCAAGCACCTATGCCTTACATTCAGCGGCCTCCTCCTCCAGTGACTAGTCAACCTAGCAGTTGGGCCCAGGCTAATGGCATCCCGAATCGTATGCCTCAGTTTGATACAACAAACCGACAGCAAATGCCTGGCAACATGCCAATGTATCCCCAAGGGTCACAAGATGTGCCACAGAACACGCAGGTGACTGCAGTGGGAGGAAATGTTCAGCAGCAGATGACAAATGATCCCTCACAAATGTCAAGAAGATATCCACAGCAGGTATGTTTTTCCTTGATTTGAATTTTTGCTTTTAATTTTTCTGTCTTCAGCAAATGTATGCATTCTCATTTATATTTAGAGTTATTAAGACTTGATCTTTGAGTGATAATTCATAGGTGTAATTGCACAAGAAAGATCTTTTTTATTAATTTAGTATTTTGGTCAAAAATATTTGTGGTGCCATAATTCCATAAATTCTCTAGATTTTTATTCTTAATTAATAAGTCGAGGTCAAAAATATAGTATGAAAGCAACCAAAATAATTTAGGTAATGAGGCACTTTCAACTTCGCCTGCATTTTGTAATCATTGAATGGTTTTGTGAATATGAAGTCTGCCTAAAGTCTATTTAAGTGGAATATTGTGGTTTGTTGTTACACTTATTAGGCCCATCAGTACTTGAAAATAAATGAATGTTACAAAACCATGAGAAGTGAATAATAGAGATCATCCAATGTGTTTTGATTGCTGGCTTTAAAATTGCTAAATGAAAAGTACGAAAAAAGTTACATACATTATCAGAACAATGTAGGACCTTAAAGCATAGAAAGTTTGATAGCTTTGCATGCATACAAATATTAGCAAAGTCATGTCATAGAATCAATTTCTCTGCTCATATAGTTTATACATATTTTATTGTGATTTTTCTATGACTATGCTCTATAATCAAATTATTGGTTGATTTAAGATGCATGACGTGTATAAGAAGCATTGTAAGTGATAAGGTATATTATTATAAGCAGATAACATGGGTTAGGAAAAATAGGCATGAAGGTCGGGGCAGACCTTTATTAACTAGCATAGGTAATTAAATAAGTAGATGATATTAAATACCCTTCTCTGGACTACAACCTTGTCATGGTGGAAGTGCTTGCATGTTCCTATGACCTAGAGAGCGTAACTGGTGGGAACTATGTTCCTGGTAGGGTCACCCATGCCAGAATGGTCAATAGGTATGGGCCAGACAAAAGGTAGTCCACACAGTGTCTGTACCTCAGTGAGGTGGCTGCAAAGGCATCTGTACCCCAGTGGGGCGGCCATTATGGGTGATGGTGGTGTCACATTAAGAAAAAGGTTGCGGAAGGCAATGGGAAACCACCTTAACTACCACACTTATCCCAAGCAATCATGATGTGCCAATATAAGAATATTGTAAGTGGCGTAAGCGGGACTCAACCCTCTACGGGGAGTGTCGTGCCCGGCAGTGATAGTAGTAAGGCTATCTCGGTCGTCATTCCACGAAACCCTTACCCAGGAAACGACAAGAAAAGAAGAGAGAAGATGGCCAAGGAAACAAGGGTGGGAACCTGGAATGTTAGGACAATGCTTAGGAAAGGAAAGTTGGAAAATGTAAAGGTAGAAATGAAGAGGTCCAACATTAACATACTAGGGCTATGTGAAGTGCGATGGAAGGATGGGGGTGATTTCTGGAGTGATGATGTCAGAGTAATTTTCAGTGGGGGAAATTCTAGCCAGAGGGGAGTTGCGGTAGTGCTAGACAAGAAAGCGGGAAAAGCCGTGATAGCTACAGAGCTAATAAGCGACCGGGTTATGTCAGTAGAAATAAAGGCTGAGCCAGTAAACACGGTGATAGTTCAGGTGTACTTGCCCACTAGCGAACATAGTGATGATGAAGTAGAACTTGTTTATGAACAAATAGAAGAAGTAATGGGAAGGGTTAGAGGCAATAAAAACCTAATTGTAATGGGGGACTGGAATGCAGTAGTTGGGCAAGGCAAAGATGGAGAAGAAGTGGGAGGGTTCGGACTAGGAAATAGAAACGAAAGGGGACAGAAATTAGTAGACTTTTGTAAGAGGAATAACCTCTGTATCACAAACACACTTTTTCAGCACCATAATAGAAGGAGGTACACATGGAAAAAGCCAGGAGATACGGATAGGTACCAAATTGATTACATTTTGGTAAGAAAAAGGTTTAGAAATAGTGTTAAAAATTCAAAGAGTTACCCTGGTGCTGATGTTGACTCAGACCATAACCTGGTCATGATGAAAACCGAGCTAAAGTTTAAAAAGATTTTTCGGGCAAAAATTACACCAAAATGGAACCTTGAAGCCCTTAAAAATGGGAAAGCGAGAGAGTTCCAAGAGTCAGTCAGTAAGGCCTTAGAGGATAAAGGAAGGGAACTTACTATAGACGGAGAATGGGAAAAGATTAAAAACAGTATCAAGGATAGTGCGCAAGTAACTATTGGGAGGGTCAAACAAAACAAAATTAGGAAACCGTGGGTGACGGTAGAAATGATAAATAAAATGGAGGAAAGAAGGAAATGGAAAAGGGTTAACACAGAACAAGGACGTAGAATGTATAGGGCTCTCAACAACGAACTGAGAAGGGAAACAAATAGGGCGAGGGAACAGTGGTGGAAGGGACAATGTAACGAAATAGAAAAGCTGGACGAAAGTGGGAGGGTCGATTTAATGTATAGAAAGGTGAAACAGTTAACGGGAAATAAAACACGAAACAGAACAACCACAATAAAAGATAATAATGGTAAAGTTATACGAGATCCAGCCAGCATAAGGGAAAGGTGGAAAGAATATGTCGAGGAACTATATGGGAAGGACATGAAGCCAACAAACATAATGTTAGAAAGTGAACAAGAAGTGGAGGATGATGATGTTGGACCTGGGATATTAGATAGTGAAATTGATAGGGCCTTGCGTGATATGAAAGGAAACAAAGCAACGGGCATTGACGAGATACCAGTTGAGCTACTTAAAAACCTGAGGGGAAAGGGTAAGAGGAAATTCTATAATTTATGTAGAAAAATTTATGATGAAGGGGAATGGCCAGAGGATTTTACTAAGACAATCCTGATTCCTTTGCAGAAAAAGAATAATGCTTCTGAGTGTAGGGATTATCGTACAATCAGTTTAATATCTCACGCGGCAAAGGTTATTCTAAGAGTATTGAATAGAAGAATTGAAGGAAAAATTAAGGAACAAATAGGAGAAGACCAGTTCGGATTTCAGAAAGGGAAAGGAACGAGGGATGCAATCGGGGTAATGAGGGTGCTAGTAGAACGAAGCCTGGAATTTAAAAAGGATATATGTGCATGTTTTGTCGATTTTGAAAAGGCTTTCGATAGAGTTCAATGGCCAAAATTAATGGGAATTTTAAAGAAAATTGGGTTGGACTGGAAAGATAGGCGTTTGGTGCAAAATTTGTACTTAAATCAAACAGCGCGAGTTAGAATAACTGAGGGAGAGTCGGAATGGGCAGAGTTAGGGAGAGGGGTAAGACAAGGATGCCCATTATCACCATCGCTTTTTAATATATATGCAGAGGAAATGGTGAATGAAGCTTGGGAAGAAATAAGCAAGGGAGTGATAGTTGGAGGGAAAGTGGTAAAGTCAGTAAGATATGCAGACGATAAAGCTATTGTGTGCGATTCCGAAAGGGGTTTACAAATACTAGTAAATGCACTAAACGATAAGGCAAGGGAATATGGAATGAAAATTAACGTAAGTAAAACTAAAGTAATGAGATTCACTAAGGGAAAGAAGGCTAAATTAACGATCAGGGTGGATGGGGAAAAACTAGAGTAGGTGGACAAATTCTTGTACTTGGGTTGTTAATTATCTTGGGATGGGAGATGTGGAGATGAGGTTCGAAAAAGAGTAGCATTGGCCATAAAAGTTTCTATGAAGCGAAGGGAATTAATGACAATGGGTCTCGATAAAAGAATCGGGAAAAGATTGGTAAAATCCTTGATATGGAGTGTTTTGCTGTATGGGTGTAAAACGTGGACCTTACGAAAAGAGGACATCAAAAGATTGGAGGCATTTGAGATGTGGGTGTGGTGTAGAATGGAGAAGGTGAGCTGGGTGGATAGAAAAACAAACATAGAGGTGCTAGAAATGGTCGGGGAGGAAAGGGTTTTAATTGAAGTAATTAAGCACTGACAAAAGAAATTAGGTTGACAGTAAACCCTTGTTGCTGGAAACCAGTCATGCTAAGGGATAGGAGGAAACCTTTAAAAAAGCAGATGATAGTGGAAACATTAGAAGAGCATGAGTGAAATTTAAATGCAGCTTCTCTATTCAAGACATGACAAACCATAAATGTCTGCCAACTCTCACTAATATAGCCCTTGCAGAATTAAATTATTTTGAGAAAGCTTTTTTCTGCTTCGGGAGTAATTAATGCTGAGAAGTTCAGCTTTTAATTCACTTGGTTATATTTTATTAAAGAGAAGAATATCTATAAATGAAAACAATCAGAACAGATCTTCCCAAGGAGAAACGGACATGAAAAAAGTCTGACGGAACCAGGACTCGAACCCGGGTCTCCCAATTGCCGGTCGGGTGCTCTGTCCGTTGAGCTATCCCAGCAGAACATTTCTCCAAGCCATTCGGGAAACTTTGTGGGCAAGGACTTTTGCGATTTCGTCCGCATGGCGGCATCGTTCGCAGTCACGGCTTCATTGAAGCACCGGCCACACAAAGTGATGGAAAGGAAAACCCCCTTCATGTTGGAAACAAGGAAAACNGATAAGAAGACAGCTGAGTCATCCGTCTCTTTGCTTCGAAGGAATTGCAAAAATATTGGTGTTACTTTTAAATGAGAAATGTCAGATGCGCCTGAAGCCGGCGATTCTGGCGTAAAATTTTCTAGAACTGAAGTTTCAAGTAAGTTTTTTTCTCCCCTTTAGCCTTACTCTGGGAATAGAGGTGAAGATGTGGCATTGTTTATGAAATATCCGTTATCTATTAAACAAAGAGAATATTGGGCCGTACATTTATGTATTACATATCTTTATTCCAGATCACTTAGCAAATGGGCAGTCTTGCATTTCAGAGTCTTTGGATACATCATCACAACTTGAACCTAAGATCGGAGTAAAACTGGGAGATTCGGCTGCTCTTGTTGGCAGTGAAAGTTTTCCCCCGAATGTGATAGAAGAAGAATCTCTTCAAGGCCAAATGGAAGCAAGGAATACTCCACCCTTGTATAATTCTTCAAACAATGCTCCTACGAAAATGAACAGTTTAATATCGACTATTCCGGTGATTATAATTTTTGTTTTTCACGAGTCAGCCACGTCATTTTGAATGGCCAAAGTTTAAAAAATTAATTTCCTGATATTTTTAGAAGAATTCATGTTGAAAACTCGACAGTTTAACATGAACGAAAATTGCTTTCATTAAGGATGACATTCCTATATGTATATCTGCAATAATTGTTTTGTGTGTGTTTAGGGCCAGGGTTATCGAGAAGGCAGACTCTCTCCCAGCAAGATGCAAGTTAAAGCTCCATCTCCATCCTTACCGGTAAATGCCTCCACTGAAGCCATGAATTCTAATCTTTTGCAGTCTGGTCCTTTGGAGGAAAATAGCCGTAAGTGTTAATTTGACAATAATTCTTCAATTTCAAAATCTTTCGTAGATTCATTTTCACTTTAGTTATAAATAGCATTTATACAGTCTCTTAATTCATTTTGTGCCAAAGAAGGTCTCTTCATGGAATACTTCTGTTGGAGGTTAATGTTAACGTTTATTTTTGTGACAAGTGATCAGGAACAATCACTGAAGTTGATTCAGCTTAAGAAAATCTAATTACTATTTAAATGTGTGAGCTAGATAGTGAGTGATAGAATATATTGATTTCATTTATTTGCTTTCCTATGTGATTGATCTCTTCAGGAGAGAGTGTGACAGTTCTTTCTCTAGATGTGAAATAAATTCCTACAAAGTATGTGGAAGGATATGGAATAATTAATATCGATTAAAGACTGAGTTATAAAATTCATTTTAAATAAATGTTTAACTACTTGTAAGCTACTGGTGACCTATAATTGTTAGTTATCTGTGAACTCTCTGTATATCCAAATTCATTGATTAGGAATCTAATACTGAAATCAAGTATGATAATGCTGTTGATGCCAATTGCTTGGAACTATGGTATACTTATGAGACTGGATTAAACTAGAACATTTATCAGTGGGATTATCCCAAGGATTAATGTTTTATCTTCTATCATTGTTTCTTTTGAAATATGAATTGATTTCATCAGAATGGTATGCTGATTTAATTCTTTCCTTAAGAATTACTAATTAAATGTTCCTTTTGTGATTCTGTGAATCTTTTATAATAATTTGGCTTTGATGGTAGTTTTAAATTTAAACCCAGACACACTGGAGTTGATCAAGCTTTTAAATACACAAGGAGTTTTTATATTTAGATTTCTAAGAAATTTCTTATTTTTATTGATAAAAGTTCATTTCTTTTCAGACATTCCTTACAGCAATGGCCCTCCAATTAACCCGATAGATAACAAACCTGCAACATCTCAGCTTGATAGTACACAAAGTGTGGAATCACAAGCTCTAAGTGCAGCAACTCTTGCACCATATCAAAAATCTTCACCCCTTTCCTCCAATCCAGCTACCTCGGAAGATTCCAGTGGTCACAAGCTAGCACCTGTATTGTCTGGTCCTCATCAAGCTGATTCATCTCCCTTGCATGCTCCAAGTGATCGGTCTCTACCCAGTTCTAGCTCACCTCAACCCCGTCTCTCTCCCAGTCAAATTCTGCCTCAGTCATCATCTGCTCAGCAATTCCCCCATCCCATTTCATCTCAACCCATGACAACAATAGTTCAGTCCACAGCTTCCTTTACACCTGTTGAATCACCTGCTACATCCTCTATGCCAAGTCGTCCTCAAGCATACTCTCAACATCTTGGTGAGACATCACAATTCCCTATGCCCAGTAAGGTTTCACAGGGCCCTTTTCAAAATCAGATCCCTTCTTCCAACCAAATGCCCCAATACCCAAATAGCCAACAGCAAATGTCCCAGCAGCCTCATTTCCCTGGATATATTTCTCAAAACCCAATCTCTGGACAGATTTCTCAGCCTGCTCCTGGTACTCAGATGTTGCAGTCACCTGCTGCTGTTCAGTCTCTACCCACTGGTCAATTGTCACAGCAACCTCTCCCTGGGCAGAGGCCTCCTTTTCCAGCATCAAATCAGTTACCTCAGCCTCCATTCACTGGTCAGATAACTCGGTTTTCCTCTCCTAATCAAATCTCACAATCTTCCCCTGCTGGACCCAAGTTTACTAATCCTTACAACCCTCCCTTACCACAACCGCAACCTCTTCCTCCTACCAGCAGTGCCACTCCTGGCATTCCAGGCTCTTTTCCATCCCCATCTAGCTCTTATCAAGTTCCTCCCCATTCATCACAGAACTTTCCCCAACCTGCAATGCAGACTCCTTCCCAGCGTCCTGGTGCTCCTGGTCCTTTCCCATCGAATAACCTCCCACGACAAGCATTTCCTCCAAATTCTCAACATGGTGGTCCTGGTGTCTTTTTCCCTCCAAATCAACAACCACCTATGCCTCCTATTCCAAATCAGATGCAAGCCCAGCAGCCAACAATGCCACCACTCCCCAATCAAACGCAACCCCAACAACCTCCCATGCCACCCCTTCCTAATCAAACACAACCTCCCATGCCTCCCCTTCCAAACAAAGCACAGTCTCAACAACCCCCTATGCCTCCCATACCCAATCAAGGCCAAGTTCAGCAACCATCTATGCCTACATTTCCAAATCAGATGCCACCTCAGCAAGCACCTATGCCTTACATTCAGCGGCCTCCTCCTCCAGTGACTAGTCAACCTAGCAGTTGGGCCCAGGCTAATGGCATCCCGAATCGTATGCCTCAGTTTGATACAACAAACCGACAGCAAATGCCTGGCAACATGCCAATGTATCCCCAAGGGTCACAAGATGTGCCACAGAACACGCAGGTGACTGCAGTGGGAGGAAATGTTCAGCAGCAGATGACAAATGATCCCTCACAAATGTCAAGAAGATATCCACAGCAGGTATGTTTTTCCTTGATTTGAATTTTTGCTTTTAATTTTTCTGTCTTCAGCAAATGTATGCATTCTCATTTATATTTAGAGTTATTAAGACTTGATCTTTGAGTGATAATTCATAGGTGTAATTGCACAAGAAAGATCTTTTTTATTAATTTAGTATTTTGGTCAAAAATATTTGTGGTGCCATAATTCCATAAATTCTCTAGATTTTTATTCTTAATTAATAAGTCGAGGTCAAAAATATAGTGTGAAAGCAACCAAAATAATTTAGGTAATGAGGCACTTTCAACTTCGCCTGCATTTTGTAATCATTGAATGGTTTTGTGAATATGAAGTCTGCCTAAAGTCTATTTAAGTGGAATATTGTGGTTTGTTGTTACACTTATTAGGCCCATCAGTACTTGAAAATAAATGAATGTTACAAAACCATGAGAAGTGAATAATAGAGATCATCCAATGTGTTTTGATTGCTGGCTTTAAAATTGCTAAATGAAAAGTACGAAAAAAGTTACATACATTATCAGAACAATGTAGGACCTTAAAGCATAGAAAGTTTGATAGCTTTGCATGCATACAAATATTAGCAAAGTCATGTCATAGAATCAATTTCTCTGCTCATATAGTTTATACATATTTTATTGTGATTTTTCTATGACTATGCTCTATAATCAAATTATTGGTTGATTTAAGATGCATGACGTGTATAAGAAGCATTGTAAGTGATAAGGTATATTATTATAAGCAGATAACATGGGTTAGGAAAAATAGGCATGAAGGTCGGGGCAGACCTTTATTAACTAGCATAGGTAATTAAATAAGTAGATGATATTAAATACCCTTCTCTGGACTACAACCTTGTCATGGTGGAAGTGCTTGCATGTTCCTATGACCTAGAGAGCGTAACTGGTGGGAACTATGTTCCTGGTAGGGTCACCCATGCCAGAATGGTCAATAGGTATGGGCCAGACAAAAGGTAGTCCACACAGTGTCTGTACCTCAGTGAGGTGGCTGCAAAGGCATCTGTACCCCAGTGGGGCGGCCATTATGGGTGATGGTGGTGTCACATTAAGAAAAAGGTTGCGGAAGGCAATGGGAAACCACCTTAACTACCACACTTATCCCAAGCAATCATGATGTGCCAATATAAGAATATTGTAAGTGGCGTAAGCGGGACTCAACCCTCTACGGGGAGTGTCGTGCCCGGCAGTGATAGTAGTAAGGCTATCTCGGTCGTCATTCCACGAAACCCTTACCCAGGAAACGACAAGAAAAGAAGAGAGAAGATG